>QXEO01002107.1:6479321-6666103 GCA_007115705.1 Dactylis glomerata | reverse complement strand
TTTGAGCAACAGAAAATCCCTCAAAAATTCGTCCTTTGTCAGCTGTTCAGTTTTGACAGATTTCTGCCAATATTTGTTTTTGCCACTTTATCACTTTCTTTTGAGTTCTTTTTGATCATGGAACTCTTGTGGAAGTTGCTACAGTAGTATATACTTTATATGTGGTGGTTTTGGGTTGAAACCTGAAGTTAAAAGAGGTTGAATATATTTTATGCTTACACTAATGTTGCTAATAGAATTATGTTTAGTTTTGTATGAAGGAAGTTTTCAAGTGTAGGGATTGGAGAATGATGAGATGAGTTGAAGAATGGACAAAAGCTCAAGCTTGGGGATGCCCAGCACCCCAAGAAATATCCAAGAAGTATAAGCGTCAAAGCTTGGGGATGCCCCCGAGGCACCCCTTTTTCATCGGCAAAAATCAGATCACCTTTCAAAACACTATATTTTTATTGCTTCATGCACTATGTGTTTTTCTTGGAGCGTCAGTTGTTTTAGTTTTCTTAGTTTGTTAGTTTAGTTTATTTGCTGCAATAAATGGTTGGACCCCAACAAATTTCCTTTTGAGGAGATGTACTCATTTTTATTTGCAAAGAATGCTCTAGTTTTCACTCTTATTTAAAATCGAGCGTTCATCTTTTTCTGCTACTGCTTTTGGTTTTCATTTTTTGCCTTGATTTCCGTTCAGACCTTGTCATATCTTTTCATCAAGGTGTATTTTTGCCTCTGGACTTTATTGGTTTTCATCAAAAGAGGTGTCTTTAAAGATTTCAAATGGTGTTGGAAAAGAGAAAAAGCTTTGTGCAAAATAGTGGTACAAGAAGGAGCTTGTGTAGACTGCGGCTTAGGCTTTTTCATGTCATGCTTGATGTCTTTTTGATAGTATGCTTAGTGGTTTTGCTGTAGCATGACTTATCTCAAATAACTGAGATTGCTTAATGAGCCTTTGAAAAAATCATGCGTTGTTTTTATTATATGGAAGCATTATTTTGGTTTTCTCCTTGATGCTTTATTTGGGTTGACTTGGCGCATGCTCACACATGTTAGACTCTCACAAAGTCACCTTTAGCCTTCATGATCATTTAGTTTTTGACTTTTGATGCCATCGTATGCTTCCTTTAATGTCGCTTTGCATGATTATGGCCATTATTGCTCTCTTAGTCGGTCGCTCCCAGTCTTTTGCTAGCCCTCACCTTGTACTGAGTATGAGCTCTACTCGTGCATCCAACTCCTAAAAGCCAAGTTTGCCATTGTGTCCACTATAAATTCCTATGCATGGTATTTGTAAGCCATTCCAAAGTAAAATTTTCGTGTGCTACCTTTCAAAAAACCTTCAAAATACTTCTCGATTTGTGACACTATTTTTAGCTCATGGGGACATAGTGGTCGGATTTGCTATCTTCCATATTGCTTATTCCAAAAAGAAAAAAAAAGAAAAAAAGAAAAAAAGGCACTCCTCCAAGAATGTGAATGTTGGTGGGCACCCGATGGAATCGGTTAGCCATGGTATGTGAAAGGAAAAGGTGGGGAGGAGTGCCAAGTTTTATAAAAAGAGCACCAAAGTGCCAATCTCTCTCTCAAAAACTTGCTTCATTTTTTGTATGGAAGATAGTAAGAACCCCATTGCCAGTCGTTGACAAAGACAACCACCTCCCAAAATCAAGTTTTTATCTCTGTTTTACAAAATGAAAAGCTCTAGCACATGCTAAATCACTGCTTCCCTCTGCGAAGGGCCTTTCTTTTACTTTTATGTTGAGTCACCACCTTCTTTCTTTATGCACCATTAAGAGAGCATAGTTGTCATTCTTAGTGTGATATGCATTGTCCCAAGGTTCATTGATTGACTCATATTGTTGGTTTCACTTGTTCTTAAATTATTTGTATCTAGTCGCCCTCTTAAACTTTGAGGTGTCCTATGCATTTATGTTTTGCTCTCCATGAAGGACAAGCTGAAAACCACTTGTATGTTTTCCTTATGATTTGAACACACATTTGACTTTCATTGTTTCATTATCATAATCTTTTGTTTGTGTTGATTTGCATGTTTACAACATGGTTGCTAAGTTCTTATTGTCATGATTATATCTTCATGCCCATGTTTTAAGTTCTATTGATCCCAGCTCACCAATGCTTACATATATGATCAAGATTGTGTAGGTGCATGTCACCTCAAAAATTATTCTTTTGTTATCACTTACCTACTCGAGGACGAGCAGGAGTTAAGCTTGGGGATGCTTGATACGTCTCAAACGTATCTATAATTTTTGATGCTCCATGCTTTGTTTTACACCATTTGCCTATTGTTTCGTTACACTTAGTGGCATTTTTATACATTTTCCGGAACTAACCTATTAATGAAGTGCCATAGTGCCAGTTCCTGTTTTCTGCTGTTTTGTGTTTCAGAAGTGATACACAGGAAATATTCTCGGAATTGGACGAAACAAGTTCCGGAAGTCATATTTCACCGGGGAGCTCCCAAACATCAGAAGACCTGACGGAGGGGGGCCACGTGGCCCCCACACATAGGGGCGGCGCGGCCTGGCCCCTGGCCACTCCACCCCCGTGTGAGGGCCCGTGGCTCCACCTCTGACAGCCCCCCTTCGCCTACATATACCCCCTGACGAGAAAAACCTAAGGGCCCGATCAGTTTTCCAGAATACATCGCGATCCGCCGCCGCCGTCGACCCGAAGATCGGGAGGGTCCAGAAGCTCTTCCCGGCACCCTGCCGGAGAGGGGAATTGCCACCGGAGGTCTCCTTGATCGCCATGATTGCCTCTGGAGCGATGAGTGAGTAGTCTACCTTGGACTATGGGTCCATAGCAGTAGCTAGATGGTTGTCTTCTCCACCATGTGCTTCATGTTTAGATCTCATGAGCTGCCCTACATGATTGAGATCATCGTTATGTAATTGTATGATGTTGGTTTGTTGGGATCCGATAAATATTGGTGTTTATGATTAAGTCACTGCGCTGAATTATATCTTATATTATCTCTATGTTGTTTATGATCTTGCATGCTCTCCGTTGTTAGTAGCTATCTTGGCCGAGTAGTTGCTAGTGACTCCAAGAGGGGGTATTTATGCTCGATAGTGGATTCATGCCTCTATTTCACCTGGGGGAGTGACAGAAACCTCTAAGGTGGTAGATGTGCTGTTGCTACTAGGGAGAAAACAACATTCATATGCTCAAGGGCATATGCTTTGTTTACATTACACACTTTGCTTAATGCAATTATCTGTTGTTCGCAACTTAATACTTCTAGGGTGTTCGGATGATATCCCCGGGGGTGGATTATTAGTCATAGATGCAGTTGGATGACGGTCTATGTATTTTGTTGTAATGCCCAGAGTAAATCTCATAGTGATCTTCTTGACATATCACGTTATCTTTATTCTATCAATTGCCCAACTGTAATTTGTTTACCCAGCATGTTATTCTATCTATGGAGAGACACCACTAGTGAACTGTGGACCCCGGTCCTATTTTAATCATATTGCAATCAACTGTTTACTTTTCCGCACTGTTTACTTTACTCGCATTTACTACTGTTTTCCAATCGATACGCTCATAACCTTTGTTTCAAGCAAACCGGTGAGATTGACAACCTCATCGCAAGTTGGGAACAAAGTATTTGATTGTGTGTGTGCAGGTTCCACAAACACCTTCAGTCGTCACCGTCTCCCTTCTCCTGTTCGATAAACCTTGGTTTCATAACTGAGGGAAACTTGCTGCTACACTCATCATACCTTCCTCTTGGGGTTCCCAATGGGCTGGTCATCACCACGCACAAGGACTTACTACTCCCACGTCAACTACACGCCACAGCTCTTTTCTGGTGTCATCATCACCGAGTAGCAGCCGCCCTCGGATGCGACGGGCTCGGTGGTGACAGGCTCAGATGCGACGGGCTCAGAGGCGATGGGCTCGGAGGCAATGGGCTCGGGGGCGATGGCCACCGGCGCATTCTTCTTCTCCATCGCCGGCAGGGGAGCGCGCATAGGGCGGTTGGGGTTTTTTGGATTTGGAGAAGGTGATGGGATGTGAGAGGCATAGTTGCATGCGTGAGTTATAATGAGACTGTGTGCAGAGGGAGGGAGAGAGGGGCTCTGTACTGGCAAAGTGACAGTTCGTCTCAGCAGTTGACGTTTGGTCTCAACATGCGCACCGCACGGCTAACCGCTGCTCACTGCGACATGCGTCCGTGGGACTGCACGTCAGCACCGTTACGTATACTCAGTTCTACCCTCGAGTCTTACACTGGAAAAATATCTGTACTCAGTTTTCCCCTCGAGTACTAATACTGGCTAGTGCAATATACTCAGTTTTACCCTCAAGTGGCTGGTCAACAGAGAGTCAACAGATGGGATTAAGCCATCTAATTGAGTCATTTCATGCGCAAAAAAATTCAAAAAAATAAAATCATAGTGCCTCCTACTCATGGAGTCTTGTTACGCGACCTGCCATGTAGGAAATCATAATAATCATATATAAATCAAGTTTTCACACAAATGGCCACTTCTGAAATCACTAGTAGCTATGAAGGTTCATGGCTTTCCACTCAAACCCCTTCTCAAAACATCTATACCCAAAACATAGTTTGTCTGAATGAGGCCATAATTTTTACACTCATGTATATTTGAATTGCTAATACTTTGAGGTAGGCCAACCTGGGTTTCATTGTACAAAACATGTGTTTTTCTTTTTCTAAATATCTTATTTGAATTCCTTAGCCTATTTACTATTTACTTGCCCTTGTATCCTTGATAGTACTCAGTTTTACCCTCTCCCTTCTCACAGAAGCCCAAACTTGGCCTGATTGGTTGAGCTGTTGTCACACGGATCGTGCCCACCTACCGTCGATCCTATGATCTAACGGGCAGGATCGTGCCACCCTCTCTCTATCTGTCAGTGGCAAACTACTACCCCTCTATGTATGCTAAATAATGAGTTGGCCACCGGATTCAACAAGTTTGGTAATCACGAATTTCCACTTTTTGTAGGCATTACTTTTCACGGTAAAATGATAAACTATCACGAATTTCCATTTAGGCATTACTTTTCACGGTAAAATAATAAACTATCACGAATTTCCTTTAGGCATTACTTTTCACGGTGAAATGATAAACTCTCACGAATTTCCTTTAGGCATTACTTTTCACGATAAAATAATAAACTATCACGAATTTCCATTTAGGCATTACTTTTCACAAATTTCCTTTAGGCATTACTTTTCATGGTGAAATGATAAACTATCACGAATTTCCTTTAGGCATTACTTTTCATAGTAAAATAATAAACTATCACGAATTTCCATTTCTTTTAGGCATTACTTTTTTGTTGAGATATAAACACCCACAACGGTCATCTCCTCCTTAATTTATTATGTAAACCCCACAACAGTCATCTCGCCCTTATAAACCCCCACAACAGCCATCCCTCATGTCAATAGGTTCTGCCTCTCTCTTCTTCGTTTTTGCCTTTCTCTTCTTTGTTCACATACACTTGATCCATTGCCATGGCTTCCACATCTCGGACGCCGACCAGAAGGGGAAGGGGAAGGGGAAGGGGAAGGGGCGGCCTGGGTGGTGGATCATCATCATTGCCACCACCACCGTCAACACTGCCATTGATCATAGAGGAGTTCTTAATCGTCATCTATGAAGACCCTTTGGCCAAGAAGGTACATACGCGTTCCCACATATATGATGCATATGATTAATTATGTGCATGTTCCAAAAAGCCTTTAATTTCAAACGATCGGCGCTCGATCTCTTTGCAGGCACTCCCACAAAATTTTGCGGACTATCTTGATGGCCAGGAGCCCACAAAGGTGTATCTGCGAGCAGCTGACTGTGGTCCTCGTCTCTGGACCATGGAGGTCCTATTTGATGGAGAAGGCCGGATGTACCTCGATAAGGGCTGGGAGAATTTCGCCATCGCGCACGGTGTGGATTTCGGCTACATCCTACACTTCAAATATAAAGGCGATGATGTGCTCACAGTGAAGGTGTTCGACGTAACATTGTGCAGGAAGTACTACTACACGGACGACGAAGATACTGACGATGAAAGCGACGACGACGTGAAGCCATGCATCCATCCCCTTTAGATAAGGGGATTATGACCAAGAATATATATGTAGCTTCATATGCATCGATTTAGAGATCTAGCTATTTTCTATATATTATGCATGTAAAAATAATAGGGAATCGCAATTTCCACCATGATTCGAGCACCACAGCCTCCAAACGATGCTGATGCTGATATCGGCATTGTCAGAACGGCTATGCATGCTCGTCGCCACTGCTAGGTCACCGTCGGGATGCACCCTCAATCCCGTCCCCTCATTCGATCACTGACACACCAGAGATACCGCTGAGGCCAATGACGAACATACATGCTGATGCCAATGCCGAACATGCACGCCGCTATGGGCACGGCCACGCCGCCCCGCTATGCTGGACGCCACAGACCACCGTGAGGTCTTTCCCTTCGCCACCACACTCCCCTAGCACCCATCTATACACGCCAGAAAGGAGAGACACTAGTTTTCTCTACATTGCTCGCATTCGTGTCCGATACCGTCAGTCAAAGTGTTGAGGTCGTCATCGATGTCCTCAACCATTTCTTCTCTTCTTTGCATGGTTAAACATGTCTAGTTCATATCTATCTAATGCATCTAGTCTTGCCTCATATAGTTCTTTGTGGACGCCGATCTCATCTTGGCACCCCGCAGGCCACCTCCTCCGTGCCATCGCTGTAGAGCTCCGTTTAAAAATCTAATCCTACCCGTGTATTGCCCCTTGTATCAGCATCATGGCCCCACTTGTCATTTGATATATTGAAGCCCCACTCATCCACGTTTTGGTCAGGGATACGGCGATGCTTACGGTCAAACAAAGATGGATGGTCTGACATGTCTTTGCGGGCTCTACGTGGCCCCACTAGTCTGTAGTTAACGGTCAAAGGTGTTCAACCGTCGGTCAACCGGCCATTCCAGTACTGGTGATGGTTTCAGCCAAGGGCTTGGACAAAACTGAGGAAAAACTAAGGAGCTGGGGGAAACTGAGTACAACTAAGGACCCGAGGGCACGAAAATAGAAATCCCTTTAAAATACCTATGGAAATTATTGAACGCACTATGAGTAACTGCTATTTAGGAGATGGAGCTGTCCATCCTGGTGATCATTTGCTCTTTATACATGAATTATGCAAGTTGTTTAAGTGTGCAGGTATTTCAATGAACCAAATTAAGAGGAAGTTGTTCTCTCTATCACTAAAGGACAGAGCTGCGGAATGGTATAAGACGTTGAACAATGGTCGATCTATTGGCTAGGAGGAAATTGTGCCTCTCTTTTATTCTAAATTCTATCCTTCTAGTGAGATTCATAGAGATAGGAATTGTATTTATAATTTTCATCCTCAGGATGGAGAAAGCATTGCCCAAGCGTGGGGAAGATTGAAGTCACTAATGCTCAAATGTCCCATTCATGAGCTTCCCCGTAATATTATTATTAATAATTTTTATGCAAGGCTTTCATGACATTACAAGGACTATCTAGATGCCTGTTTTGAGGGGTCTTTCACAAGCAAGGAAGTTGAAGCCAAGTGGGATCTGCTTGAAACAATTCAAAGTAATATCGAAGATTGGGATTGCGACAAAGGTAAAGAATCAGGTATAAACTATGAGTATGATTGTATTAAGTCTTTTGCTGAAACTGCTGATTTTCAAGAGCTTAGTGCTAAATATGGCCTTGATTCTCAAATTATGGTTGATTTCTATAGAGCCTTTGCTTCTCATATTAATGTTCCTAAAGGAAATTGGGACGTGTATCATGAACCTTTTAAAGACACTTGCATGGAAAGTGAAATTGTTATTGATGATTGCAATAAACATGCTCAAATTTCTGAAAGTACTATTTTTTATAAGCATGTTAATTTTTGTGGAGCACTTAGACCTTGTGAAAAGAGTCACATCAAAGAAGAATATTGTATCCACCATAGGAATGAAGAAACTAGAATGTGGGATAGAGCTCTAAATGAGCTTGGTGAAAAGGTTTATCCCCTTTATCCTTTTATTTGTGAATTTTGCTATAAAGTGGGTCATTTTAATTTTCAATGCTCAGGCCATGATAGTATCCTTTCTAATCCAATGAGTACTGCAAGTTTGTATTGTGATGACATGATCACTCCCAATCAGTATGATGAGCTTACTTTATTTTTGGGGTGTGAAGAGTTATCGAGAAAAACTTCTTTGGTAGATATGAGTGCTTTTGATATGGATAGTTTCCTTCAAGGTTTCCATCTTTATTGTTTTGATAATTGCCACGCAAATACTTACATACAAAATGTTATAAAAGAGGATGCTTTACCAAAATATGGTAGGACTAATATGTGTTTTGTACTTATTAATGAGAAGGAGGAATCCTCCAAAGTTTCCTCTATTGTGTGTGACAAGAAACTAGGGTATGTGGAGAAGCTTCCTTTCAAGCCACTCCCTCCTAAAGAAGGGAAGAAGAATAAGAAGAAGAAGGGAAGGAGTAAAAGGAGAGAGGAAACAATATCTTCCCCTAAGCATGTTGCTCCTATTATAGTTTTTGATGAATCTGAACTCGATGATGTTCATATGCCTGTTACCTATAGTAGTGATCATGATTGGGAAAAGCACACTACTTTTGATATTGCAAATCTTTTTGGTACGAATTCTGAAAATGATGATGTTATTAATTGTTGTACTATTAGTGCTATCCATGTTCCTTCCAATGATGATATGTTTACAAGTGAGCACACTTTGGAAGATAGCTATTCTATTGCTTATGATTGTTACAATGATAAGTATGATATTTTCAATCCACCTACTATTGAGGAGGAAATTAGTTATGATTACATTATGCCTCCTATATTTGATGACTATGGTGATGAGAATGATGATAGCTATTTTGTTGAATTTGCTCCTACTATGATTACTAAGAATGACTATGTTCATGTGGGGAGTATTAATTCTTTTATGCATGTGGCTCATAATAAGAATGTTTTATGTGATAGTTACTGACTAATAGAACCCACTAGTTGAGTACCCCTGAGACCTGTTAAGCTAGGCCCAATTGTAATAATAGTCGAGATACGAGTCCTTACCGTATGTCGATATTGTAATCTGTATCGGACCCTACCCGATCCTCGAGACCTGGCCACCTATATATAGGGGCCAGGAGGGGACGGTGGAGGGCAGATTAAAAGCAAGCCAGGTTCAACACCCAAGTTTACTTTTGATACACACCTATTTCGACTAACCTTACCTTTGAGTTCATCCGACGCCCTGTCTCCCTGATCCTAAGTCCTTCATCTAGGACATTTGTCGAGTTAACCCTTGTCAATTGGTGCCGACCATGGGGACTCTGGGCGTTGGAATCATGAATTCGATGGCTTTTTCGCTTTTAGCCAACAGCAGTGTAGAAGTCGACGAAAATCAAGAGATGGAGTTGACAATCAGAAGTTTAAGCATCTTCATCGGGCCATCGGGTTCATCCCGCCTCTCAGATTCAACAAAACCAGATCCATCGGCAAGTAAGCCTGAAACAGTAGTAATGATGGAATCATCGGAAGGCTCTTCCAGTGAGGTAAACTCGTCGGTCAGCTTAGGAAAAGCACCAATCGCAGAAGGTGACAAAATTTGGGAAAATTCAACTTGGAAGAAAGAGTGTGTAAAACGCACAACAACGCAAGGGACTTCACCGCTGGAAGTAGTGGCATCTCCAAAAGAGTACATCAGCTATGCGTCATTATCATCGAAGCAGAAGAAGAAAACAATGATGAAGGAAGTAAAAGGGTCGACAGGCAAGTCAACAAGATAAAGGAACACAACAAAAGAGAGAAGGAGAAAGTTCACGTTTCAGCTGGAGAGTGGAGGATCATTATGTCAGCTATAAATCATGGCACAGAAGTACCCAAAGGATCGAGAAGAGAAGTTTTAATGGGATATCAGTACGCATTGCACCAGCATAGGAAGAAACTAAGAGAGGAAAGAAACATGGTTTTTCAAGATAATAACAGTATATCAAGGGAAGAATATTGGGATGATTATAGTGAGGACTCAGAGTACAGTAGGGAAAGGCGCGGAGACCCAAAGCACAACAGAGGGACAACAGCGCGAAGCAGAGAGGAAAGGTACTCAAGGAGCATTACTCCATAGCTAGAGGAGGAGGAAGAAGACATCATACAAGAAACACCAGAAGTAGCACTGATAGTAGCACAGGCATATTTACTAACCACGAGGCCAGAACCCGGAGATCCGCGGGAAGATATGCACCAAGCCACAATATGAAGCCTCAGGATCGTGGAAGGCAAGATCTGGGGAAAAGGCCCAGAGACAAAGTCGACAAGCTACAAGGAAAGGCGAAAGGAGAAGTTCAAATACAATATCATACAAAACAAGTTTAGTGAGTCATTGGAAGAAGAAAGGCGACAAAAGAGGAAGGAGGACGCAAGAAATATAATAGCACAGGCTCGAGTAAATAAATCGCACCATGTTTGGAGGGAAGAAAATTATGAAGACGATGAAAAAGAGATGGGCATGTTATGCTTTACCCACAGGGTTCGCAAAACGCGGGTACCCAAAGGATTCAAGTTACCACACGACCAGCAAAAATATGACGGGTCGCAAGAACCTACCCTATGGTTATCAGATTATCTGCAGGTAGTACAGATATTAGGAGGAACAAAAGCGACTGCAATGCAAAGTTTGCAACTACACCTCACTGGCGCAGCACGGTCCTGGTTGAATACCCTACCTAATGAATCCATCGGAAGCTGGGAAGAACTCGAAAGCCAATTCGCAAGAAATTTCCGTTCGACATACAAGCGCCCAACATCACTGGAGGAGGTCAAAGCGTGTGTGCAAAGGAAAGGCAAAACTCTACGTTCTTATATACAATGATGGAGTGTAATCAAAAACTCAGTAGAGGATGTCTCCGATGAACAAGCAATAGATGCTTTTTCGGCCGGCCTTTATCGCTTAGATCTCGTGGAAGAGATAGGAAGAACAAGGCCAACGACAGTAGCCGAGCTAATGGAAGAAGCCAACAAATTCGCTGATGGAGAAGATGCATACAATAACAAAAGAGGACGTTCACCAGAAGTCGACAGAACAAGTAGACAGAGGAGACGACACCGCAACAGGGATAATCAAGGAAGGCGAAATCAGGTAGCTGATACGTCTCAAATGTATCTATAATTTTTTATGCTCCATGCTTGTTTTTACACCATTTGCCTTTTGTTTCGTTACACTTCGTGGCATTTTTATGCGATTTCCAGAACTAACCTATTGACAAGATGCCACAGTGCCAGTTCCCTGTTTTCTGCTATTTTTGTGTTTCAGAAAAGCTACATAGGAAATATTCTCGGAATTGGACGAAACAAGTTCCAGAAGTCTTATTTTTCTCGGAAGCTTCCCGAAGACCGAAAGAGAGCCGGAGGGGGGCCAGAGGCCGTCCTCACATGTAGGGGGCACGGCCTAGCCCCCGGCCATGCCCACCTGGTGTGAGGAGCCCCTGGCTGCCCCCTGACGACGCCCCTTCGCCTATATAAAGCCTCGGGACGGAAAACCCTAGGGGAGTCGGCGAAATTTCCAGAATAGTTCCGTAGCGCCGCCATCAAAGCCAAATTTCGGGGGATAGAAGTCTCTGTTTCGGCACCCTGCCGGGACAGGGAAGTGCCCCCGGAGCCATCTCCATCGGTCTCCATCGCCGTCTCTGCTGTCTCCATCGACCTCACCACCATCTCCATCAACCTTGCTATATCCTATGATGAGGAGGGAGTAGTTCATCCCCGGGGCTGAGGGCTCTACCGGTAGCTATGTGGTTCACCTCTCTCTCCCATGATGTGATCTTTATGTGATAGTGAGCTTTGTATCATATTGAATAAGTAGATGTTACTCTTCTTCATTATGTGTACTCTAGTGTGTTATTAAATTAATCTATTCCTCCTGCCATGGTGTAACGGTGACAGTGCGTGTATCATGGTGGTACTTGGTCTAGGCTACGATTGTGATCTCTTATGGATTATGAGAATAATTATCACTATGATAGTATTGAAGTGATCTATTCCTCCTTTCATGGTGTAATGTTGATAGTGTGTGCATCGTGTTAGTACTTGGTCTAAGTTGCAATAATATCTATCTTGAGTTGTGATTTGATTTGGATATCTCTATGAGTGGTGTTTGTCAAGTACTTGATGAACTTTGAGGAGTGCTTCATAGCCCTACGCAATGATTAGTGTTATTCAATAGGAGAGTAATTCAGAGTACCATAGTGAGGAGAAGTTATCTATTGGTTCAATTATGTTATATTTGTTGGGAGTGTGTCCACTAGTGAAAGTATGATCCCTAGGCCTTGTTTTCAAGCTTTGCACATCGTTTACTTGCTGTTTTGTTACTTGTTTGCTTGCTGCCATTTTTATTCCAGATTGCATTTATTACTTATAATCATCTATACCACTTGTATTTTTCTATCTCTTTGCCAAACTAGTGCACCTGTACATCTGACAAGTGTATTGGGTGTGTTGGGGACACAAGAGACTTTCTATATCATAATTATAGGGTTGCTTGAGAGGGATAACTTTGACCTCTTCCTCCCTGAGTTCGATAAACCTTGGGTGATCCACTTAAGGGAAACTTGCTGCTGCTCTACAAACCTCTGCACTTGGAGGCCCAACACTGTCTACAAGAACAGACGCATGCGTAGACATCAGCAGCTATGGGTTATGAAGCAAGGGAAGAGGAAGGATATGAAAACAGGAGGTTTCAGGCAAAAGGAGCAGAAAAATCAAGATACTCCGGCCCTTCGGCCGAAGACATGCTATATGGACCTTGTCAAATCCATTACGCATATCTCGATAGAAAAAGAGTCTCAAATCACTAGATGAAGGATTGCAGAACTTTCCTGAGACTACAAAGCGCCATGGGTTCAAGCCAAGGGGGATGGCAAGGAGAGAAACACACAAGTCAAGGATACCAAGTACAAAGGTTAGCAAGGCACTTAGAATCAAAAGTTTACATATCAGCAATGATTCAACCGGTGCCTAAGTCGAAGAAAGAGCGAAAGAGTATATCCAGGCAAGTAAACCTAGCAATATCATCACCACCAGCCACCACAGAATATTTACGGTGGTCAGATCAACCAGTTAAGTTCAGTAGAGCAGATCACCCAAGAAAAGTTCCTAGGCCGGGCCACTCGCCAATGGTGTTAAAGGCGCAAATAGGAGGGTACGACATCGGAAGAGTATTTATGAATGCAGGGAGTGGCATAAATCTAATATATGCTAGAACCCTGAAGGCAATGTGTATCTCACTGTCAAGCCTAAAGCCAACAGATTGCTCCTTCCACAGAATAGTACCAGGAGCCGCAAATTACCCTCTGGGAAAAATAGAACTCGACGTCTGCTTTGGTAGTAGCAGCAACTATCGCAGAGAGAAGTTGGAATTTGAAGTTATGGACTGGCCATCACAGTACCACGCAATCCTAGGGTGCCCAATATTCGCAAAGTTCATGGTAGTACCTCACTACGCGTATCTTACGTTAAAAATCCTAGGACCCAAAGGAACAATTACAGTGCAAGGGAGCTTCGAAGTAGCCAACACATGCGACAGAGAATTCAATAGGATGGCGCAAACCTTCGGCATGACAACAGAGTATGAGAGGCTAAAAGGGGAAACGGATCATAATGTGCTACCCGACGTTGGGCGATCCCTGCCAGATCAGGCTTTCGACACAACTCAGGACTCGAAGAAGATCCAGGTCCACCCTACAGACCCAAACAAGACGACATCAATTGCGGTGAACTTGGATCCAGCATAGGAAAGCGCGCTCATCGAGTTCCTCCATGAGCGTTGGGAAATCTTCGCCTGGTGTCCGTCAGACATGCTAGGGGTTCCCAGGGAACTCGTCGAGCACGCACTAAATGTAGATCCTAAAGCAAAGCCAGTCAAGCAACCACTGCGAAGATTCGATGAACCCAAAAGGAAGGCGATAACATCAGAATTGTACAGGCTAGAAAATGCCAGATTTATCAGAGAAATAAAAACCTCGAGTTGGGTATCCAATCCAGTCATCGTACCCAAGAAAAACACAGATGTACAAAGAGTATGTGTTGACTACACATCTCTCAATAAGCATTGTCCAAAGGATCCCTTCCCTCTACCCCGCATTGATCAGATAATTGATTCAATAGTGGGATGTGCAAGGCTTTCCTTTTTGGACGCATATTCTGGCTACAACCAAATCAAGTTGAAAAAAGAAGACAAAGAAAAGACAACCTTCATCACACCGTATGGGGTGTTTTGCTACCAAGTAATGTCATTCGGCCTAAAAAATGCAGGAGCAACTTATCAACGGATGATGCAAAATTGCCTTGGGGGCCAAATAGGACGCAACATCCAAGTCTACATTGACGATGTAGTCATCACTACACGAGAGGAGGAATCCCTTATCAGCGACTTGGCAGAAACCTTTGACAACCTGAGCAGATACAAGCTTAAGCTTAACCCGACAAAATGTTCCTTCGGTGTATCAGCAGGACAACTCTTATGGTTCTTGGTGTCAGCACGGGAATAGAGGCGAACCCAGAGAAGATACAAGCAATTTTAACAATGGGGAAACTGTAATGTCCCAGCACGTAGGACAACTCCGGGGTAGAATAGAGGGGTTCTATGCATTTCATATGAAATTATAGGATTTTTTCGCGCTTTTGTTACTAAAACCTAAGAGTGATCGAATCTCTCTTCGAGGGGGAATGGTGAACTCTCAAAGTGCTAAAGATTTGGACATGACCTCTTTTGATCAATTGATTGTGGGAAACAATTAAGTTGAATGACTAAAGCTTAAAGGACATTTGAAAATTAAAACTTGAATTTGAATTTGAACTTAACTTAAATTCAAATAGCACATTTAGAAAGGATAAATGATTCAAATAAGAAAAACTTTGGACTTTATTAATTACCAACACATTATACATTGTCTTTACAATGTCTATGAATAAAAGAATATTACAACAATGGACATTCATAGAATGTTACAATCTGAAGCTAAAAGAAAGAAAATAACGAAGAAAAGAAAATACAAGTTATGATTAACTCCTAAACTATCTTGACCATCAAGTCAGTCTTCTTTTCTTCTTCATTCTCCTTATCACCTGCACAAAAAAGAGAATACAAAGAGAAATGCCACCATGGTATTACAAGTGTCAATCAAATTTAAATGAAGCACTGTTGATAATCATCAAGAGGATGATCTTATCAACATGACTCACACCAAAATATCTGCCTTGAACCATTCTGGCCGGCCAAGCCACCAAGCAGGCAAGCAGCTGGTCACCGGATGCATGCTTGGAGGTGTCAAGACACCAGCACACAGGGAGAAGTATAAAAGAGAGCAATGTGTGTGAAACTGGTCGACTAAGAACCCTAGCCGACCAGCACACAGCACCAGCACACCATAGCACCAGCACCAGCACACCACAGCACACCAGCACCAGCACATAGCACTAGCACAGCACCATAGCCAGCACAAGTTCTCTCTGCTCATGAGTTGAGCATCTGGAGGGAATTCACCTCACCAAATCAAACCAATAGCCAAAGTAAAGAAACATGGTTACTTAAACAAGATCAGGAGCAGCAAGGAGCAAGCCAAGCACCTGGGAGGTGCAGGGCAGGCAAGGTGGGAAGCCAAGCACAAGAAGGTGCAGGGCAAGCCACTGGGAGGAGCAGGGCAAGCACAAGAGCCATTGATCAAGCTCAACCAAAAAGCATCATCAACATCACCACAGCTACTCATCACAGCCAGCACAAGACCAAGGTATAACTAGGACTTGAATAGCCTTGAGTAAAACCTTGCAAGCATCCAAATTCTTGCATACACAAGAAGATAACAGCAATGAAACCCTCAACACCAAATCCTTCTGCTAAGCAGAACACTTAGGAGGTTTGGGGAGGTTTTTCTCCTCAGACTTACAGAGAAGTGCTCTGTAAAATCTTCATAGGAAGATTTAGCCAATAGGAAGCAAACCAACAAGCATCAGCATGAGTAAGAGCCTCAGACCATGCATCCTAGGCTAAGACTAAGATCATCATGAAGATCTGTTCTTATCAGTAAAGTTATTGCATAATCTAGCCACGGATAGAAATCACCAGGCATGTTTAACATCACTAACAGTAGCCATCCAATTCAATTATCAAGCAAAGATTGTGAACCTCACATGGAGGAAGCACAATCAACACCTAATAATAACAGTTGCATGCTGTCAATTAATAACATGATTTAGAAAGCTACAAAACTTTCAGCAGCATACAAATCAAGCATGAATTACTTGATAAAAGCAATCATCACTGAAACAATGTTTTCAGTTCATAAAAAGCAACAGAATCATAACAAGCTCAAGCTCAGCATGTTATTATCATCATAAGGATAATCATATGAAATTGACTGGCAGCAGTTTACACTGCAAGCCAGAGGGCACCAATTAGACAATTGATAATCACAGAATAAGCATTTCAAGTAAGCAACATAGTATTCAGTTAAGAAGCTCTTAACTAAATATCATGCTAACAGTAGCCACAATTACACAGCATAGGATCAAACTAACAGCACTGGGGAAAATCCCCAGTTAAACATATCAAGTTCAGTTAAGAAATTCTTAACTGAATCTTGCACTGACACTTGCACAGCATACCGAGCATCACAGCATAAGCTCAAGCAGAGCAACAACAACAATAGCAGCACAAGAGTGAGCAGAGCAGCAACAGCATAGCGCAGCATAGGCAAGCATGCCTGGCTCGCTGGCCAGGCCACCAAGATCGAGCACAGAAGCTAGGAGGAGAAGAAGAACTCACTAAAATGCTCACAAAGGAGCACAGCGGAAGACCATGGCGGTGACATGATGGCGCAGCCACGGTTGTGGTGGCAAGGCCACCCTCCAGTAGCTGCACCGACGAGGAGGCGGCAACATGCTCACGGCCGAGCAGTCGAGCACAGCACGACGGCGGCGTTGGGGTTGCGGTGGCCGTCCAACCGGCGTGACACCGAGGAGATCACCACCAGCACTGCCAAGCACGGGAAGAAGCTCCAGCAAGCTCGTCGGAGTAGATCAAGCCACTAGGGCAAGATCCACAGAGGCGGAGCTCGACGGTGATGGCGGCGATTGGAGGCGGGGGTGACAAAACCCGCGGTCAGGAGGTAGAGCGCATTGAGGTGAAGCAGAGGCGCCAGAGGGCGGTGGCGGATCTCGCCGGAGCTCACCGGAGCTGGGCGAGGGGCGCGTCAGCGACGCGAGTCGCCAGAGGCGGATAGGGTTAGGGTTCCGACCGAGTGAGGGAGAGAGTGAGGGGGCGACTGGGCCAGGCCGAGCCGGTTCAGTCAAGCCACCTAGGTGGACTGACCGATGGGCCCGGGCTATCAGCCAATCTTTTTATTTTTTAATTAATTGTTTTGAGTGAAAAACCTTTAAGAAAAACCCTAATATATTTAAAAATAAACTAGAAAAATACCAAAAATAAACTAAAAAGAATAAGCAATTATTTTTAGCCCTTTTTATAAGTTTGAATCCATTAAGTAAATAAAATAATCTCATGAGTCATTTATACAAAAGAAAAAGGAGTAATTATTTTGGCCTGAAAATAATAAAAATTATGCAAATAAGCAAATTTGGCAATTCTTAAATAAAATTCCATTCAAGAATATTTGATAAATATCCTTGAATGAAATTACCCTTAATATATATTCTTTAAAATCATAAAAAGAATATATCAAGTTTAATAAGTAAATAAACCATTTCTGGGGGGGAAATAATTCCAACACACCATAAAGCATGCATTTTTGAATCTTTAAACATTGCCCTTAATGGACAATGATGCTGTTTTTCAGAACCTGAGGTCCCGGGTCACTTCAACAAATCCAACTGCACTACCTTGTAGTTTGCAGGCAAGTTCACTCTTGCTCATATCTCTTGCTTACTTTTAGCAAATTACTTGCAAATATACCGGTGGTATGATTATTACTGCATTGAAAAGCAAAAGGTTCTCTTTTCATAATTAATTTGATTAGCTGGTTATCGACCCGAGTGGTGGTAACCTAGGATGGCTGGCAAATGGAACCATGGTAAGATTGTTGTGGTGGAGGTTCCATTTGTTTGGGAAAGTGAACCCTAGGACTTAATAACAAATGTCGCCAGTGATTCTAGCGCCGTAAATTATGGTCAACCATGAGATCTGGAATGGGACGGAGAAGTCAGCTGTATCTTTTTCCTCTCGCATGCCAACGGATCAGTAGTCGAGTGTTGTCCTGCGCGGGCTACTATAGTGCATAGTGGGGAAACAGAATTTCCTGCCGGGCTGCCTATAGTATAGGGGGGACAAGCTGGCTAATTGATCTATGATGGATTGTAATGGTTATCTAGATCGGTCTACCTATGGGGTCATCCATAGTGTAACGGGGAGGACCAGTGCGCCAATCGGTCTGCATATGGGTATAGGGGAGGATGGACTTACAAAAGGGTGGGTCTGCGGGGTCGCGGAGAAGAACGGTGATTGGCTTGGATCATCAACCTGGCCCCATACCAAGGAAGTATGGACGGGAAAGTACGCCCGGTTGTGCAGCAAAGTGTTGATCTCTCATGGGTACAAGTGACCACCTCTGCAGAGTATACAAAAAAGTATCAAGATACTCCCTGTTCCGGGAAGGAGCTGCGAACATGGCAGGAAAGGAGCCCATCGAAGCTCTAATCAACATGTGAAAGCTGACGGACATAGTTCTTCTAAATAAAAGCAATCTTTAAAGAAATGATTATAAAACTGCATTGACCTAAGACTTATGAGTTGGTTGTCATAGCTAGTGCATTATACACCTCTATTCTATTAAATGAACTTGTTGGGTAACACTCGTTACTCACCCCATTCCCTCTTAACCCTTGCTTAGACTTGGAGGGCCAGAACGAGGAAACTGAAGGCGCATTGGAGGACTACAAGGAAGTCTACTATGAAGAACCGGACCTTTCCGGTGGAATTGAAGGCGTGGATTACACGATCGTCTATGAAAACAACAAAGGAGCCAAGGAGGAGGCCGACAACTAGTAGTATAGGGTAGTAATATAAGTCACAGGAACTTTATAGAATAAAGTGACTTAAGAAAGTTATCATGTTTAGTCTACTTCTATCAGTCATAGTTAAGGTTTATAGCATCAAGGTAGAACCTACTAGTGTTCCTCTTTGGACCGAGGAGGAACTGGAATCCTTTGTAAGATTATGGCTTGTAATATTAAGTGCTTGAATAAAGACCGCTATATTTCTGTTGTACCACTCTGAGGGATGTAATATTTGTGAAAAGGGTACTTCACGAGTGTTATGTCAACGACTTGCATACTACAACATGCAGTGGTATGCTGGGTCACCACAGTTGGTATCAGAGCAAAAGCTTTGACCTTAGGTTGGACGCCTAGTTAATGGGAATGACCTGTAGGAGTCAAATAGGAATAGTAAAGAGTTCTCTAAAATTGTTGTGATGTTATTCACTTGAGAATAACAAAGTCATACTTTTTAGTGTTACAGTTCTTTATTGTTACTATGATGATGCATCATATACTAATTTTCTTTATCTTTTATATAGACTGCCAGGATGGCACGCACCAATCCGTCAAGGACCGTGAAGTTCGAGATGTGATGTTGGATGAGTATGATGGAAACCTATCCGATCTACTACGGGGCATCCTACAGGAGTGCGGGTGTGAAACCCATATCCCTGTCAAGAAGTATGCATATTATGAGGGTAGAGTCTTCCAGAAGTACAAGGTGGGGATCATGCTTCCTGCCAAATTGGGCATGAGCGTGGTCATGCCAGCTGGAGAAGCACGTACGGTTAGTACCGCATATAAGATAGCTATCATGAAAGTCATCACTGATATTCGTGAACACAAAATAGAGAAGTTGTTAGGTACTAAGTTCACGCACATTCCACACGACGAGGAAGGAGATGATCCTTGTCGGGATAGCCACAAATTTGCAAAGAGACACCTGCTGCTACTCGTGTGATGGCGCCAGACAAAGCTGATGCCTAGTTGATGTGGGAGCAGACGTCCTTGTGCGTGGTGATTGACCAGCCCGTTGGGAACCCCAAGAGGAAGGTATGATGAGTGCAGCGGCAAGTTTCCCTCAGTTAAGAAACCAAGGTATATCGAACAGGAGAAGGGAGACGGTGACGACTGAAGGTGTTTGTGGAACCTGCACACACACAATCAAATACTTTGTTCCCAACTTGCGATGAGGTTGTCAATCTCACCGGTTTGCTTGAAACAAAGGTTATGAGCGTATCGAGTGGAAAACAGTAGAGTATATGCGAGTAAAGTAAACAGTGCGGGAAAAGTAAATAGGTGATTGCAATATGATTAAAATAGGATCGGGGTCCATAGTTCACTAGTGGTGTCTCTCCATAGATAAATAACATGCTGGGTAAACAAATTACAGTTGGGCAATTGATAGAATAGAGCTAACGTGATATGTCAAGAAGATCACTATGAGATTTACTCTGGGCATTACAACAAAATACATAGACCGCCATCCAACTGCATCTATGACTAATAATCCACCCCCGGGGATATCATCCGAACACCCTAGAAGTATTAAGTTGCAAACAACAGATAATTGCATTAAGCAAAGTGTGTAATGTAAACAAAGCATATGCCCTCGAGCATATGAATGTTGTTTTCTCCCTAGTAGCAACAGCACATCTACCACCTTAGAGGTTTCTGTCACTCCCCCAGGTGAAATAGAGACATGAACCCACTATCGAGCATAAATACCCCCTCTTGGAGTCACTAGCAACTACTCGGCCAAGATAGCTACTAACAACGGAGAGCATGCAAGATCATAAACAACATAGAGATAATATAAGATATAATTTAGTGCAGCGACTTAATCATAAACACCAATATTAATCGGATCCCAACAAACCAACATCATAGAATTACATAACGGTGATCTCAATCATGTAGGGCAGCTCATGAGATCTAAACATGAAGCACATGGTGGAGAAGACAACCATCTAGCTACTGCTATGGACCCATAGTCCAAGGTAGACTACTCACTCATCGCTCCGGAGGCAATCATGGCGATGAAGGAGACCTCCGGTGGTGATTCCCCTCTCCGGCAGGGTGCCGGGAAGAGCTTCTGGACCCTCCCAATCTTCAGGTCGACGGCGGCGGCGGATCGCGATGTATTCTAGAAAACTGATCGGGCCCTTAGGTTTTTCTTGTCAGGGGGTATATGTAGGCGAAGGGGGGCTGTCAGAGGTGGAGCCATGGGCCCTCACACGAGGGTGGCGCGGCCAGGGGCCAGGCCGCGCCGCCCCTATGTGTGGGGGTCACGTGGCCCCCTCCGTCAGGTCTTCGGATGTTTGGGAGCTCCCCAGTGAAATATGACTTCTGGAACTTGTTTTGTCCAATTCCGAGAATATTTCCTGTGTATCACTTCTGAAATACAAAAACAGCAGAAAACAGGAACTGGCACTGTGGCACTTCGTTAATAGGTTAGTTCCGGAAAATGTATAAAAATGCCACTAAGTGTAACGAAACAATAGGCAAATGGTGTAAAACAAAGCATGGAGCATCAAAAATTATAGATACGTCTGAGATGTATCAAGCATCCCCAAGCTTAACTCCTGCTCGTCCTCGAGTAGGTAAGTGATAACAAAAGAATAATTTTTGAGGTGACATGCACCTACACAATCTTGATCATATATGTAAGCATTGATGAGCTGGGATCAATAGAACTTAAAACATGGGCATGAAGATATAATCATGACAATAAGAACTTAGCAACCATGTTGTAAACATGCAAATGAACACAAATAAAAGATCATGGTAATGAAACAATGAAAGTCAAACGTGTGTTCAAATTATAAGAAAAAACATACAAATGGTTTTTAGCTTGTCCTTCATGGAGAGCAAAACATAAATGCATAGGACACCTCAAAGTTTAAGAGGGTGACTAGATACAAATAATTTAAGAACAAGTGAAACCAATCATTATGAGTCAATCAATGAACCTTGGGACAATGCATATCACACTAAGAATGACAACTATGCTCTCTTAGCGGTGCATACAGAAAGAAAGTGGTGACTCAACATAAAAGTAAAAGAAAGGCCCTTCGCAGAGGGAAGCAGTGATTGCAAGTTTTATAACCTTCAAAAATTATGGTACTTACCGGCTTTGAGCTCTCATTGCCCCCATCATAAGCATCTTGAATGGTTAAAGTTAATGCGAGAACAATTATGATGCATATGCTTAACAAATCATAAGTTGAAAACCTCGTGTCCCGTGAATACGAGTACCCAAACTCATGCTACTTTACTTAGAGTCCCAAGCAAGGCTCTTGTCATTGTAAGTATATGCATATCATTGAGAACCGCCAATGGGGTACCTCCGTGCCCGATGACATGGAACAAGCCCACACCAAAATGACAGGACAAGCAGACAATGAACACCTCGGCATCTCTTTTATTTGCTATATTGTTTAGCTTTTTATTGTGAGATGCGTCGTCAAATGTTCACCATGGGTATGCTGCAAATTTCCACCATGAATTATGCATGGCTTAGATTGGCGGCCCGACGTTTCTCTAACACATATAAAAACTCCATGATCCCCACAAGATCCCCAATTCATTTCACAAAGCGGGCATCCATAAACAAAAGATCACAATATCAACTCAAATAGGAAGTGCAATGTTGAAAGCTTGCCCCATGACGGCATGGATGGGCTAGTCTCCAACTTACAACTTGCAAGCATAACAACTCAGCATAAAAGACCACAATGTCAAATTTTTAAGAACAGAAAAAAGTAAAGTGTGCCTTCCGGTTTGTGAGAGCTTTACTGACCGAATTTCGCATAACACTGGTAAGAGTTTAATTTGAAGAGAATATAAAAGCAAGTCAAATTTACTTGGAATAGCACATTGCTAGTAGGTATGTATGGTGGACACTTTGGAAAACTT
This sequence comes from Dactylis glomerata, assembly GCA_007115705.1. Classification (NCBI taxonomy): domain Eukaryota; kingdom Viridiplantae; phylum Streptophyta; class Magnoliopsida; order Poales; family Poaceae; genus Dactylis; species Dactylis glomerata. The sequence continues at coordinate 6,643,081 of QXEO01002107.1, read as the reverse complement.
TGGCTTTTAGGAGTTGGATGCACGAGTAGAGCTCATACACAGTACAAGGTGAGGGCTAGCAAAAGACTGGGAGCGACCAACTAAGAGAGCAATAATGGCCATAATCATGCAAAGCGACAAAGCGACATTAAAAGAAGCATAAGATGGCATCAAAAGTCAAAAACTAAATGATCATGGAGGCTATTGGCGACTTTATGAGAGTCTAACATGTGTGAGCATGCGCCAAGTCAACCCAAATAAAGCATCAAGGAGAAAACCAAAATAATGCTTCCATATAATAAAAACAACGCATGATTTTTTTCAAAGGCTCATTAAGCAATCTCAGTTATTTGAGATAAGTCATGCTACAGCAAAACCACTAAGCATACTATCAAAAATACATCTAGCATGACATGAAAAAGCCTAAGCCGCAGTCTACACAAGCTCCTTCTTGTACCACTATTTTGCACAAAGCTTTTTCTCTTTTCCAATCACCATTTGAAATTTTAAAGACACCTCTTTTGATGAATACCAATAAAGTTCAGAGGCAAAAATACACCTTGACGAAAAGATATGACAAGTTCTGAACGCAAATCAAGGCGAAAACAAAAACCAAAAGCAGTAGCAGAAAAAGTAGAACACTCGATTTTTGATAAGAGTGAAAACTAGAGCGTTCTTTGCAAATGAAAATGAGCACATCTCCTCCAAAGGAAATTTGTTGGGGTCCAACCATTTATTTCAGCAAACAAACTAAACAAACTAATAAAACTAAAACAACTGACGCTCCAAGAAAAACATGTAGTGCATGAAGCAATAAAAATATAGTGTTTTGAAAGGTGACCTGATTTTTGCCGATGAAGAAGGGGTGCCTCGGGGGCATCCCCAAGCTTTGACGCTTGTACTTCTTGGATATTTCTTGGGGTGCTGGGCATCCCCAAGCTTGAGCTTTTGTCCATTCTTCAACTCATCTCATCATTCTCCAATCCCTACACTTGAAAACTTCCTTCATACAAAACTAAACACAATTCTATTAGCAACATTAGTGTAAGCATAAAATATATTCAACCTCTTTTAACTTCAGGTTTCAACCCAAAACCACCACATATAAAGTATATACTACTGTAGCAACTTCCACAAGAGTTCCATGATAAAAAAGAACTCAAAAGAAAGCGATAAAGTGGCAAAAACGAATATTGGCAGAAATCTGTCAAAACTGAACAGCTGACAAAGGACGAATTTTTGAGGGATTTTCTGTTACTCAAATCAAAAAGTGTTCAACTAACGAAAGTTTGGATATAACCTGGGGCATGAGCACAAGAAATTTCAGGTCCAAAAGATATACAGTGAATTTATACGAATTTTTACGGTGCAGCACCGAAAATAGTTTCAGGACAGTAATTTGCCCAAATCTTTACCTCACTCGAATTAGAGGCTTCTCTTGGCACAAAAACGAAATAAACAAGATAAGGAGCGGTCATTACAGTAGTAATGACTTCCAAGACTCAAATAAAAGAAAAAGTACTGAAAGTAAATATTGGGTTATCTCCCAAGAGTGCTTTTCTTTAACGCCTTTGAGCTAGGCGCAGAAAAGTGCGAATCAAGTAATATCAAGTGATGAAGCATCAAGCTCATAATTTGCTCTAAGAATAGAGTCAAAAAGCAATTTCTTTCTTTTCCTAGGGAAGTGTTCCATACCTTTATTTAGTGGGAATTGATACTTGATAGTGCCTTCCCTCATATCAATAATAGCACCTACAGTTCGAAGAAAAGGTCTTCCCAAAATAATAGGACATGAAGCATGGCATTCAACGTCCATAACAAGAAAATCAACGGGAACAAGGTTATTGTTAACCACAATAAGAACATCATTAATCCTTCCCAAAGGTTTCTTCTTAGCAACATCAGCAATAGGAACATCAAAATAACACTTTTCAAGTGGTGGTAAATCAAGCATGTCATAAATCTTTCTAGGCATAATAGAAATACTAGCACCTAGATCACATAAAGCATGGCAATCATAACCATTAACATGCATATCAATGATGGGTTCCCAACCATCTTCTAACTTCTTGGGAACAGAGGCTTTTTGCTTCAACTTTTCATCCCTAATCTTTATAAGAGCATTGGTAATATGCTTAGTAAAAGCAATATTTAAAGAACTAGCATTGGGAGTCAAAGCAAGCTTTTGAAAGAACAAAATAACTTCAGATATATTGCAGCCATCAACATCAAAATCATTAAAAGGAATAGAGCTATCATCTCCCACACTCCGAAAAATTTCAGCACTCTTTTGAGAAAAAGTTTTGGCAGTTTTAGGCTTTTTAACACAAGGAGTGGGAGTTTTCTCTATACCAATCAAAGTAAGAGGGTTGCTATCAGTAGGAGCAACATCATTAGAGGTAGTAATGGTACATACCTTCATCTCTCTAGCCATCTCATCTTCTCTTTCCCACATAGCTTGCAATTCCGCTAACAATCTAATATTTTCATCAATTCCAACTTGAATAACATTAGCGTTAGCAAAAATTTTGTTCTCATTCACATCATTAGGGAACACTTTTGATTTCAGAAGTTCAACATCATGAGCAAGGCTATCAAATTTAGAAGCAAGAATATCAATTTTGCCTAACTTTTCCTCAACAGATTTATTAAAAGCAGTTTGCTTACCGATGAAGTCCTTGAGCATTACCTCAAGCTCGGAGGGCGCGGCCCTAGTGTTGTTGTAGGAATTACCATAAGAGTTACCATAACCATTACCATTGGTAGAAGGATACGGCCTATAATTGTTACTAGCAAAATTGTTCCTATAAGCATTGTTGTTAAAATTATTGTTTCTAATGAAGTTCACATCAACATGCTCTTATTGAGCAACCAGAGAGGCTAAAGGAAAATTATTAGGATCAACATGAGTCCTATCATTAGCAAGCATAGCCATAATGGTATCAATCTTATCATTCAAGGAAGAGGTTTCCTCAACAGAATTTACCTCCTTACCTTGTGGAGCTCTCTCGGTATGCCATTCGGAATAATTTACCATCATGTTGTCGAGTAGCTTCGATGCGGCGCCCAATGTAAGGGACATAAAAGTGCCTCCAGCAGCTGAATCAAGTAGGTTTCGTGAAGAAAAATTCAGTCCTGCATAAAAAGTTTGGATAATCATCCAAGTAGTCAGTCCATGAGTGGGGCAATTCTTGATCATAGATTTCATTCTTTCCCAAGCTTGAGCAACATGTTCATTATCAAACTGAGTAAACTTCATAATATTGCTACGCAACGATATAATCTTAGCAGGAGGATAATATCTACCAATAAAAGCATCCTTACACTTAGCCCATGAATCAATACTATTCTTAGTCAAAGACAGCAACCAATCTTTAGCCTTTCCTCTCAAAGAAAAAGGAAACAACTTGAGCTTAATAATATCACTATCAACATCCTTATATTTCTGCATCTCACATAGCTCAACAAAATTGTTGAGATGAGCTGCAGCATCTTCAGTACTAGCACCAGAAAATTGCTCTTTCATAACAAGGTTCAATAAAGCAGGCTTGATCTCATAAAAGTTTGCAGCAGTAGCGGGTGGTGCAATAGGAGTGCAGATAAAATCACTATTGTTGGTGCTAGTGAAGTCACACAACTTGGTGTTTTCAGGGTTGGCCATTTCAGCAAAACGAAAATAAATAAGTAAAAATAGCTACCAAGGATTCTAATTTTTTTGGGTTTTTGATATAAAAAGCAATGCAGGTAAATAAATAAAGTAAAGCAAAACAAATAACAAAGTAATGGATGTGTGTGCGAAGAACTCCCCTTGCAGAAGTCTTCTCTCTTCCCCGGCAACGGCGCCAGAAAAAAGCTGCAGCTACTCGTGTGATGGTGCCAGAAAAAGCTGATGCCTAGTTGATGTGGGAGCAGACGTCCTTGTGCGTGGTGATTGACCAGCCCATTGGGAACCCCAAGAGGAAGGTATGATGAGTGCAGCGGCAAGTTTCCCTCAGTTAAGAAACCAAGGTATATCGAACAGAAGAAGGGAGACGGTGATGACTGAAGGTGTTTGTGGAACCTGCACACACACAATCAAATACTTTGTTCCCAACTTGCGATGAGGTTGTCAATCTCACCGGTTTGCTTGAAACAAAGGTTATGAGCGTATCGAGTGGAAAACAGTAGAGTATATGCGAGTAAAGTAAACAGTGCAGGAAAAGTAAACAGGTGATTGCAATATAATTAAAATAGGACCGGGGTCCACAGTTCACTAGTGGTGTCTCTCCATAGATAAATAACATGCTGGGTAAACAAATTACAGTTGGGCAATTGATAGAATAGAGCTAACATGATATGTCAAGAAGATCACTATGAGATTTACTCTGGGCATTACAACAAAATACATAGACCGCCATCCAACTGCATCTATGACTAATAATCCACCCCCGGGGATATCATCCGAACACCCTAGAAGTATTAAGTTGCGAACAACAGATAATTGCATTAAGCAAAGTGTGTAATGTAAACAAAGCATATGCCCTCGAGCATATGAATGTTGTTTTCTCCCTAGTAGCAACAGCACATCTACCACCTTAGAGGTTTCTGTCACTCCCCCAGGTGAAATAGAGACATGAACCCACTATCGAGCATAAATACCCCCTCTTGGAGTCACTAGCAACTACTCGGCCAAGATAGCTACTAACAATGGAGAGCATGCAAGATCATAAACAACATAGAGATAATATAAGATATAATTCAGTGTAGCGACTTAATCATAAACACCAATATTCATCGGATCCCAACAAACCAACATCATAGAATTACATAACGGTGATCTCAATCATGTAGGGCAGCTCATGAGATCTAAACATGAAGCACATGGTGGAGAAGACAACCATCTAGCTACTGCTATGGACCCATAGTCCAAGGTAGACTACTCACTCATCGCTCCGGAGGCAATCATGGCGATGAAGGTGACCTCCGGTGGCAATTCCCCTCTCCGGCAGGGTGCCGGGAAGAGCTTCTGGACCCTCCCAATCTTCGGGTCAACGGCGGCGGCGGATCGCGATGTATTCTGGAAAACTGATCGGGCCCTTAGGTTTTTCTCGTCAGGGGGTATATGTAGGCGAAGGGGGGCTGTCAGAGGTGGAGCCACGGGCCCTCACACGAGGGTGGCGCGGCCAGGGGCCAGGCCGCGCCGCCCCTGTGTGTGGGGGCCACGTGGCCCCCCTCCGTCAGGTCTTCAGATGTTTGGGAGCTCCCCGGTGAAATATGACTTCTGGAACTTGTTTCATCCAATTCCGAGAATATTTCCTGTGTATCACTTCTGAAACACAAAAACAGTAGAAAACAGGAACTGGCACTGTGGCACTTCGTTAATAGGTTAGTTCCGGAAAATGTATAAAAATGCCACTAAGTGTAACGAAACAATAGGCAAATGGTGTAAAACAAAGCATGGAGCATCAAAAATTATAGATACATCTGAGACGTATCAACACCCACATGCCACAGCAGAGCACATGGACAGGTGTAAGCATATGTTAGTGTGTTCTATCAAGTTCACGGAGCACTAGTTGGTGAGATACAGAGTCTAGTGGACGAGATCACTGAGCCAACACATATGGGAGAAACTTCCGAACCACCACGAGTACATACTCCGTGGCCTACGGGGGAGACGTCTGGACCACCACGAGCACCTACTCCAGCTTTCGCTACTGGAGACTTTATTAACCTAGATGAGGAGGAAGATCCCGAGGAGCGGGAGTTCGAGCCTGAGTCCGAACCAGAGATGCCACTAGCACACTTTGCACACGGCTCGATTGGAGCTGGATATGAGGTAGGTTTGGAGTCATGGGGAATGCCATAGAACGACAGTTTTGGGGGAAACTCCATGGGCTGGCGTTTTGGCGAGTACATGGGAACGGCCGGAGATCCGATTCCATGTGACTCGGAGCACGAGGTCATGAGTCAGTTTAGGGTTGCTCACCGCACTGGAGACGTGGCGGGGAGGCCTATAGAGATCGAGTTAGATGATGAGGGAAAGTTACCGAGCTATATGGAGCGAGGAGAATGCTCGAGGCCCAAGATGGAGAGAAGTGCCACTGAGGTTGTATACCCATCGTTGAGCGGTTATCTGGGGATGACTGACTTCAACTTAGGGCCTACACCCAATATCGACTATATGCCGGCAGAGTCATCTTATACCCCTACTTCAGTTAGGAGGACATCTCGAGCGACAGGATGGACACCGGGGATGTATCGGGAGTTTGACTATCCGTAGAAGACTACCATCGATAAGGAGGCGATATGTTGTAACATATGTACCATATGTGTATTATGTAGCATTTGCTTTCGCAAATGGGAATAAGTGAGTGTAGTTACTCATGGTGCAGTGTGTAACACTATGTTGTTTTTACCCATGTATATACATGGTATATGTTTGGTGTAATTTGGCCATGTTTTATTTGGATTTTATTGTGTGACTAACACTGTGCATAAAGTTGAGCTCAGAAAGCATGGGCATGGTGTTACTATGAGTTTCGCTTGATGTAACAGGGTTAGGGGATAAAATGGTGATGGTAGTTGGTGAAGAGTCCGAGCAACAGAGGATGGAGACCGAAGCCAAGGCTAAGGAGGCAGCCGATGCAGCGGCAAGGGAACCATTACCACCACCACCACCATTTCTTACACAGCAAGATTTTGCCCAATATATGAGGATGGCAGATGAAAGACAACAGATGCTTATTGAGTGCCAGACCAAGATGATGCAAGATGTGATGGATCACAATCGTGAAGGATGGAATGATGGTGTACATGGAGTCTCACTGGTAGACTTTTTGAATACAAGACCACTTCCATTTGCATCAGCGCCGAAACCAATGGACACCGAAGACTAGTTGCTGGATACCGAGAGGAAGCTCAACACTGTGAATTGCAGCAATAGCGAGAAGCTTAGGTATGCCACTCATCTATTATGTGGACCCGCAGTAGCCTGGTGGGACAATATTGTGGCAATACATTCTCCCGGAAAGGTATTCACCTGGGATGAATTCAAGAGGAAGTTCAGAGAGGCAAATGTACCAAAAAGTATCATGGAACTAAAGAGGAGAGAGTTTGACACCTTAGAACAAAAGGACAAGACTATCATGAGGTATGTTAAGGAATTCACTCTTCTATCGCGTTATGCTACAGATGCAGTAAACACGGATGAGAAGAGGAAGAAATGATTTATGAGGGGTTTGCACCCAATGGCCAAGATGCAACTCAGAATGCTAAAGGCAGCAGATTTCCAAGAGCTTGTTGATGCAGCTATTACCATGGAAGATGATTTCAAGCAAGTTCAGGAGGAATGCTGTAAGAAGGCCAAGATGGAACCCAGAAGATATCCAGTCAGTAAACCAACTCTAAATCTTACTTTTAGACCATGACCACCAAGTCGGGGAACTTTACCTCGGGGAGGAGGAGGAGGAAATCCTAAGGTAGTACTCACCTGTCATGGGTGTGGAGCTATAGGACATCTGGCAAGGGATTGCCCAAGGCCCAAGGTAATCTGTTATGGCTGTAACCAAGAGGGACACATGAAAAGGCAATGTCCCAATAGAGCTGCATGGGGAAAGAAGCCAACCGGAGGAGGTTTTAACTGTGGAGGTAATTTAGGAGGAAATGGTGCGGGCAAGAGATCTCGACCTTATGGGAAATTAAATTGCACCAACTTGGAAGAAGTGAATGAATCGGAGAAAACCGTGATAGGTACGCTTCAAATCCTATCTCACCCTAGCAAAGTACTTTTCGATACCGGTGCAACTACTTCATTCATTTTGCAAGAGTTTATCGATCTTTATGGACTCACTTGCAATAAGTTAGAATACCCCATCACTGTTTTATCTATGGGGGGAACGATTCTAGTCACACACCTCAAGCAAGAGCAGGTCATTATGATCAGCAATTGCATCTATCTAGCCGATCTTTTTCTTATCCTATGAAGGATATGGCTATGATCCTTGGAATGGATTGGTTGGAAGAGAATGGAGCCTAGATAGATTGCAAAGAGAAAACTGTGTCACTTAGATGTCTAGGAGGAGGAAGGATAGTTTATCAAGGAGACCGACATGCACATATTGAAGTTCAACTACAACTCAATACTTTGAAGGAAGCTAAACTTGAAGACATTCCAGTAGTCAATGAATTCCAAGATGTATTCCCAAAAGAATTACCAGGTATGCCACCCGACAGGGAGATTGAGTTCACTATTGATTTGATTCCTGGAACAGCACCAATAGCTCAGGCACCATATAAGATGGGACCTAAGGAGTTAGTTGAGTTAAAGGAGCAACTGGATGAGTTAGAACAAAAAGGATTTATACAAGAAAGCATTTCACCGTGGGGTACACCCATGATATTCGTGGATAAGCGGGATGGAGGATGCAGGATGTGTGGAGATTATAGAAACCTCAATAATGTTACTATCAAGAACAAGTATCCACTACCCAGAATCCAGGATTTATTTGATCAAGTCCGGGGAGCCAGAGTATTTTCCAAGATAGATCTTCGATCCAGATATCATCAGATTAAGATCAAGAAGGAAGACATTCCAAAGACAGCTTTTGTGTCCAGGTATGGACATCATGAGTATTTGGTCGTACCTTTTGGATTGACAAATGCACCAGCCATTTTCATGAATCTCATGAACAAGATCTTTATGCCTTACTTGGACAAGTTTGTGATAGTATTCATCGATGACATCTTGATTTATTCAAAGGACAAGGAAGAACATGCCAAACATTTGAGGATTGCTCTACAGATTCTTAGAGAACATCAGTTATATGCCAAGTTTAGTAAGTGTGAATTTTGGTTGGACCAAGTAGAGTTTCTCGGGCATGTGATTAGCAAGGAGGGCATAGCAGTAAATCCTAGTAAAGTAGCGTCTATTCTAGAATGGGAAGCACCAAAGAATGTCAAGCAGATTAGAGGATTCCTAGGAATGGCAGGCTACTACAGAAGGTTCATCGAAGGATTTTCCAAGATTGCTAGACCAATGACAAAATTGCTTTGTAAGAACACACCATTTGTTTGGACGGAAGAGTGTGAGGTCAGTTTCCAGACACTTAAGGATAAGTTGACCATAGCTCCCGTGTTAGCCGTACCAGAAACTGGCAAAGATTACACGGTATATTGTGATGCGTCCAAGAATGGACTTGGATATGTGTTGATGCAAGATAGAAAGGTTATTGCTTATGGGTCTAGGCAATTAAGACTGCATGAAGTTAACTACCCAACACATGACCTGGAATTAGCAGCCGTGATGTTTGCTTTGAAAGGATGGAGGCATTTTCTATATGGAGCTAAGTGTGAACTCTATACAGACCACAAGAGTCTCAAGTACTTCTTTACTCAGAAGGAACTGAATATGAGGCAACAGTGATGGTTAGAATTGATCAAGGATTATGATTTGACCATCAATTATACTCCAGGGAAGGCTAATGTTGTAGCCAATGCGTTGAGTAGAAAAAGTACGGATACTCAGCCAATGAGCCGGGAACTACCTACAGAGTTGCTTATGGATTTGGAAAGGTTAGAAATTCAATGTTTAGAAGTGGAATCTTTAGGCAGCTTGTCTACTATGAAGGTAATGGAGGAAAGGCAAAGTGATCTAAAGTATACAACCTTCCGACGGCAAAGTGAAGATCCGTTCATTGAGGAAGAGATCCGAAGGATTGAAGAGGGAAGACCGTCTGAGTTTCATTTGGGCGATTTCAATTCGCTCTGGTTTCATAATAGGATATGTGTGCCAGACATACCCAAAATCAAATAGTTGATACTCAAAGAAGCACATGAAACTCCATATTCAATACATCCAGGAAGTACTAAGATGTACATGGATCTTAAGGAACTGTTTTGGTGGAACAACATGAAGCGAGAAATAGCCAAGTTTGTGTCTGAATGCCATACTTGTCAAAGAGTGAAGGTGGAACATCAAAGTCCTGCTGGACTAATGCAACCATTGGATATACCCAAATGGAAATGGGAAGAGATTGGAATGGATTTTATCACAGGATTACCGTTGACACCCAAGAAAAAGGATATGATTTGGGTTATCGTAGACAGGTTAACAAAAAGTGCATATTTCTTGGCCGTTAATCAAAAGGATTCTGGAGAAAAGTTAGTAAACTTATATGTTCAGGAAATTGTGAGCAAGCATAGAGTACCAAAGACAATAGTATCAAACCAAGGGTCCATATTCACTTCAGCTTTCTGGAATCAATTACATGAAGCTCTAGGATCCAGGTTAGACTTTAGCACTACTTATCACCCACAGACAGGGGGACAAACTGAAAGAACCAATCAGATTTTGGAGGATATGCTTAGAGCATGTGCGTTGGATTTTGGAGGATCATGGGAAGAACATCTACCACTGGCAGAATTCTCATACAACAATAGTTACCAAAGTAGCATCCAGATAGCACCATTTGAAGTACTCTATGGAAGGAAGTGCCAATCACCCATCTGCTGGTATGAAATGGGAGTCGGTAAGGAATTTCATTCGGACTATGTGAAGGAAAGAAAACATGCCATGGACATCATCCGTGATCGATTGAAGATTGCTCAGAGTAGGCAGAAGAGTTATGCAGATTCAAAGAGAAGGACATGGGAGCCTCAAGTTGGGGACATGGTTTATCTTCGAGTTAGCCCAATGAAGGGAGTGCATCATTTTGAAGTCAAGGGAAAACTGAGTCCAAGGTATACTGGACCTTTCAAAATTCTAAGTCAAAGGCGAGGAGTAGCTTTTGAATTGGAGCTACCAACACAGCTATCAAAAGTTCATAATGTGTTTCATTCTTCACAACTTCGAATGTGTATGAAGATACCAGAAGAAACTATATCCTATGAAGACATGGAATTACAAGCAGATTTGACCTATGTGGAGGAACCGTCAAAGATCTTAGCTGAAAACTGGAAACAACTTCGCAACAGAGCCATTAAATATTGCAAGGTGCAATGGAAACATCACCCGGAAAGAGAAGCTACCTGGGAGAAGGATGAAGATCTAAGGACAGCCTATCCCGAATTCTTCAGGTATACCTTACCCCAAACTTTAGGACGAAGTTTTTGTTAAGGGAGGAAGTCTGTAATGTCCCAGCACGTAGGACAACTCCGGGGTAGAATAGAGGGGTTCTGTGCATTTCATCTGAAATTACGGGATTTTTTAGCACTTTTATTACTAAAACCTAAGAGTGATCGAATCTCTCTTCGAGGGGGAATGGTGAACTCTCGAAGTGCTAAAGATTTGGACATGACCTCCTTTGATCAATTGATTGTGGGAAACAATTAAGTTGAATGACTAAAGCTTAAAGGACATTTGAAAATTAAAACTTGAATTTGAATTTGAACTTAACTTAAATTCAAATAGCACATTTAGAAAGGATAAATGATTCAAATAAGAAAAACTTTGGACTTTATTAATTACCAACACATTATACATTGTCTTTACAATGTCTATGAATAAAAGAATATTACAACAATGGACATTCATCGAATGTTACAATCTGAAGCTAAAAGAAAGAAAATAAAGAAGAAAAGAAAATACAAGTTATGATTAACTCCTAAACTATCTTGATCATCAAGTCATTCTTCTTTTCTTCTTCATTCTTCTTATCACCTGCACAAAAAAGAGAATACAAATAGAAATGCCACCATGGTATTACAAGTGTCAATCAAATTTAAATGAAGCACTGTTGATAATCATCAAGAGGATGATCTTATCAACATGACTCACACCAAAATATCTGCCTTGAACCAATCTGGCCGGCCAAGCCACCAAGCAGGCAAGCAGCTGGTCACTAGATGCATGCTTGGAGGTGTCAAGACACTAGCACATAGGGAGAAGTATAAAAGAGAGCACTGTGTGTGAAACTGGTCGACTAAGAACCCGAGCCGACCAGCACACAGTACCAGCACACCATAGCACTAACACCAGCACACCACAGCACACCAGCACCAGCACATAGCACCAGCACCAGCACAGCATCATAGCCAGCACAAGTTCTCTCTGCTCATGAGTTGAGCATCTGGAGGGAATTCACCTCACCAAATCAAACCAATAGCCAAAGTAAAGCAACATGGTTACTTAAACAAGATTAGGAGCAGCAAGGAGCAAGCCAAGCACCTAGGAGGTGCAGGGCAGGCAAGGTGGGAAGCCAAGCACAAGGAGGTGCAGGGCAAGCCACTGGGAGGATCAGGGCAAGCAAAAGAGCCATTGATCAAGCTCAACCAAAAAGCATCATCAACATCACCACAACTACTCATCACAGCCAGCACAAGACCAAGGTATAACTAGGACTTGAATAGCCTTGAGTAAAACCTTGCAAGCATCCAAATTCTTGCATACACAAGAAGATAATAGGAATGAAACCCTCAGCACCAAATCCTTCTGCTAAGTAGAACAATTAGGAGGTTTGGGGAGGTTTTTCTCCTCAGACTTTCAAAGAAGTGCTCTGTAAAATCTTCATAGGAAGATTTAGCCAATAGGAAGCAAACCAACAAGCATCAGCAAGAGTAAGAGCCTCAGACCATGCATCCTAGGCTAAGTCTAAGATCATCATGAAGATCTGTTCTTATCAGTAAAGTTATTGCATAAAATGATGATCTAGCCACGGATAGAAATCACCAAGCATGTTTAACATCACTAACAGTAGCCATCCAATTCAATTATTGTAACAACTCAGAAATTGTAATCCACTTCCTATTAATTAAAGTACCAAATTTTTGGACCAACTAAAACTTTTTATCTATTATTGCATGTATGCATGTATTTTCTATTATATGTCTTTTATGATTTCATGTGTGTTATTATTTGTTGTGCAATAGTTAGTTAATTCAAGCTTAACCAACAGAAGCATTAGAGAAGAATTATAAGGGCCAAAGAAACCAGAAACAAAAGAAAGAAAGAAAAAGAGAAGAAAAAGTTGATCTAGAAATTATTATTGACTACCCTACTTTGGACACTTAGAATAAGAAATCTGTAACTCAAGCCAAGGTATGGTCAGTTAGTTGAGCTTGACCATGCTGCATATTAGCTTGACCAAGAAGTTTCAAACCAAAACTCCAAGTTTAACCTAACTCAAACTTCTGCCAAACTTTGAATCTGATTCAGCAACCAAACCCTATTTTCAAATACAAATTTTTGCAAAACATGTTATTTCTTCAGAACAAAAATATCTCTGGAAACCTTGTCTAATATGATGACCACCCAAAGTGAAATATTTCAAAAATTTGAATTTTAATTTCTTGCGGGCATTTGATCGAACACCTGGCAGGCAAAAATCCAGAAAATCTGAGCTACTGTGAGCATCACTGTCGCCGTTTGTCTCGACCCTGTAGCCATACTCGTGGAGACCTCCGCGGTCGAGCCCAGCCCCCTCTACCCCGACCCAAGCCGTGCAACATGGAAGGAGAGGGAAGACGCCGCCCGGACCCCCCCTCTCTGTCCCTCTTCCTCTCTGCAAGCTTCCGACCGCTGTGACCTCGCCAGAGCTGACCCACATCACTCCGTCGCCGACACAGAACCCTGCTAGCATGCGAGCAAGGCTGCTGTGCCCGGCCTCGCCCGTGCACGTCGCCAGCACACCCTGCGCCGGCCACCCACTGGGCGCCCTTGTTCCCGCCCCTCTGGCCTATAAAAACCCCCTCAGAGCAAACGAACGAACTCACCCCACTCCCCGCTACCTCCTAGACAACCTCTCCTCTCCCCGCTCGCTCTCATTCGACGATGCCTGCAACGCCGGCGAGCTTCTGGACGCAGGCAGTGCCACCGCGTTGGGCCGCCACTGGACGAACGGACGCCGGGATCTGGAGGAGGAGTACCGCCGGAGTCTTTTCTGCCCCTCGCCATCAAGCTCTGCTTCCTCTACGCACGCCGCCATCGCCGTTGTCTTCTTCTCTGCGCGCAGGTGAGCTCCACCCTCGCCGTCGAGCATGACGCAGACACGCCGTTGGATTAGAATCCAACGGCAGCGTACCGGTTTGGGTGACTTAAGTCACCTGACGAGTAGGCCCCACCTGTCAGTTCAAATTCGAAACGTATCCCGCCCGGGCGAAGCGGTATCGGGCTGGCCCGTTCGAGTTCTGTAGGAAATCGGCCCAGTTCGTTTAAAATCGGTCCGAATCGTTTTTATTTAATTCCCGCTCGTTTTTGAATTATTTCAAATATATTTCAGATATGATTTTCAAACTTTAATTCCCAGAGATTTAGAAATCCATTTGTAGCAAATAAATATGCGTTGGAAAGCTTAGGAAATTCTCTAGCCTCTGAAACTGGTTAGAACCAAAAGTGAGTTAGGGATTTAATTCAATAAGAATACTTTGACCATAGCTTTATTAATCTTAGGAAAATTCTAGGGAATTATTTAAAACTCCAAAAAAATTGAAACTTGGTTTATGAACTCACTAATTAACCCATCTACTGTTTAGTTCAACCTTAATCAACTCAAACCTTGTTAGTGGTATCAATTAGACCCTAATCCAATCCTAGCTTGTAGCATAAAATAATAGATCTCTATTATACACTTTGATTATTTTTTCCCTCAATACCAATTTACTTAATTAGTCAATCTCCACTTGAACTAGCCCTAATACCCTTAGTTTAATACCAAGGCTTAGAAATTAAATAACATATGGCACATGGTAGAAAAATCTAACTTGCACACTTAATGAAAACTTGGAAGAAAACTTGCAACCCAATTCAAATAAAAACCCACATGAATGCTATTGTTGAAAACAAGTATGTATGCTTGGCGTGTTATTAGCATTGTGTAGTGATTGTGTGCTTTGTATTTATTCGTTATTAGACGCTAGTGTTGCTGAGGAGGATATTGAGGGGGATTATTATCAAGAAGAAGAAGACTACCCCAGACACTTTGCCAACCAAGGCAAGCCATCTTTTGAATCATACTCCAAATGCCTAGTTTTACTATTGCATTCTACCTGTTTTAAGTAAATTGCATGATTGAATTGCTAGAGTAGAATGATAGTTGTGTAGTGATATCTTGCTTAACAAGAGCATCAAGCTGAGTTTATCCAAGTTTTCCCTTAGTTTTAAACATCACTCAAGGTAGTTGCTTAGTCGCTAATAAAATTGAGGCCATCTCTAAGGGGAACCCTACTTGAAGTTGGTGACATGAACTTGAAAACTTGAATTGAAGATTTCTCCTACATGATGGTTTTATGAAAGAAAATAATCTTGACTAAGGACTATGGAATGTATTTCTAAATGATAACGAGTGATGTACTATGTGAGCCAACCATACCATACGACCACATTACCCCTAAATGGGAAGGGGCTTAGTCCGTAGCTTGTTTACCCTAGTATGGGAGGCCTTGTATCATCCTTTATAGAAGTACACCGTGCGCGGGTACTTTCGAACCGAGTGGAAATTTCCATTCATGCAGCACTCTGCAGCGAGCAAAACTATGAGTGCCAGAATGGCCTCTTAGGGAAGGATCCGATACTAGAGTAGACAAGTTAAAGAATTTGTTTGATTATCTGAACCTCGCATACTTTGTGTATGACGATCTGTGGATTTCTCCCGGCAGATGTATCGAATCTTGTGGGTAAAGTGTACCCCTCTGCAGAGGTTTCAAAACTATTCGAATAGCCGCGTCCTCGGTTATGGACAGTTGGCAAGCTGTACTTGACTTTTGTCAAGAATGAAAATAACTTATGGTGAACTTGGTGAGTGACTTGACTTGACATGGATATTGACACACTTGAAGTTCCTCTTTAGATTGAACTTAGAGAACTAAATCTCTTTTCTACCAATGAACATTCTTGGGAAACAAAACCCGCTTTTGCAACTAAACCTAGTGCTTAGCCCACCATATCAACCTTGCATATCTACTTCATCATTTCATTTATAAGATGGTTTGCGAGTGCATCCAATGTACTCATGGCTGTGTCCCTGGCTATCAACTTGGCCAGACTATGGGGAAGAGTATCCGGAAGAAGGTTATGAAGAAGAGTACCAGAACTAAGATCGTCTCCTGAGTCGCCATTGCCTGTAGGGTGAAGGCATGGACCCAAAGATGTTATTTCCGCTGCTATATTGTGTTGTAATATGAACTTGGTCACTATGACCATTGTATTTGAACCATCGTATTGTAATGTCTATGGAACTGGTTACCAACTACGTTATGTGTATCACAACAATGATTCTGGGATTGTGGTGGAATGCATAACGGGCACTTCGAATTTGTTGTAAATTTGCGGGTGTTACAATTATCAAGCAAAGATTGTGAACCTCACATGGAGGAAGCACAATCAACACCTAATAATAACAGTTGCATGCTGTCAATGAATAACATGATTTAGAAAGCAACAAAACTTTCAGCAGCATACAAATCAAGCATGAATTACTTGATAAAAGCAATCATCACTGAAACAATGTTTTTAGTTCATAAAAAGCAACAGAATCATAACAAGCTCAAGCTCAGCATGTTATTATCATCATAAGGATAATCATATGAAATTGACTGGCAGTAGTTTACACTGCAAGCCAGAGGGCACCAATTAGACAATTGATAATCACTGACAAGGGTATAGTTAATAGAGCCCGTTAGTTGAGTACCCCTGAGGTCCGTTAAGCTAGGCCCAGTTGTAATAATAGTCGAATACGAGTCTTTACCGTATATTGATATTGTAATCTGTATCGGACCCTACCCGATCCTCGAGACCTGGCCATCTATATATAGGGGCCAGGAGGGGACGGTGTAGGGGAGATTGAAAGCAAGCCAGATTGAACACCCAAGTTTACTTTCGACACACACCTATTTTGACTAACTTTACCTTTGAGTTCATCCGACGCCCTATCTCCCCGATCCTAAGTCCTTCATCTAGGACATTTGTCGAGTTAACCCTCATCAATTAGCGCCGACCGTGGGGATCCTGGGCGTTGGAATCATGAATTCGACGGCTTTTTCGCTTTTAGCCAACAGTACAGAAGTCGACAAAAATCAAGAGATAGAGCTGACAATCGGAAGCTTAAACATCCTTATCGGACCGTCGGGTTCATCTTGCCTTTCAGATCCAACAAAACAAGATCCGTCGGCAAGTGAGCCCAAAACAATAGTAGTAATGGAATATTCTGAAGGCTCTTCCGGTGAGGTAAACTCGCCAGTCAGCCCAGAGGAAGTGCAAAAAGGAAAGATCACAGAAGACAATGGAGAAAAGGGAAATTTTGACGTAGAAGTCCAACTCAAAGATCTCACGATCTGCCTTGACGAAATTGCAGACAAGTCAACAGATACATGGAAGATAGGATTAGAGCTTTCTGAGGATAGTAACTCGATCTTCTCAAGCTTCAAGGGTAACACCGGCAAACAGTGCCAGGTGCTCGCCATTATAGGAGATAACTCAGAAGAATTCGACAAAAACGATAATCCAGTGCTAAACCCAGCAAATATCGATAGAGGAGCAAATCACCTAGCAGAAGGGCAAACACCAGAATCCCTCACAACCAGGGAAAAAATTTGACTATCAGTCGACGAATGGAGGATAATAAGAGAAGCCATAGAACACGACATGCCAATACCATCAAGTTCCAGTAAAAACTTGCTTTTGGGGTATCATTGTGCCCTAAGGCAGCAGGCCAAGCAATTAGCAAAGGAGAAAACAGAGATACAAAGAAGAAAAGATTTAGCCATTACAGCCAGTGAAGCTGCTCGAAAAGCACGAAGTGACGCATCATACAGCAATGGAAGGAAAAATCACCGACATGGTTCAAGGTACGACAACCTCGAGTACTCTGACAGGCAAAGTATTTCTAAAAACCTCAACTTGTCCTTCCTATCGATCGACGAGCAGGGAAACATCCTACCAAAAACTCCTGAAGCAGCACTAGTGGCAGCACAAGCATACCTACTTACAACTTGACCATGTCCAGGAGATCATAGAGAACATATGCATAGAGCAGCACTAAACGGACTCAACATGGTGGGCCACAAGCTATCAGCAAAAGGAGAAGAAGCATATCATCACAAGGAAGCGCACAAAGCAAGGTCACCTCGCCGTCACAATAGTCCTCGGCGCAGAAGCAGCAAACACCGATCTCGATCGCAATCACCAAAGCAGCACGGTGGAACCCGAAGATCACGATCCCCAAATGAAAAATGCGACTATGAAGTCGACGAAAAAGAGATGGGGGCATCATGCTTTACCCGCAGGGTTCGCACCACTCCAGTTCCCAAGGGATTCAAGCTACCTCATGATCAGCAAAAATATGATGGATCACAAGAACCACAATCATGGCTCACAGATTACTTACAAGCAGTTCAAATATTAGGAGGAACCAAAGAAACAGCAATGCAAAGTTTGCAACTACACCTCACTGGCGCAACAAGGTCATGGTTGAGCAAACTAGAGAAAGAATCTATTGGAAGCTGGGAAGACCTCACAAAGCAATTTACAAGCAACTTCAGGTCGACATACAAATGACCAGCATCAATAGAAGAAGTCAAAGCATGTGTGCAACAATGCAATGAAACTCTACGGGCATACATCCAAAGATGGAGCCTTATCAAAAATCCAGCAGTCGAAGTTTTAGACGAAAGAGCAATAGATGCGTTCATAATTGGATTAAGATGAAGAGACCTAGTCGAGGAGATGGGTAGAATCAAGCCAAAAACAGTGTCAGACCTCATGGACACAGCAAATAGATTTGCAGATGGAGAAGAAGCATGCAACAACAAAAGGACGCGATCTCCAGAAGGTGATAGAAGAAACAGATATGGAAGTCAAAGAAGATGGTCCAGAAATTTTGACAACTATGGCCCTCATAGCCAAGTCGCCGCAGGATACAGAGACAACAACTATCAAGGAAGTGACCGAAGAAGTTCAGGATATCGAAGTTACGGAAAAGAGGACTATAAAAAAATTCCCCGTAAGAGAATCCAGAGAATACAACCCCTCGCCAGAAGACATGCTCAACGGACCTTGTCATATACACTCAGCGTTCGTCGATGGGAAGCGAGTATCAAGGCATGCAATGAAAGATTGCACAACATTCTTAAAACTTCAAGAGGCGGCAGTAAATAAGCAAATCGAAGCAAGGCGACAAGGGTTTGAAGGAAGTAACAACCCTCCGGCAAAGCAGCAAGGAAATAATGGAGCGCCTCAAGTGCAAGACCAGCAAAACCAAGGACAGGACGATGACGAAGGGTATGTACCATCAAAAGGACACATCATATCAATGATACAACCTGTACCCAAGTCGAACAAAGAAGAGAAGAGCATAACTTGACAAGTCAACTTAGCAGTCATATCACCTCCAGCTACAACAGAGTATTTGCACTGGTTAGAGCAACCAATAGAGTTCAACAGAGAAGATCACCCTATAACAGTACCTCGGCCGGGAAACATGCCTTTGGTACTCAAAGCTCAAATCAGCACAAACGATGTCGACAGAATATTCATGGACGCAGGGAGTGGAATTTACTTGATATACGCAAAAACACTCCGAGCAATGCATATATCACTAGAGTTCCTAAAGCCAACAGATTGTTCCTTCCATGGAATCATACCAGAAAATGCCAATTACCCACTGGGTCGAATAGCACTCAATGTTTGCTTCAGTAACCGACAAAACTATAGAAGAGAAAAGCTAGATTTCGAAGTCATGGACTGGCCATCTCAGTATCACGCGATCCTCGGGCGACCCGCGTTTTCGCGATTCATGGCAGTACCCCACTATACATATCTGGTACTTAAGATGCCAGGACCAAGAGGAATAATTATAGTAAAAGGAAGTTTTGAAGTTTCAGATCTCTGCGACAGGGAGTTCCACAAGATGGCGCAAAATTTTGGCGTAATAGCCAACCATGCAGAAAAGGCAAAAAGCACGACTACAGAGGACGTCAAGCTACTCGAAGGACGCATCGCGGGGCCCGAAATGAAGAAACCTCGAGTCGGAACATCAGGAGAGGACAAATATACAGAAGAAGAAGAGAAAGCTATGACATCATAAAACATTAAAAGCATAATAGAGTAGAAGAGTAAGGCTGCAAAAGCCACGAGTTAGTTCAGGGGCAATGCCCTCTAGATCCAGAACACAGGTCACAGGCTGGATCTCTTGGGTCACCCCATGTATCTTACATTACAAGTATAATAAAGACGAAACATTCCTCATATTTGAGTTTACGAGTCTTTCAAATAGAAAGTGCGGCATACGCACGAATCATACAATAAACGCTCTGAGAATAGATTTTCGCCATGAAGTCGCGAAACAAGATACTCTCACGTTACATACATACAAAAAACATGTTACAACATCGGGTTGCCAGAATCATCTACGCCTAAAGGGTCTAAATAGTGGTACTCACGGAAAAATGCAGCATCCGCCTCTAGAAGTCTCGCTACGAGTCTTCGGGCAGGTTGCAGCGTATTCTACATATGTACCCGAAGGCTAGCACCACCTGGAGCCAAACTTAGAGACATCGTGCTATAATTCAGCCGGGGATGCCACTTACGTATCCACCCGAGAGCAAAATTGGCACCAGCCACTAAGTCGAGTTCTATCAACCTATGAATACGATGGCTGGATCTGAAAGTATCAAGAAGAAGTGTGAAAGTTGGAGGCAAAGGATTACGAGGAAGCATAACGGAGTGCATAGTTGTGAGAGCTCGCCGGCAACCATCAACTAACTCGCCAATATGCTGGGCACGGTCTTGAAGCAATACAATGGCGCTCCGGCGTTGAGGATCAGACCACAAAGTCTCACAGCTAGTCGACATTTTCTCCAGAGCCACATTTTGATCAGCAACTCGACGTTCCTCAGCAGCGAAATCCAAACAAGTACCTACGATGGCCAAAGATGTCACAAAAATAGCAGTGCACAAATAGGGAAAGGAGAAGTCGAAAGAAGACTCACATCGCAACATCTCGCAGGCAGACTCGACAATGCCAAGAATGAAAGATTCACATTCTTCATTATGAACAACCTTAGCCATCAAACTGGAGACCTTTTTCTCAAGGGAAGATATTTTCTTCATATAGCTACTTGCTTGGCTAGCCTTTTTAATAGCCATCGGTGCTTGATATTTTGGCCAAAGAAAGGCGAGCCTCAAGGTCAGATATCCTGGAAGAATACACTGCGCATTGACTGCATCGACTAGGAGTCGACGAAATCTGAGGATCGAATCCACGGTCAGAGGAAGGAGCAGGAACGTGAGTCAAAGGTTCATTGGCGCGCGTCGATGATACGTCTCAAACGTATCTATAATTTTTGATGCTCCATGCTTTGTTTTACACCATTTGCCTATTGTTTCGTTACACTTAGTGGCATTTTTATGCATTTTCTGGAACTAACCTATTAACGAAGTGCCACAGTGCCAGTTTCCTGTTTTCTGCTGTTTTTGTGTTTCAGAAGTGATACACAGGAAATATTCTCGGAATTGGACGAAACAAGTTCCTGAAGTCATATTTCACCGGGGAGCTCCCAAACATCCGAAGACCTGACGGAGGGGGGCCACGTGGCCCCCACACACAGGGGCGGCGCGGCCTGGCCCCTGGCCGCGCCACCCCCGTGTGAGGCCGCGTGGCTCCACCTCTAACATCGCCCCTTCGCCTATATTTACCCCCCGACGAGAAAAACCTAAGGCCCCGATCAGTTTTCCAGAATACATCGCGATCCGCCGCCGTCGACCCGAAGATCGGGAGGGTCCAGAAGCTCTTCCCGGCACCCTGCCGGAGAGGGGAATCGCCACCGGAGGTCTCCTTCATCGCCATGATTGCCTCCGGAGCGATGAGTGAGTAGTCTACCTTGGACTATGGGTCCATAGCAGTAGCTAGATGGTTGTCTTCTCCACCATGTGCTTCATGTTTAGATCTCATGAGCTGCCCTACATGATTGAGATCACTGTTATGTAATTCTATGATGTTGGTTTATTGGGATCCGATGAATATTGGTGTTTATGATTAAGTTGCTGTACTGAATTTTATCTTATGTTATCTCTATGATGTTTATGATCTTGCATGCTCTCCGTTGTTAGTAGCTATCTTGGCCGAGTAGTTGCTAGTGACTCCAAGAGGGGGTATTTATGCTCGATAGTGGGTTCATGCCTCTATTTCACCTGGGGGAGTGACAGAAACCTCTAAGGTGGTAGATGTGCTGTTGCTACTAGGGAGAAAACAACATTCATATGCTCGAGGGCATATGCTTTGTTTACATTACACACTTTGCTTAATGCAATTATCTGTTGTTCGCAACTTAATACTTCTAGGGTGTTCGGATGATATCCCTGGGGGTGGATTATTAGTCATAGATGCAGTTGGATGGCGGTCTATGTATTTTGTTGTAATGCCCAGAGTAAATCTCATAGTGATCTTCTTGACATATCACGTTAGCTTTATTCTATCAATTGCCCAACTGTAATTTGTTTACCCAGCATGTTATTTATCTATGGAGAGACACCACTAGTGAACTGTGGACCCCGGTCCTATTTTAATCATATTGCAATCACCTATTTACTTTTCCCGTACTGTTTACTTTACTCGCATATACTCTACTGTTTTCCACTCGATACACTCATAACCTTTGTTTCAAGCAAACCGGTGAGATTGACAACCTCATCGCAAGTTGGGAACAAAGTATTTGTTTGTGTGTGTGCAGGTTCCGCGTTGCTACTGGCTGAAGACGAGTCAACAAGTATCGTTAACGGCGCCCTTGTTGGAGTGTTACTAAGCCAGTGCACATCACCTTCAGTCGTCACCGTCTCCCTTCTCCTGAACGATAAACCTTGGTTTGTTAACTGAGGGAAAACTAGCCGCTACACTCATCATACCTTTCTCTTGGGGTTCCCAACGGGCTGGTCAAGCACCACGCACAAGGACATCTGTTCCCACGTCAACTCGGCATCAGCTAATTTTCTGGCGCCATCAACCGTTCACAAGTGTAGGGATCAGTCGACTACAAGTCAAAAAAAGGAAAGGAAAGGAGAGAAACATTTCAGAGAGACAGCATAATACTTCATACGCTGGAAACATATTTACATAAGTGCAAGACCCTATGATTAAGGTTCTCGGGTTGCACGCAACTAGAGTTTCTTGCATACAAAAGGAGAAAAACTAAGGAACTACAAAGAAAGCCGAGTCTATGCTACCTCAGCATTGTGTTCTGTAGCAGAGGAGGGCATGGCAGCTTCCTCGCCAGAAGTCGATGGTGGCATTGGATTTTCTGCTGCAGAAGGTGGTGCAGCAGGCACCGCAGAGGCTGCCGAAGGAGAAATAGTTGTTAGCAATACAGTTGCCAACTTCTTCGCCCTCTCGAAGAAAACCTTCATCTCATCATGGGTGTGGCCATGAGGGGAGCTAACCCTCTCCCAGTTAAAGTTTGTCCCATGAGCGAGAGAAAGCGCAATAGCACCCTCGGCGCCGCACTTAATGGAAAGGCCTTTCAGTTGAAGAGTGGGGTCTTCAGTGGTATCGAAGGACTTGGCAAGTTCAGTCAAGTTATCCTTCGGAACTATCGCCCTTTTCTTCGGCCACAAGCCGGCAAACAGCCGTGATAAAACGCGGCTAACTAACTCAAAAGTCTCCTGGATAGATATCCAGTTTTCCTCGAGTAGGTTAACCGCATCCATAAGAGGATCATCGTCCATTGGTATGGACGATGGAGATACCCCGGTGAATTCTGAGCAATAGAAAAGAAAAAGAAGAGACAAGTGTCAACAAACGCATCAGTGCAACAGAAGACAAAAATAGAAGACAAGGCGAAGCACTTACTTTCAGAGGCAGTAGACATGGTGTGAAGACGCTCCGCCATGGCTTGCTCTCGTTGAGCATGCTCCTTGTTGGCTTCAGCTAGAGCTTTTTCAGCTTTCTTCACCTTGCCAAGCGCGGCTTTTTGTGACTTCTCAGCATTCGCTTTAGCAGCGGCCGCAGCATCATAAGCTTTTCGCGAAGCATCAAGCTCTGCTTCAAGTGACGCAATTCGAGCATTGGCTGTTGCTAAAGCAGCTGCAAAAGAGGATGACAAGGAATCAGATAAATAGCAAAGGATAAGTCACAGAAGAAAAGTAAGGACTCGACATCAAAATTGTACCTTCAGAAGCTTGCGCAACCTTCAGGTACTCAGCACATTCAGTGCCCAAGGCGACGAATCTGCTCAACGAAACCTAAGAGAACAGAGAGTATAAGAGCGCAAGTGTATGCAAAGGAGAATGAGTAAGAGAAAAGTTACTCACATCATGAGGGGAAGCTCCGGATTCATGGGCTTCCAGAGAAACTTCAGGTTCTTTAGCTTTCTTCGAGCGCTTGGGGTTTCGGGGAACAGGAACCTTCTTTACAGAGGCCCTCGTAACCTGGGGCGCAATTTTTTGGGCCGGGGGCTCATCATCAACAGCTGTAGGAATTAGAGGAGTACCTATAGCAGGTTCTGATGGCTCTTCATCATCTCTACAAGAAGCAAGAAACTTATGAGTAATACGATGGAAACAAGGCGAGAGAAATGCAATTGAGGAACTCGAATAAACAATACTTACGATGCTAGCATGTCGAAGTACTCCATATCTTCTGCATGAGCGGGGGCTTTACCAGCTGCTGCAGAACTCGATGAAGCGATTTCGTCGACATGTTTCCTTTTCTTGTCGACATTGGGATCTTCAGCAAGGATGGGAGGAGAAGATGTCGACGAGCTAGTTTCTTCTTCTAAATCTTCGACATCAATTCCGTCCTGACTTTCGTTAGCCTCGGGGGCTTCAGATGCAGGAGAGGCCAGATCATACGGTAGGGGCCCTACCTCTGGAAGAGGAGGGTGTGAAACAAGGAATTGGTGACCCTGCATATATAAAAAGAAAAAACGTCAGGAGAGTGCAAAGGCAAATGTAAGTCGAAACAAGCAAAAAATGACAGCAAGTGAACACAATAGATGCATACCTCGGATAAGGGTGCACGGAGTCAAAGTAATCAGTGGTTAAGTCAGCAACCGCATGATCCTTGGTGAGCTTGGTAAGGCTCCTAACTCGCTTATCGACATCTTTTTTCTCTATTAAATCTTCAGAGACGCGAGTAGGATCTTCCAAGCCAGAGTAATTCCATAACTTGGTGAGGCGGTGTTGCAAGGGTTGAACTCGACATTGTATGAAGAACGCCATGAGTTGGATACCTGATAAAGCTCCTCCTTGGCCTCCTTTCAAAGCTTGAATGCGAGATAGAAGGGGAAGAACTTGTGCTACCTCGTCATCTGAGGGAAGTGAATCCCACGAAGAAAATTTCTTCACTTCCTTGGAGGCTTCCAAAGGGGCTAGACCATATTGATCTTCAGGAGAGGCCTTGCGTTCTTTGATGTAGAACCACTTGGTTCTCCACCCTTGGACAGATGCGGCCATGGAAAATTCAAGATATTGTGCCTCAGGACGCACCGACACAACAGTTCCGCCCAGTTCGGGTTTTCTGCGTAAAGCAACATTGGGGCGGAGGCAAAAGATTGACCTCCAGAGGAGAAAATGGGGCTCAATGCCCAGGAATGACTCGCAAAGAGTCACGAAACACGCAATGTGTAGAAGAGAGTTAGGTGTGAGCTGGTGAAGCTGCACACCATAGACAAAAAGAAGACCATGAAGGAACTCGTGAGCAGGAAGAGAAAGACCACGGAGGAGGAAAGCGAGGAACATTACCCGATAACCGCTCGGGGGCTCTGGGATACGCTCAATGCTGGGAAATTGGATGGAATCTTGGGCGGCGATGAGGCCGTCCGTCCTGGCTTTTTCCACATCCTTCTTCGTGATGGTGGAGCGCACCCAACTGGTGGAGGAAGAGGTCTTGGCCATGGTGTTCTTGGTGGCCAGATGTTTCACGCATATCTAATGCACGAAGTGTGCTTGGGGACTATGAATGAGAGAAGGAAGCAGAAGAGATCAGCAATGGAGGCAGTGGAGGAAACGAGCTGGTAAACAGTAAAAATCCCCCACTACGCCCTTTATATAGCTTCTGGAAGAAGGATCATGGGCTGAGACATGGCGCAAAGAGCAGAAACGGCAGCCCACTAATGGTCAAAAATTGCAGAATTTACAGTACTACCCATGCAACGGTTCGCAATGATACAGAGTGACATAGTCATTGATATCATAAAGGATATATTATTGAACAGAAAATGGTGCCAACAAATGCAAACTTCTTAGAGAAGATTATGTGTGAAAGAGTTTTTGATAATAGCCTTGGGGGCTACTACTCTTAAAAGATGGTAACTAGAAATCTTTAATTGAGTTGAGGAAGCATATTCGACGACAAGGTCTTTTTAGAATATCTCGAAGTTGAAGTATCTCGAAGTTGAAGTATCTCGAAGTTGAAATATTTCAAGTTGGAGTATGGAGGATTGCACTCTATTTCGAGCCTATACTCGAAAAAATCTCTTTCGAGTATAGCCTCGGGGGCTACTCCCATCGGAAGCACTGAGCGCGCACCCGATGATATTTCTTGGTAAAGCATTATAATTGGAGAAGTGAAGGAGTGTTACTCCCATCGGGAGCGAGTTTTATGGTTGAAGAAACCCGAATATTTTCAGTCAAAATTTGACTGCGACATAAGATTCTCGAGTTGCGTTATCGCAACGCAACTCGAATGCCATGACTTGTCACGTAGGTAAGACCCCGGGATCCGTCCTGTGTGGCCTGGTATACGCACATGGATGCGCTCTGCTGGTATGTATCCATGTCTACGATGCGAAGAAAATCCTGGTGGATGCACTGGGTACCCTAAGAACCACTGGGATTCATTCTTTGTAAGTCCTAAATGCGGCAAAAGAGTGGGTTTGACCGGTATCCCGAATTCAAGTCCAAGGGGATTGAATTTGAAGTAGGTGTCAAGTATCTGTTCTGGCAGTTAACTGACCTCTTGATCCGTCAGAGTTGTCAGGCTTGTTCATCAAGACCCCTTGCGAACAAATTATCATAAGTCGAAAGGCCAAGTCGAAGATTTGAAGATGAAGTCGAAGAATTGATCAAGTCAAAGATTTGAAGATTAGAGATTCAACCCGAATCTGCAATTCTGGTAGAATCTCAGGGGCTACTGACAAGGGTATAGTTAATAGAGCCCGTTAGTTGAGTACCCCTGAGGTCCGTTAAGCTAGGCCCAGTTGTAATAATAGTTGAATACGAGTCTTTACCGTATATCGATATTGTAATCTGTATCGAACCCTACCCGATCCTCGAGACCTGGCCATCTATATATAGGGGCCAGGAGGGGACGGTGTAGGGGAGATTGAAAGCAAGCCAGATTGAACACCCAAGTTTACTTTTGACACACACCTATTTTGACTAACTTTACCTTCGAGTTCATCCGATGCCCTATCTCCCCGATCCTAAGTCCTTCATCTAGGACATTTGTCGAGTTAACCCTCGTCAATCACAGAATAAGCATTTCAAGTAAGCAACATAGTATTCAGTTAAGAAGCTTTTAACTGAATATCATGCTAACAGTAGCCACAATTACATAGCATAGGATCAAACTAACAGCACTGGGGAAAATCCCTAGTTAAACATATCAAGTTCAGTAGAGAAATTCTTAACTGAATCTTGCACTGACACTTGCACAGTATACCGAGCATCACAGCACAAGCTCAAGCAGAGCAACAACAGCAATAGTAGCACAAGAGTGAGCAGAGCAGCAATAGCATAGCGCAGCATAGGCAAGCATGCTTGGCTCACTGGCCAGGCCACCAAGATCAAGCATAGAAGCTAGGAGGAGAAGAAGAACTCACTGAAATGCTCACAGAGGAGCACAGCGAAAGACCATGGTGGCGACGCG
This sequence comes from Dactylis glomerata, assembly GCA_007115705.1. Lineage (NCBI taxonomy): Eukaryota > Viridiplantae > Streptophyta > Magnoliopsida > Poales > Poaceae > Dactylis > Dactylis glomerata. The sequence continues at coordinate 6,615,332 of QXEO01002107.1, read as the reverse complement.
ATAGCGCAGCCACGGTTGTGGCGGCAAGGCCACCCTCCAGTAGCTGCATTGACGAGGAGGCGGCAACATGCTCATGGCCGAGCGGCCGAGCACAGCACAACGGTGGCGTTGGGGTTGCGGTGGTCGTCCAACCGGCGCGACACCGAGGAGATCACCACCAGCACTGCCAAGCATGGGAAGAAGCTCCAGCAAGCTCGTCGGAGTAGATCAAGCCACTATGGCAAGATCCACAGAGGTGGAGCTCGATGGTGATGGCAGCGATTGGAGGCAGGGGTGATGAAACCCCGCGGCCAGGAGGTAGAGCACATCGAGGTGAAGCAGAGGTGCCAGAGGGCGGTGGCGGATCTCGCCAGAGCTCACCGGAGCTAGGCGAGGGGCGCGTTGGCGACGCGAGTCGCCAGAGGCGGATAGGGTTAGGGTTCCGACCGAGTGAGGGAGAGAGCGAGGGGGCAACTGGGCCGGGCTGAGCTGGTTCGGTCAAGCCACCTAGGTGGACTAACCGGTGGGCCCGGGCTATCAGCCAATCTTTTTATTTTTGATTTAATTGTTTTGAGTCAAAAACCTTTAAGAAAAACCCTAATCTGTTTAAAAATAAACCAGAAAAATACCAAAAATAAACTAAAAATAATAGGCAATTATTTTTAGCCCTTTTTATAAGTTTGAATCCATTAAGTAAATAAAATAATCTCATGAGTCATTTATATAAAAGAAAAAGGAGTAATTATTTTGGCATGAAAATAATAAAAATTATGCAAATAAGCAAATTTGGCAATTCTTAAATAAAATTCCATTCAAGAATATTTGATAAATATCCTTGAATGAAATTACCCTTAATATATATTCTTGAAAATCATAAAAAGAATATATCAAGTTTAATAAGTAAATAAACCATTTCTGGGGGGGAAATAATTCCAACACACCATAAAGCGTACATTTTTGAATCTTTAAACATTGCCCTTAATGGACAATGATGCTGTTTTTCAGAACCCGAGGTCCCGGGTCACTTCAACAAATCCAACTGCACTACCTTGCAGTTTGCAGGCAAGTTCACTCTTGCTCATATCTCTTGCTTACTTTTAGCAAATTACTTGCAAATATACCGGTGGTGTGATTATTACTGCATTGAAAAGCAAAAAGTTCTCTTTTCATAATTAATATGATCAGCTGGTTATCAACCCAAGTGGTGGTAACCTAGGATGGCTGGCAAATGGAACCACGGTAAGATTGTTGTGGTGGAGGTTCTATTTGTTCGGGAAAGTGAACCCTAGGACTTAATAACAAATGTCGCTAGTGATTCTAGCGCCGTAAATTATGGTCAACCATGAGATCTAGAATGGGATGGAGAAGTCAGCTGTATCTTTTTCCTCTCGCATGCCAACGGATCAGTAGTCGAGTGTTGTCCTGCGCGGGCTACTATAGTGCATAGTGGAGGAACAGAATTTCCTGCCGGGCTGCCCATAGTATAGGGGGGACAAGCTGGCTAATTGATCTATGATGGATTGTAATGGTCATCCAGATCGGTCTACCCATATTGTATAGGGGAGGGCACCAGGGGTCTAGATTGGTCTACCTATGGGGTCATCCATAGTGTAAAGGGGAGGACCAGTGCGCCAATCGGTCTGCATATGGGTATAGGGAAGGATGGACTTACAAAAGGGTGGGTCTGCGGGGTCGCGGAGAAGAATGGTGATTGGCTTGGATCATCAACTGGGCCCCATACCAAGGAAGTATGGATGGGAAAGTACGCCCGGTTGTGCAGCAAAGTGTTGATCTCTCATGGGTACAAGTGACCACCTCTGCAGAGTGTACAAAAAAGTATCAAGATACTCCCTGTTCCGAGAAGGAGCTGCGAACGAGGCAGGAAAGGAGCCCATCAAAGCTCTAATCAACCTGTGAAGGCTGACAGACATAGTTCTTCTAAATAAAAGCAATCTTTGAAGAAATGATTATAAAACTGCATTGACCTAAGACTTACGAGTCGGTGGTCGTAGCTAGTGCATTATACACCTCTATTCTGTTAAATTAACTTGTTGGGTAACACTCGTTACTCACCCCATTCCCTCTTAACCCTTGCTTAGACTTGGAGGTCCAGAACGAGGAAACTGAAGGCGCATCGGAGGACTACGAGGAAGTCTACTATGAAGAACTGGATCTTTTCGGTGGAATAGAAGGCGTGGATTACACGATCGTCTATGGAAACAATGAAGGAGCCGAGGAGGAGGCCGACAACTAGTAGTATAGGGTAGTAATATAAGTCATAGGAACTTTATAGAATAAAGTGACTTAAGCAAGTTATCATGTTTAGTCTACTTCTGTCAGTCATAGTTAAGGTTTATAGCATCAAGGTAGAACCTACTAGTGTTCCTCTTTGGACCGAGGAGGAACTGGAATCCTTTGTAAGATTATGGCTTGTAATATTAAGTGCTTGAATAAAGACAGCTATGTTTCTATTGTACCACTCTGAGGGATGTAATATTTGTGAAAAGGGTACTTCATGAGTGTTATGTCAACAACTTGCATACTACAACATGCAGTGGTATGCTGGGTCACCACAGAAACCCACAAAATTACATGACGTACAGAAGCTCACAGGACACGTCGCGGCACTAAGTCGTTTTGTTGCTCGATTGGGAGAAAAGGCGCTCCCGTTCTATGCACTCATGAAAAAATTAGATGATAAGTTTGAATGGATAGCAGAAGCAGACACAGCTTTTGCACAGTTGCAAAAAGTGCTCTCCACGCCACCAGTGCTGGTCGCACCAAAAGAAAAGGAGCCACTATTACTCTACATCGCCGCAACCCATCAGGTGGTGAGTACAGTACTAGTAGTCAAAAGAAGTGAAGAAGGAAAAGCCCACGGCGTCCAGAGGCTGGTATATTTCATCAGTGAAGTATTATCTCCGACAAAATAGAGGTACCCGCATTATCAAAAGCTTGCATATAGTGTTTTTACAACAGCATAAAAATTGCGGCAATACTTTGTGGTGCACCCAATTATAGTGGTCAATGAAGCGCCACTATCGAACATATTGAACAATCCTTCAGCAACAGGATGTGTCTCTTTGTGGGGAATCAAATTATCTCCCATGGACATCATGTATGAAAAGAGGAAGGCGATCAAGTCCCAAATCTTGCCAGATTTCACAGCAGAATGGCTGGAGCTGCAGAGCACAGGACCGCCAGATTTATCGAGTGTCTGGACAATGTACTTCGATGGTTCTAAGAGAGTCCAAGGCGCAGGCGCAGGAGTAATCTTGATATCACCGCATGGCGACAAGCTGGAGTACGTTTTAAGGATGAGTTTTCTGTAGGCCTCTAATAATGAAGCAGAATATGAGGCTTTGTTACATAGAATAAAGATGGGCAAAGCATGTGGAGCAACTCGCCTAAAAATATTTGGAGATTCAAACCTTGTCATCCAGCAAGTTATGAACAGGTGCGACACAATAAATGACAACATGATGGCCTACAAGAACTTATATTACTATCTCGAAGGAACATTTGATGATGCAAAGTCTCGCACATCAGCAGAAATAGCAATGAAGAAGCCAACAATTTAGCAAATATCGGGTCATAGTGTTTACCCGTACCATCTGGAGTCTTCTGGGAGGAAATAGTGGAAAGGTCGATAAAAAGTGTCAAAAGTTCGACTACTGCAGCAGGCTTGAGGTCTACGCCGGAACCCGAAGAAGTCATGATGATAGAAGAAACCTGGATGCAGCCATATCTCGCATACATGACAAGTAAACAGTTACCAGAAGATGCAGTGAAAGCCAAGAGAATAACTCGACGATCAAAAGCATTTATCGTGTTGCAAGAGAAATTATATAAGAAGAGCATAACTTGCATTTTGCAGCGTTGCGTAACACCTCAAGAAGGACAAGTAATATTAAAAGATATACACGCCGGAGTATGTGGCCATCATGCTAGCAGCAGGGCAATAGCAGCAAAAGCATTTCGAGCAGGATTTTATTGGCTCACAGCCATCGAAGATGCGAAAGATATAGTTCGGAAGTGTGAAGCATGTCAAAGATTCACATCTCGACCGCACGCACTAGCAGTAGAGCTACAACCAATACCACTGCCCTGGCCCTTTGCACAATGGGGCCTCGATATGGTAGGGAAGTTACACAAATCTTGGCCAGGAGGACATGTTTATATGCTAGTGGTAGTCGACAAATTTACCAAATGGGTGGAAGCAGCCCCGGTAACAACTCAAGATTTGACAGCAACAATCAATTTCATTAAGTCAATAGTGTTCCGCTTCGGTGTACCACATAGCATCATCACGGACAATGGGACAAACTTCACTTCAAAGGAATTCAAGAGTTATTGTTGGGAATCAAGCTCAAATTCGTATCTGTAGTACACCCGAAGACAAATGGGCAAGTCAAAAAAGCCAATGGCCTAATATGCAATGGGATAAAAAAGAGGCTCTTAGCACCTCTCGAGAAAGCCAAGAGCGCTTGGGTAGATGAATTACCCTCCATTCTTTGGATTTTAAGAACCACACCTAACACAGCAACTCAAGAAACTCCTTTCTTCCTGGTCCATGGCGCAGAAGCCGTGCTTCCAATTGAAGTTACACACGAAGCTCCAAGAGTGATGGCATACGATGAAGTAACATCAACAGAAGCATTACAAGATGACATTGATGCACTAGACGAAGCAAGAGATAAAGCATTAGAAAGAGCCACGCAATATCAACAGAACCTGTGGAACTACCATAGTAGTCGAGTTCATCCACGATCCTTTGTGGTGGGAGATCTAGTCTTACGACTCAGGCAGGACAACCACAGCAAATTAGAGTCCCCTTGGGTGGGACCTTACATCGTCACAGAAGTGATACCAGGAGGAGCTTATCGACTATAAGACAAGAAGATAGAAAAAGACAAGAGCAACCCATGGAACGTGGAGCAGCTACGACATTTTTACGCATAGAAGAAATCTAGTGGTATCAGTAAAACTTGAGTTAACCCCCTGAACCCAGAACATGAGGCCATAGGTCGGGTTCCTTGGGTTGAACTCGACAAAATTGTACAAATATTTCTACTTCTCCGCTCGGGGGCTTCAACCCTAGGGTCGTACAAAAGAAAAAAAATTATCATGATATGAAGATCTTTTACACTACTAGGTTGTGCAGACAACCCGATATTCTTTAAAGTAATATAATTGGTTCACAAAGAACCCGATATATATAAAGCATGCCTCGGAACAATGATTTGTTCCCATGGTCTATGAAAAACATCAAAGCAAAGTACGAATATTCATTACAGATAGCATGGCGACGAGGCAACTAGAAAAAGAGGTTACATAAAGCAGATTCTAGTGGAAGTGAACTTCAGCTTCATACTCCTTCTGGCACTGGGTGCCATCATAGATTCTCACGTCGAACTTTGACATGCCGATGTGGAAGTAGAAAGTCATGAAGAAGCCTTGGTGGAGGTCATGGTCTTCTACAAACTGCGACCACCCACCCTTGAAGTATTGTTCGCCGTCACTGTCGTACCAAACCTCCACTTCGTATGGAATTCCTCCACCAGATTGTTCACGGAGAACCGCTTCACATAGTTCTCGCCCATCCATGAACTTGGTAAAATTCAGCGGCAAGCGCTGAATCTCGCGGCACTGCGCGTTGGCGATGCAGAAGAAAGAAAATATTCTGGGAGATGCAGGAGAAGTGACAGGAGGAGGAGCGCTTGGACCTGGGGCGGCGCCAGTCACCTTTGGTTTATTCTTTCTACCAGGCAGGTGGCCGGGACGACGCTTCGCCGAGCGGATGACGATGATCCTGCAGCAGCTAGAGTTGTTTTGTTTTTACTTCCATGAGGGTGGCCACGACCTCGCGGCGCCATTGGAGAGCCAAGGTTCAGACGAGAACCATCTGCATCAGCCATGTGGAAAAGTGGGGAGAATAGAAACCCTAGATGAAAAAGAAGATGATGCAGCGGAGGAGGAATCTGTCTAGGGTTTTTTACCCTCACCAAAGATGCTTTATTTATAAGCACATATTAGCAGGCCCCCATGATAGCAAGGCCCATAAACATATTTACAAAGGAGTTAAATTATGCACATAGCAGACAATAAATAACAAAGGAAAAAAAGAGAAAGTGTGATCAAAAGATATGAAAAAACCTCGCCTTGGGCTCGGGGGCTTACAAACAGGAGAAGCCAGAAGGAAGAAGAAGAAGTCAATTTGAGCCTATGATTGACTACAAGTATCCAACCATAGCCTCGGGGGCTACTCTCATCGGGAGCGCTGAGCGTGTACCCGATAGAAAATAAGATAATCAGCAATAAAGATGAAGAAATCTACCATAAAAACTTTGACTACGTAGTCGACAAAACAAAGAAGCGACTACTCCCATCGGGAGATACTTGGGAGAAGTTAATATAATTCGAAATTCTTTGATTTTATCAGTCAAAAGAGACTGCAACATGAGATTCTCGAGTTACGTTATCGTAACAAAACTTGAATGCCGTGATTTATCATGAAGGTAAGACCCCAGGATCCATCCTGTGTGGCCTGGTATACGCACATGGATGCGCTCTGCTGGTATATATCCGTGTCCACGATACGAAGAAAATCCTGGTGGATGCACTGGGTACCCTGAGAATCACTGGGATTCATTCTTTGTAAGTCCTAAATGCGGCAAAAGAGTGGGTTTGACTGGTATCCTGAATTCAAATCCAAGGGGATTGAATTTGAAGTAGGTGGCAAGTATCTGTTCTGGCAGTTAACTGACCTCTTGATCCGTCAGAGTTGTTAGGCTTGTTCATCAAAACCCCTTGCAAAATATTATCATAAAGATAAGTTGAAAGACCAACTCGAAGATTTGAAGATATGAAGAAGTCGAAGAGATGATCAAGTCAAAGATTTAAAGATTAGAGATTCAATCCAAATCTGCAATTCTGGTAGAATCTCAGGGGCTACAGACAAGGGTATAGCTAATAGAACCCGCTAGTTGAGTACCCCTGAGGCCCATGAAGCTATGCCCAATTGTAATGATAGTCGAGATACAAGTCCTTACCGTATGTCAATATTGTAATCTGTATCGGACCCTACCCGATCCTCGAGACCTGGCCACCTATATATAGGGGCCAGGAGGGGATGGTGGAGGGCAGATTGAAAGCAAGCCAGGTTCAACACCCAAGTTTACTTTCGATACACACCTATTTCGACTAACCTTACATTCGAGTTCATCCGACGCCCTATGTCCCCGATCCTAAGTCCTTTATCTAGGACATTTATTGAGTTAACCCTCATCAGTTACATTATTAATTATGTTCATGATGCTACTAAAAGTTATTATGAGAGAGGGAAACATTGTTTTATGCATCTCAATAATATTAAGTTTCCCCTCTTTATGTTGAAATTCTTGAAGTTGTACTTGTGTTGCTTTCCTATGCTTGTTGCTTTGTGCTTTCATGACTTGTTTCTTTATGAGACTCCTTTTCATAGGAAGTGGTTTAGATTTAAATGTGTTTCATATTTGCTTTTTGATGCTCTCTCTTGCTTAAAGTTCTTTTATGGCGCCTTTGCTTCAAGTTCTTTCCGGCGCTTATGTGAGCATTTTCTCAAACTACTGCGCCTAGCTCAAAGGCGTTAAAGAAAAGCACTCTTGGGAGATAACCCAATGTTTTCTTTTTAGTACTTTTTCTTTTTGTTGAGTCTTGGAAGTTATTACTACTGTAATGACCTCTTATTATCATTTTTATTTCGTTTTAGTGCCAAGAAGAACCTCTAATTGGAGGAAGGTAAGATTTGGGGAAGTTGCTGTCCTGAAACAAATTTCTGTGATGTACCATAAAAATTTATGAAAATTCTCAGAACATCTTTTTGATCTGTGATTTCTTGTGCACATGCCCCGGGTTATTGTATAACTTTTGTTAGTTTTGCACTTTTCGATTTGAGCAACAGAAGATTTTCAAAAAGAAATTGATTTTTACCAGCTGTTCTGTTTTGACAGATTTCTACCATTATTTGCATTTGCCTCTTGATCTCTTTCTTTTTGAGTTCTTTTGATCACAGAACTTTTTGAGGAAGTTGATACAGTAGCTTATGTGTTAATATGTGTTGTACTTGAGTTGAAACTGAACTAAAGGTGGATTTACTATCTTGCATACACTAATGTTGCTAACAAGAATTGTGTGAAGTTTTGTATGAAGGAAGTTTTCAAGTGTAGGGAAAGGAGAATGATAAGATGAGATGAAGTATGGAAAAAGGTTCAAGCTTGGGGATGCCCATGTCACCCCAAGAATTCAGCCGGACTCTCGATACGGGTTAAACTTAGTTAGGTGGCTTCCTGGACTTGTTTATAGTGAAGGAGAGTGCGAGTCGTGACTATCCTAATGGCGCACCTATTTTTATTAAGGGTGCGAGACTTGCCGGAAGGATTGATCGTACGTGTGGGTACATTTGGGCACCCCTGCAGGGTTAAATCTTTTCGAAAAGCCGTGTCCGCGGTTATGGACGACTTGGAGCTGCACTACTCGATCATAGAATAACTTACACCTGTTATTTCAATATTAATAAACTTGTGTAGTAAGTTAGCAAAACTATAACAACAAACCTGCAATATAAAACTTGTTAACTGAGTGAGTGCCTTTGATACTTGCTTCTTCGTTTGGTCACGAGGAGGTGATTCATCGGCTGGGTTATATTTGGTGTTAGTATTCTAGTTGGTTCTTTTGTGCGCTCTCTTCTCTTATTCTATTTAGACGAAAGTTTTAGTGTCTCTGTAGTAAAGTTCTTTTGTTGCCGCTAAGTCCACCATATAGCCTGTAGGCGAGCACAGCTGAATTCCAGTCTCGCGAGTACGTGCCTCGGTACTTAACCTCATTTTTCTTCTTTTTTCTTTCTCTTTCTCCCTCCTTGTTTGGCAACCTTTGGCCCGACGCTGTTCACAGGTATGGCAGCGACGACGTTAGCAAGGTTACCCTTCCGGCTTGGCCTGGGCAGGGTTTGGATGCCATCGTTTATCTTCAGGCCTCTTAGGCCCATTTGTATTCTTGTCCGTGTTATATTATATTCTTTTGTGGGTTCCATCGTGAACTTGTGTAACTGTTGCTACTCGATTCCACCCGCATCACGTGCACGCTCCAACGTGCACGAGGCGCTTGGTGGTGCGTTTCCAAAGCGATATCATGTAGATTGTGGCTTGATCGCTATAATCTGCAAGGTGCCAGTTTTGGGGCGTTACAAGTGGTATCAGAGCCCAGGTTTTGTCGATACCCGCGGGTCCAGTCTGCCTGTAGGATAATCTTGCCAACGGACGAGTTGAGTCTAGTGTAAAACTATTTTGTTAAAAATGTGTTGGATAGTTCTCAATAGATCTGCATTTTTCTCCTTACCTCTTTGCTTCTCTCTTCTTGCCTTCGCGAGTTTGAGTTCTCTTTCTTACCCACTTCTCTGAGTTTTAGGTTCCCACATGGGTGGACGATCTCTTGCCTTTATCCCAATAGGATCGATCTTCAGAAGTTCATCGACGTCAACATGAGCAAGCATTCCTTGTTGGTGGTGTCGAGAAGAAACCTCTTATTAGTGGTGTCGCGAAGTTCAACATGAAGCATGAAGATCCGATAGTTTACCCAACTCCTCCCCCACCTTAGCATGGATCTCGGGGCGAGATCCCTTGTTAGTGGTGTCGATTGTAACGACCCGGAAAAATTCCCCTTACTAGAAATTGTTTGTTCTTTTATTTTTCGCATCCTCGTGACGTCATGCATCTTCATACATCTATAACCTGCATGTTTTCTTTAAACAAGACACATTATTTGGATTAAATATATTTCTATTTTCTAGTATGTTTTATAAAACCTTCCCTCACCTTTTCTTATTTTAATCAAAAGTACGAAACAAAATAGTTACAAAATCTTTGAGAATTGCTTGTAATCAAAATAAAATTTTCAGAAGTTTGTTAGATCTTTTCTCCCATCTCTATTCATCTTTCGTCTTTTGATCTTTTTGCCCGTTGACCCTTCCTACAAATTCATTTGCTAAAATTCTCTGAAATTCTAAAATAAGTGCTGCCGCCTTGCCTTCTAGTCCAAGACATTTCCTGGCCTTTTTCCCTTCGGTCCACATCTTCCAAACCGAAAGCCCGATCCAGCCCACCGAAGCCTCCCTTCTTTTTGTCTTCTTGCTCAGCTCGTACGGCATGGTGATCCAAAGTGCCACGTCCTGCACCCTGCGATGGGACGGTCGCGGTGGCTTCCTCCCCTCCTTAACCCCCCCCCCCAACCCTAGCCGCCTAGCTGGTTTCCTCCTACCCTAGCGCCGCCACCCTCTTTCGCCTTCCTGGCTCACTCAATCACCTCTCCTGCCTTGCTCACCTCCCCAGTCCAGCTAGCCGTCTAACCCCGGCCCAAAATCCTCCCGAAACCCACAAACTTCCGTTCTTTTCTTTATGGCCTTCTTCCTCGTTGGTACGGAGGCGCATCCGAGCATGCCACGTACACTACCTGGTGGATGGGACGGCTCCCATGCATCGAACGCCCCCTTTTAAGCCTCCAGCCGCTGCACCCTGGAACCCTAGTCCTTCCCCACCATTCCCCTGCATGCGCCGCCGCTCCATTCCCCTATCCTGCTCGCTTGCTAGCCTGCAGGCCATCTTCCTCTCGTCCGTGCGTCCGCGTTCGACTGGCCGCCTCAAGCCAGGACCTTCTTCGGCGTCTCTACCTCTCCCGGCGTCTACGGTCATCCTCGAGCTCGCCCACTTCGCCATCAAGACCCCGGTGAGCCACGCATACGTTTATCCTTTCATCCCCGTCTGTTTTCCGCCAACGTTAACCATCGATCGTTTCCGTCCAAGGGCATCTCCGCCATGGACGAGCCCGCCTCGATCTCCCAGAGCAACTGTTGTCTACCTTCGCCACGCGTACGTCGGCCGCTACGTTCCCGTCAAGAGCGCATCGCCAGCAGCCTCAATCTCGTCCTCGCCCGCGTCTACGCGCGTGTGCGCACGCTCTGTCGACGCTCGAGTCCACCTTGAGCAACATCAAGCGCGTCACCGTCCGTCGTTCCTCGTCCTCCCAGACCACCTCCCCGTCCACGTCTACCCCCTCTTGGTGAGCTGCAGACGCTTGCCCTATGTCCGTCTGCGTTTCCTTGTCTTGACGCCGCTGATTCACATTCTCTGCTCGTTCTTAACCTCCCGCGGAGCATGCTCGTCTTCGTCCAAGTTCTGTGCAGCGTCTCTGCAGCTCCTTCTCCAGGCGTCTTGGCCGCGCTGCTCTCCGTCTCGCGTCTCTGTCTGTATGCAGCTCTACAACACCGTCCGCTTTCAGTTTCGTCAGGTAAAGGAGTTCACTTTCACAGCTATAAAAGCGTCTGCTTCCAGTTCAAATCAGAGCCAATCAGTAACCCAACTGGATCGTTCCATGTCTGGCAGCACCAGGTCATGGGTTCGAATCCTATCTGAGGCAAAGCCTCATCTTTTTGATGCCCTTTTCCAATCTGACAGGTGGGCTCCGCCCGTCGGCCTCTGTTCCACCAATTCAGCAATCCCTGCAGTGAACAGCGCCCCGTCAGCCTCTCTGGCCCCGCCGGTCAGCGACCCGGGCCAGGTTATCCGCGGTGAGAAAATCTCGGCGAATTTCTGTTTTTCAGAAAAATCCCTGCAAGTGTGTTAAACTTGCAAAATTAATATCTTTTAATCTATAACTCGAAATAAAAAGTATTTTATATGAAAGTTTATCAGAAAAATGCATAGAATTTGAATATGCCATCCATATGCTTGTTTGCATCTTGCATCATGTCATGGCGTGATGGTTTGTATCTCATCTAATAAACAACATATGGAGCACTTGGGAAATTACCAAATATGGTTTTCCTGCTTCATTTAATTTTGTGTAGCTCACTCTTACCTTGTCTTTGCCATGCTAATCAACATTTAAATTGTCGTGTAGTAAACAATTTGAACCATATATGTGTGTGTCGGAATTCCGATTCCGTTTAATTTGGATAAGTTGCATTGCATCATAATTGCCATGTCATGCATAAATACTTCACATGATCATGCCGATTCTTTCTCCGTAGTAGTAAGTGTTGTATCTGTTGTTTGTTGTAGCGATTTGCTTCTTCTCGGATAGGCCGATTCGTGGTGCTGTGAGCAACGACAAGTTCTTCAGAAGTTTCTCGACAATCTTTTCAGGCGAGCCCTTTTCTCTCTACCCATTTAACACTTTTGCTCTTGCTAGCTCTATATTCTAACCTTGTGTCGCGATGCTTTATTTGAGTCATGTGTCCTATCCACATGTTTATCCAAAGCAAGCCATAGAACCTTTCATACATCCTATTACCCGTGTGCTTGTTGTTCAAGTTGGCCTTGCGAGTCGTAGGCATCTTTAGGTTGTTGGAGTTGTTTTTATCTTATCGGGTTGGGAAAGTTATCACATGCTCTACTTTACGGATATATGTTGTTGGAGATAATCATGGCTTACTTTAATATTAATAAATAAAATTGAATTAAGCAGAGGCATCGGTGAGTCATTTTGCCCATTTTACGACGGCTCACTTGTGTCCCCTAGGACCCCGAGATCGCATGAACTGTTCTAAGACTGAGCGCTCTAACCAAACGTGGGTATGCTTCTGGGCCTCCCCTTGACACTGCCGGAATCTACATACTTGTCCAGTGGCCACAACTAGTTTGAGGTTTTCCATTTGTTTCTTGTCGGGCGTGCAGCTTGTATCTTATGGTCTGATTTACTTTGGAGGAAGCCGTGTGTGCCTTGTAACCCCTTGTTCTGCACGTCCGTCTAGGCGCGGTACGCATTGTTAAGTGGTCATCCCCTAGTGGGCTCCGATCCATCTTAAACGTTCACGCATCAGCTAAGTCCGTCTCAGAGATTCAGCCGGACTCTCGATACGGGTTAAACTTAGTTAGGTGGCTTCCTGGACTTGTTTGTAGTGAAGGAGAGTGCGAGTCGTGACTATCCTAATGGCGCACCTGTTTTTATTAAGGGTGCGAGACTTGCCGGAAGGATTGATCGTACGTGTGGGTACATTTGGGCACCCCTGCAGGGTTAAATCTTTTCGAAAAGCCGTGTCCGCGGTTATGGACGACTTGGAGCTGCACTACTCGATCATAGAATAACTTACACCTGTTATTTCAATATTAATAAACTTGTGTAGTAAGTTAGCAAAACTACAACAACAAACCTGCAATATAAAACTTGTTAACTGAGTGAGTGCCTTTGATACTTGCTTCTTCGTTTGGTCACGAGGAGGTGATTCATCGGCTGGGTTATGTTTGGTGTTAGTATTCTAGTTGGTTCTTTTGTGCGCTCTCTTCTCTTATTCTATTTAGACGAAAGTTTTAGTGTCTCTGTAGGAAAGTTCTTTTGTTGCCGCTAAGTCCACCATATAGCCTGTAGGCGAGCACAGCTGAATTCCAGTCTCGCGAGTACGTGCCTCGGTACTTACCCTCGTTTTTCTTCTTTTTCCTTTCTCTTTCTCCCTCCTTGTTCGGCAACCTTTGGCCCGACGCTGTTCACAGGTATGGGAGCGACGACGTTAGCAAGGTTACCCTTCCGGCTTGGCCTGAGCAGGGTTTGGATGCCATCGTTTATCTTCAGGCCTCTTAGGCCCATTTGTATTCTTGTCCGTACTCGAATGCTATTTGCTTTATATATGATTTGGATCTTTGTATGTATATTTGGATTCTTGACTCGTGGAGCCTTTGTGGTTATATTATATTCTTTTGTGGGTTCCATCGTGAACTTGTGTAACTATTGCTACTCGATTCCACCCGCATCACGTGCACGCTCCAACGTGCACGAGGCGCTTGGTGGTGCGTTTCCAAAGCGATATCATGTAGATTATGGCTTGATCGCTATAATCTGCAAGGTGCCGGTTTTGGGGCGTTACAATGTCCTAGATGAAGGACTTAGGATCGGGGAGATAGGGCGTCGGATGAACTCGAAGGTTAACTCAGTCAAACAAGGTGGCTATGAAAGTAAATGTGGGTGTAGAACCTAGCTTTCTTTCAATCTGTCCCACACCGTCCCCTCCTGGCCCCTTTATATAGGTGGCCAGGTCTCAAGGATCGGGTGGGATCCGATACAGATTACAATATCGACATACGACATGAACTCATATTTCGACTAGTATTACAATTGGGCCTAGCTTAACGGGCCTCGGGGGTACTCAACTAATGTGCTCTATTATCTATACCCTTGTCAGTAGCCCCCAAGATTCTACCAGAATTGCAGATTCGGGTTGAATCTCAGATCTTCAATTCTTCGACTTGGTCAATTCTTTGACTTCTTCATATCTTTAAATCTTTGACTCAGTCTTATTGACTTATTCTTGTTATAATACTTTGCAAGGGGTTTTGATGAACAAGCCTGACAACTCTGGTGGATCAAGAGGTTAGTTAACTGCTAGAACAGACACTTGCCACCTACTTCAAATTCAATCGCCTTGGATTTGAATTCGGGAAACCGGTCAAACCCATTCTTTTACCGCATTTAGGACTTACAAAGAATGAATCCCAGTAATTCTCAGGGTACCCAGTGCGTCCACTAGGATTTTTCTTCGCATCGTAGACACAGATATATACCAGTAGAGCGCATCCATGTGCGTATACCGGGCCACACAGGATGGATCCTGGGGTCTTACCTTCGTGATATATTTCAACCATGGCATTCAAGTTTTGTCGCGATGACGCAACTCGAGAATTATATTTTGCAGCCTTGTTTGACTGAATCAATATACGCATCTTTTTGAGTTATCCTTAACTTTTTGTGAATACCTCCCGATGGGAGTAATCAATGTTTTGATGACAATGTAGCCAACGTTCCTTTGCTATTCCCCTTTGTTGACTTATTTCTATCGGGTGCGCGACAGCGCTCCCGATGGGAGTAGCCCCCGAGGCTATGGCCGAAATTTTCGGGTATAGGCTCAAGAGAATATTTAAATTTGCTCCATGTACTTCTTCTCATATCATTTACTGATTTTGCTCACTTTTTGAATGGATTTTCCTTCTGTGTTCGTTGCAAGCCCCCGAGTCGAAGACGAGGGAAGCCTGTTCATTTTGACAGGATCTTGTGTTCCCTCTGATCCCTTTTTGCTTCTTCTCTCTCTTTTTATACGTACCTATTTTCTTGATACTTTAACTCCTCTATGCTATTTGCACTGTAAAAGATCCGGAAATTTACTTTGGGCCTTGCCACTTCAGGGGCCCATTAGCACGTGCTTATAAATAAAGCACATTTGACCAGGGTGAAAACCCTAATTCCTCCATCTTCCTTCACCGTATCATCTTCTCATCCCATCTAGGGTTTTACACCTCTGACACTTGTCCCCCATGGCCGATGCTAGTGATTCTCAGTTGAACATCGACGCCCCGGTGGTGAAGCGGGGTCGCGGCCGCCCGCGCGGTAGTAAAAATAAAACCACTATTGCAACCATGGGGGCATCATCCTCTACTCTAGTGAAGCGACGCCCCAGCCATCCGGCTGGGAGCAAAAATAAGCCCAAGGTGCCCTCTGCCATACCAGGTCCAAGCGCTCCTTCCCCTGGTACTTCTTCTTCGTTGCCCGGGATCTACTCTTTCTTTTGTATCTGCAACGTGCAGTGCCGCGAGATTCAACGCCTGCCATTGAAATTCACGAATTTCATGGATGGGCGGGAACTGCGCAAAGTAGTCCTCCGCGAACACTGGCGGAGGAACTCCATATGAAGTGGAGGTGTGGTACGATGGCGCCGGCGAACAGTTCTTCAAGGGCGGCTGGTCGTGATTTGCAGAGGACCATGACCTCCATCAGGGGTTCTTCATGACCTTTGATTATCATGTTGGCACGTCGAAGTTCGACGTGAGAATCTACGATGGCACCCAGTGCCAGAAGGAGTATGAAGCCGAAGCATAGTTTCACTAGGTTTCTTTGTTATGTAATCCAGCTGTTTCTTCGTCATACTTATTTGTAACGAACAATCGTATCAGAATTATGTGTTTTACCATGGGAACAAATCATGGTTCCGAGGTATGCATTTTAATATTTTATCGGGTTCCTTTGAACCGTTTATTATGCTGCCGAAATATCGGGTTGCAATCAACCTTAGAGTATGTCGTAGATAATCACAACACTTGTTAATATTATTTCGTACGACTCGAGGGTCCTAGCCCCTGAGTGTAAAGTAAGATATTTACACATGTTGTCGATTTGACCCAATGAACCCGACCTATGGCCTCATGTTCTGGATTCAGAGGGTCATAACTCAAAAAACTCCCTGGTCGCCTTATTTCGCCTATGCGTAGAACCATCGTAGTTGCTCTATATTCCACGGGTTACTCTCGTCTTTTCTCGTTTTCTTGTCTTGTAGTCAATAAGCTCCTCCTAGTATTACTTCTATCAGAATGTAAGGTCCCACCCATGGAGACTCTAGTTTTCCATGGCCATCTTGCTTTAGTTGTAGTACTAGGTCTCCCACCATGAAAGATCGTGGACGAACTCGACTACTGTGATAGTTTCGTAGATTCTGCTGATATTGAGTAGCTCTAGCAAGTGCTACATCTCTTGCTTCCTCAAGTGTATCAACATCATCCTGAAGTGCTTCTGTAGAAGTTGCCTCATCATGTGCCACGATTCTTGGAGCTTTATGAGTTATTTCGACTGGAAGCACGGCTTCTATGCCATGGACCAGGAAAAAGGGGGTTTCTTGAGTAGCTGCATTGGGTGTGGTTCGTAGACTCGAGAGTACGGAGGGTAGCTCATCCACCCAAGCGTGCTTGGCTTTTTTGAGTGGCGTTAGCAGCCTCTTCTTTATCCCATTGCATATTAAGCCATTGGCTTTCTCGACTTGGCCATTTGACTTTGGATGCGCGACAGATGCAAATTTCAATTTGATTCCCAAGCCTTCATAGTAACTCTTGAACTCTTTTGATGTAAAGTTTGTCCCATTATCTGTGATTATGCTGTGTGGTACTCCGAAATGAAAAACTATGGACTTGATGAAGTTAATCGCAGCTGTGGAATCTTGAGTTGTCACCGGGGCTGCTTCTGTCCACTTGATGAATTTGTCGACTGCTACCAGCATGTAAACGTGCCCTCCTGGCCAAGATTTATGTAGTTTCTCGACCATGTCGAGACCCCATTGTGCGAAGGGCTAAGATAATGGTATTGGTTGTAGCTCTGCTGCTGGCGCGTGTGGTCGAGATGCGAAGCATTGACAAGCCTCGCATTTTCTTACTATGTCTTTTGTGTCTTCAATGGCTGTTAACCAATAAAATCCTACACGAAAAGCTTTGGCTGCAATAGATCTGCTGCTAGCATGATGTCCGCATACTCCTGCGTGGATATCTCTTAAAATTTCTTGCCCTTCTTGAGGCGTGACGCATCGTTGTAAGACGCCTGTTATACTTCTCTTATATAATTTTCCTTGCAGCATGACGAAAGCCTTGGATTGTCGTATTATCCTTTTTGCTTATACTGTGTCTTCGGGTAGTGTTTTGTTTACCATGTATACCAAGTATAGTTGCATTCAGGTTTCCTCGATCATCATGACTTCTTTGGGTTCAGCGGCCCCGCTGCTACCAGCTCCCGAGCCTGTTGCTTCATGCTGGGCTTGCTCTCCTGTAGTTGAAACTTTGGTTCCTTTTATTGACCTTTCTATAATTTTCTCCCAAAAAACTCCTTGTGGTACGGGTAAACACTGGGACCCAATATTTGCTAAATTGTCGGCTTCCTCATTGCTTGCTCTGCTGATATGCGAAACTTCGCATCCGTCAAATATTCCCTTGAGATAATAATATAAGTTTCTGTATGCTGTCATATTGTCGTTGATGGCATCGCACTTGTTCATCACTTGTTGGACGACGAGGTTTGAGTCTCCAAATATTTTCAGTCGAGTTGCTCCACATGCCTTGGCCATTTTCATCCCATGGAGTAACGCCTCATATTCGGCTTCGTTATTGGAGGCTTGGGGAAAACTCATCCTTAACACATATTTCAACTTGTCGCTTTGTGGTGATATCAGAACTACTCCTACTCCTGTGCCTTGGACCCTTTTCGATCCGTCGAAGTACATTGTCCATACACTCGATAGGTCTGGTGGTCCTGTGTTTTGCAATTCCAGCCACTCTGCTATAAAGTTAGGTAACACTTGTGATTTGATCGCCTTTCTCTTTTCGTACGTGATGTCCAGGGGTGACAACTCAATTCCCTATAAGGAGACACGTCCTGTTGCTAAAGGGTTATTCAATATATTGGATAGTGGTGCTTCGTTGACCACTATGATCGGATGTACCATGAAGTATTGCCGTAGTTTTCATGCTGATGTGAATACGCTGTATGCAAGCTTCTGATAGTGTGGGTACCTTTATTTTGTTGGAGATAGCACCTCGCTGACGAAATATACTGGCCGCTAAACTCCATGGGTTTTTCCTTCTTCACTTCTTTCCAGTGTTCAAAAAATCGGCCGAATCAACGATTAATCGGCCTATTAATCGCTAATGGTGACCAGAGCGTGGCGATAACCTCTGATCGCTAGCGTTAGTCGCTGGGACCAATTATTCGGGCTTAAACGCGATTAATCGGGCTGATGCCTATTAAATTATAAGGCAATGGCCTACCAAGCCCGCTTCCCTTTCTGTAAAAGAAAAAGACCAACACCGCTTCCAGCTGCCTCCTCGCATAGAGTTTCCAGATAAATTAAGTCATGCTGCCCCTGCGCGAGTCACCCCGGGGCACCGGGCATCCGCACCCAATTCACCCCGCCGCCACTTCCGATGCTCGCCGCCGGTGAACAGATCTAGGCAGCCCTCCCTCTCCCGGCTCCCTGTGGTACGGTACTCCTCCTTGCCACCCACTCTCCAGCTAGTAGAACATCAAGTCTGTCGCCGCCCCTTGCTGCTGCGACCACAACTCCTCTAGCAGCTCGACGAGCAGCTCCACCCACCGTTCCCAATTCTAGCATGTAGCAGTTTTTCTCCGGTGACATCCAACTATCCAAGACATGTAGCGATCGATGGCCTGTTGCACACAGGATTCAAGGAACGCCGTTATTAATTTCTTTGCTTTTTGGGCTGCTTTGTGTACGTGTTGGGAGACTGCCGGGTTTGCAGTGTCGCGTGTGTGCCTACATGTCATGTACGACCATGTGACTGAATGAAATAGCACACGAATTTCCCTAAAGAAAATATTACACAAGGATTTGAAGGCAAGGATTCAACGTAATACTTCTGTCCAATATTGGTTCTGTGCTCTTTCGCAAATTTTACTGGTTAAATATAGCATATTTTAGTGTTGGGTACCTGGGATTTAGAAAAAAACTGATCGATTAATAGTCGACCGATTAAATCAGTTAATAGGCCGATTTCCGATTAATCTCTAATCTCAGGCCGACCGAGCAGTTAACGATTACCGATTTCCTGAACACTGCTTCTTTCAACTACTAGTACTGTACTTACCACTTGATGTGTTGCTACAATATAGAGTAACAATGGCTCCTTCTCCTTTGGTGCGACCAACACCGGTGGTGTGAAAAGCACTTTTTTCAATTGTATGAAAGCTATGTCTGCTTCTTCGGTCCACTCAAATTTATCGTCTGATTTTTTCATCAGTGCATAGAAGGGAAGTGCTTTTTCCCCTAGCCGTGCCACAAATCGACTTAGAGCCGCAACGCGTCCTGCAAGCTTCTGTACGTCGTGCAGTTTTGTTGGCTTCCCCATTGTTAGTATTGCCTGGATCTTCTCTGGATTTGCCTCTATCCCTCTTGCGGATACCAGGAACCCGAGGAGTTGCCCTGCGGATACCCCAAAAGAACACTTTGTCAGGTTGACCTTTAGCTTGTATCTGTTTAGGTTGTCGAAGGTTTCTGCTAAATCACGGATTAGTGACTCTTCTTTTTGCATGGTGATAACCACGTCATCGATATAGACTTGTATGTTCCGCCCTATTTGACTTCCAAGGCAGTTTTGCATCATCCTCTGGTAGGTTGCTCCTGCATTTTTTTAGGCCGAAAGGCATGACTTGGTAGCAGAACACGCCATAAGGTGTTATGAAAGCTGTTTTTTTCTCGTCTTCTTTCTTCAACTTGATCTGGCTGTAGCCGGAATATGCATCCAGGAAGGAAAGCCTTTCGCACCCTGCTGTTGAGTCAATTATCTGATCAATGCGAGGTAGAGGGAAGGGATCCTTTGGGCAGTGCTTGTTGAGAGACGTATAGTCGACACACACTCTTTGCACATCCATGTTTTTCTTGGGGACTATAACTAGATTAGATACCCAAGTCGACGATTTGATTTCCCGGATGAACCCTGCATTTTCTAGCCTGTGCAGTTCTGATGCTATTGCCTTCCTTTTGGGTTCATCGAATCTTCTCAATGGTTGCTTGACTGGTTTTGCTTTGGGATCGACGTTTAGTGCGTGCTCGACGAGTTCCCTAGGAACCCCTGGCATGTCTGAAGGACACCAGGCGAAGATTTCCCAGCGCTCATGGAGGAACTCGACGAGCGCGCTTTCCTATGCAGGATCCAAGTTTACTGCTATAGAGGTAGTTTTGCTTGGGTCTGTAGGGTGGACCTAGATTTTCTTTGAGTCTTGAGTTGCATCAAAGGCCTGATCTGGCAGGGATCGCCCGACGTCGGGTAGTACGTTATGGTCGGTTTCGCTTTTTAGTCTCGCATATTCTGTTGTCATGCCAAAGGTTTGTGCTAGTCTGTTGAATTCTTTGTCATAGGTGTTTGATACTTCAAAGCTGCCCTGCACCGTGATTGTTCCTTTGGGTCCTAGGATCTTGAGTGTAAGGTATGTGTAATGAGGTACTGCCATAAATTTTGCAAATGCTGGGTGACCCAGGATTGCCTGATACTGTGAAGGCCAATCCATAACTTCGAATTCCAGCTTTTCTCTGCGATAATTGTTGCTGTTTCTGAAGCAGACGTTGAGTTCTATTTTCCCAAGAGGGTAATTTGCACTTCGTGGCACTATTCCGTGGAAAGAGCAATCCGTCAGCTTTAAACTTTCCAGTGAAATGCACATTGCCCTCAGGGTTCTTGCATATATTAGATTTATGTCGCTTCCTGCATCCATGAATACTCTTCCAATGTCATATCCCCCTATTTGTGCTTTTAGTACCATTGGTGCATGCCCTGGCCTGGGTACTTTCCTTGGGTGGTCTGCTCTGTTGAATTTAACTAGTTGATCGGACCACTTTAGGTACTCTGTGGTAGCTGGTGGCGATGATATTACCAAGTTGACTTGCCTTGATATGCTCTTCCTCTCTTTCTTCGACTTTGGCACTGGTTGAATCATTGCTGATATATATATCTTTGACTCCAATTGCTTTGCGAGTTGCTGTATTTGATATCCTTGATTTGTTCTT
Organism: Dactylis glomerata; assembly: GCA_007115705.1. Lineage (NCBI taxonomy): Eukaryota > Viridiplantae > Streptophyta > Magnoliopsida > Poales > Poaceae > Dactylis > Dactylis glomerata. The sequence goes on along the minus strand of QXEO01002107.1, from coordinate 6,594,004 downwards.
TTTCCTCCCTGCCGCATTCCTTGGTTTGAATCCATGGCATTTTGCAACCTTAAGAAGGTTCTGCAATCCTTCATCTGGTGGTTGGAGACTCTTTTCCCGTCCAAATACGCGTAATAGATGCGACAAGGACCATATAGCATATCTTCTGCTGAAGGACCTGAGTACCTTTGTTTCTCCTTTCCCCTGTTGTCTCTTGGCTGAAACTCTTTGTTTTCGTGATCTTCCTCATTCCTTTCATTGTATCCCGCGGCTATCTGATTTTGTCTTCCATGGTTGTCGCCATTGCGATACTGTCGCCTTTGTCTGCTGGGTTTGTCGACTTCTGGTGAACGTCCCCTTTTGTTGTTATATGCATCTTCTCCGTCGGCAAATCTGTTGGCTATCTCCATTAGCTCTGAAATTGTTCTCAGCTTTATTCTTCCTATCTCTTCCACGAGGTCTGAGCGACAAAGTCCAGATGAAAATGCATATGTTGCTCTTTCATTGGAGATGTCTTCTGCGGAGTTTTTAATGACACTCCAACGTTGTATGTAAGAGCGCAGGGTTTCATCTCTTCCCTGTCTGCATGATTTTACTTCTTCCAATGACGCATGTCGTTTGTATATTGAGCGATAATTTCTTGCGAATTGGCTTTCTAGCTCTCCCCAACTTCCGATGGAATCGTTGGGTAGTGTATTTAACCAGGACCGTGCTGCGCCGGTGAGGTGTAACTGCAGACTTTGCATTGCTGTTGCTCTTGTTCCCCCCAGTATTTGTACTGCTTGTAGATAATCTGACAACCATACCGTTGGTTCCTGTGACCCATCATATTTTTCCTGATCATGTGGTAGCTTAAATCCTTTGGGTACTTGCATTTTGCAAACCCTGCAGGTAAAGCATAGCGCGCCCATCTCTTTTTCGTCATCTTTGTAGTTTTCTTCCCTCCACGTGTAACATGAGTTATTTACCCTTGCTTGTGCTATTATATTCCTTGCATCCTCCTTCCTTTTTTGGCGTTTCTCGTCTTCTGAGGACTCGCTAGTTTTGTTCCATGAAGATTTGTGCTTGACCTCTTCTTTTTCCCTTTCACTCCGGTGAGTCGACTTTTTCTCTAAAATATTTTCTTTTAGCTTCTCTTCTACTAACCCGAGGCTCCGTATCGCGGCTTGATGCATTTGTTTCCGTGGGTCACCAGGTTTTGGCTGCGTAGTTAGTAGGTATGCTTGTGCTGCTATCAACGCTGCCTCTGGTGTTTCTTGCACAAATTTTTCCTCCTCTTCTGGTTGGTTCGCGCTTGGGCTTCTCGTATAGCTTTCTTCTACTACACGTGCTGTTGTCCTTCTACTGTGCTTTGGGTCTTTGTGCCTCTCCATGCTGGATTCTGATGAGTTGGTATATTCGCTCCAATATCCTTCACTTGGTGTGCTGTTGTAATCTGGACTTCTCATAATCATATCTCTTTCCTACCTCAGCTTTTTCCTGCGCTGGTGCAGCGCGTATTGGTACCTCATTAAAACTTCTCTTCTTGAATCTGCGGGTACATTAGTCCCATGGTTGACAGCTGTCATGATCATTCTCCATTCTCCAGCCGAAACATGTACTTTCTCCTTCTCTTTCTTGCTATTGCTCCTGATTTTGTCGACTTGCATGTCGACCTCCTTGTTGCCGGAGTGATTGTTTTCTTCTTCTGCTGCTTCAGTGATGATTACGCATAATTGATGTATGCACTTGGAGGCGCCGCTGCTTCTGCTAGCGGTATCCCTTGATTTGTCCACTGTTTCTTCCACAATGATCTCTTGCCCGATTTCTTTGGGTTCCTCTAATTTTCCCAACAAATTTTCTGTTGCTGCTAAGCTGACTGGCGAGTTTACCTCGCTAGAAGAGCCTACAGATGATCCAGATGCTATCATGCTCTCTGCTTTGCCCGCCGACGAAACTAGTTTCGTCGGATCCGAAAGGTGGGTTGAACCCAAAGGTCCGATGTAGAAGCTTAGACTTCCGAACGTTAATTCCTTCTCTTGACTTTCATCGACTTCTGGGTTGCTATTGGCTAAAAGCGAAAAAGCCGTCGAATTCATGATTCCAATGCCCTTTGTCCCCACGGTCAGCGCCAATTGATGAGGGTTAAACTCGACAAATGTCCTAGATGAAGGACTTAGGATCGGGGAGACAAGGCGTCGGATGAACTCGAAGGTTAACTCAGTCAAACAAGGTGGCTATGAAAGTAAACGTGGGTGTAGAACCTAGCTTTCTTTCAATCTGTCCCACACCATCCCCTCCTGGCCCCTTTATATAGGTGGCCAGGTCTCAAGGATCAGGTGGGATCCGATACAGATTACAATATCGACATACGACATGAACTCGTATTTTGACTAGTATTACAATTGGGCCTAGCTTAACGGGTCTCGGGGGTACTCAACTAACGGGCTCTATTATCTATACCCTTATTAGAGAGGGAATACTTCTCGTTCATCCAACTCCCAAAAACAAAAGTTTTCCAATATATCCACCATATCTACCTATTAGCAATTTGCTATTTCAAGTACATTTGCCTTGATTTTATCTATCCTTTAAATTAAACTTTTTGTTATGTGAAAATTAGTTAGTAAAGCTCTCACAAACCTGATGGCACATTTACTTTCTTGCACTTAAATTTTGACCATTGTGGCTCTCTTATGTTGATGTTATGCTTGCAAGTTGTAAGTTGGAAGTTAGCTGAGCCATGTTGTCTTAGGGCACGCTTTCAACATTGCACTTACTCTTATTTAGTTGATATCATGATCTTTTGTTTATGGATACCTAGCTGACGAGGGTTAACTCGACAAATGTCCTAGATGAAGGACTTAGGATCGGGGAGATAGGGCGTCGGATGAACTCGAAGGTAAAGTTAGTCGAAATAGGTGTGTATCGAAAGTAAACTTGGGCGTTCAACCTGGCTTGCTTTCAATCTGCCCTACACCGTCCCCTCCTGGCCCCTATATATAGGTGGCCAGGTCTCGAGGATCGGGTAGGGTACGATACAGATTACAATATCGACATACGGTAAGAATTCGTATTCGACTATCATTACAATTGGGCCTAACTCAACGGGCCTCAGGGGTATTCAACTAACGGGCTCTATTAGCTATACCCATGTCAGTAGCCCCTGAGATTCTACCAGAATTGCAGATTCAGGTTGAATCTCTAATCTTTAAATCTTCGACTTGATCAGTTCTTCGACTTCTTCATATCTTCAAATCTTCGACTTGGTCTTTCGACTTATTTTCATGATTTTCTTTCGCAAGGGGTTTTGATGATCAAGCCTGACAACTCTGACGGATCAAGAGGTCAGTTAACTGCCGGAACAGATACTTACCACCTACTTCAAATTCAATCCCCTTGGACTTGAATTCGGGATACCGGTCAAACCCACTCTTTTGCCGCATTTAGGACTTACAAAGAATGAATCCCAGTGATTCTCAGGGTACCCAGTGCGTCCAACAGGATTTTCTTCGCATCGTAGACACGGATACATACCAGCAGAGCGCATCCATGTGCGTATACCAGGCCACACAGGACGGATCCTGGGGTCTTACCTTCGCGACAAGTCGCGGCATTCGAGTTTCATTGCGATAACGTAACTCGAGAATTTTAAGTCGCAGTCGAAATTTTGACTGAAAATATTCAGGTTTCTGCAACCATAAAACTCGCTCCCGATGGGAGTAAACTCTCTCCAATTTGTCGACTATGTAGTCGAAGCTTTGTATGCTTATCCTTCTACACTTTCTTTATTAATCATGTTATCTCTATCGGGTGCGCGCTCAGCGCTCCCGATGGGAGTAGCCCCCGAGGCTATGTTTGGCGACTTGTAGTCAAGCATAGGCTCAAAGTTCAGCTCTTCTGTTAACCTCTTACTTCTTGACGAGCCCCCGAGTCCAAGTCGAGGTTTTCATGTCGCATAATCTTCCCTCCTCTTTTTTTTCCCTTTGATATTATCGTCTGTTGTGCGCAGAATTTAACTCCTGTTGGAAATTGTGTCCACGGACTTTTCTGTAGCCCGAAAGCCCAATAGTATGTGCTTATAAAAGCACCTGCTGATTAAGGTAGAAAACCCTAATTAAACTTCTCCTCCGCCGCATCATCTTCTTCCTCCATCTAGGGTTTTTGCGAGGTTTTTCTGTCGTGCTCATGGCTGACGCTAGCGGTTCTCGCCTGAACCTTGGATCCCCAACGGCCCCGCGAGGTAGAGGTCGTCCTCGTGGTAGCAAGAACAAGCCCAAGGTTACTGGTGCCGTGGGAACTTCTTCAGATGCTCCAGCTAAGCGTCGTCCCGGCCGCCCCCTTGGCAGCAAGAATAAACCTAAGGTGACCAGTGCCACTCCAGGCCCTGCTGCTCCTCCTCATGCTGCACCTGCCGCTTCCGCTGCTCCTCCTCAAATCTTCTCCTTCCTCTGCATTGCCATGGCGCAATGCCGTGAGATTCAGCGATTACCGCTGAATTTTACGAAGTTTATGGATGGCCGCGAGCTACGGGAAGCGGTTCTCCGTGAACAATCTGGCGGTGGCATCCCATATGAGGTTGAGGTATGGTACGATGGCGACGAGGAGTAGTACTTCAGGGGTGGCTGGTCCCAGTTTGCGGAGGACCATGACATCCGTCAAGGTTTCTTCCTGTCCTTCGACTTCCATATCGGGACGTCGAAGTTTGACGTGAAGATCTTCGATGGCACTCTTTGCCAGAAGAAGTACGAAGAATGAAGTCCACTTCCATTAGTACTTGCTGTGTTTTTTATGTAATTTCTTTTTATCATGTCCTTGCTACCATGTTTATCTGTAATGAATATTATTCAAGTACTCGATGTCTTTTGCTAGTACCATGAGAACAAGCTATGTTCTGAGGTATGTTTTCCATATATCGGGTTCTTTGCGAACCAAAAATAAAGGTAGGAGTAATATCGGGTTCTTTCTTACGAACCAAGCTCTATCAATATTCATCGGGTTGTTTAAACAACCTTTTCAACGAAAGAAAACCTCCAATCTTGCGATAATGACTCTTTTCGTACGACCCAAGGGTTGAAGCCCCCGAGCGGAGAAGTAACAAATACTCGTACGATTTTGTCGAGTTCAACCCAAGGAACCCGGCCTGTGGCCTCGTGTTCTGGATTCAGAAGGCTAACTCGATTACATTAATATTTCCATTTTTAGTCTACGCGTAAAAACGTCGTAGCTGTTCTGCATTCCACGGGTTGCTCTCATCTTTCCCGGTCTTCTTATCTTGTAGTCGATAGGCTCCTCCTGGTATTACTTCTGTGACGATGTAAGGTCCCACCCAAGGGGACTCTAATTTCCCATGGCTATCTTGCCTGAGTCGCAAAACAAGGTCTCCTACCATGAAGGATCGTGGACGAACTCGACTACTATGGTAGTTTCGTAAGCTTTGTTGATATTGCGTAGCCCTTTCTAATGCTTTGTCTCTTGCTTCATCTAGTGCATCGACGTCATCTTGCAATGCTTCTGTTGATGCCGCCTCATCATATGCTGTCACTCTTGGAGCCTCGTGTGTAACTTCGACTGGAAGCACGGCTTCTGCGCCGTGGACCAGGAAGAAAGGAGTTTCTTGAGTTGCTGCATTAGGCGTAGTTCTTAGGCTCCAAAGAATGGAGGGCAATTCTTCTACCCAAGCGCTCTTGGCTTTCTCGAGAGGTGCTAAAAGCCTCTTTTTTATTCCACTACTTATCAGGCCATTGGCTTTTTTGACTTGCCCATTTGTCTTCGGGTGCGCCACAGATGCAAATTTGAGCTTGATCCCTAATCCTTCGCAGTAACTTTTGAATTCTTTCGAAGTAAAATTTGTCCCATTGTCGGTGATGATGCTGTGTGGTACACCGAAACAAAAAAACTATTGACTTAATGAAGCTGATTGCTGCTGTAGAATCTTGAGTTGTTACTGGGGCTGCTTCCACCCATTTGGTAAATTTATCGACTGCCACTAGCATATAGACATGCCCTCCTGTCCAAGATTTGTGCAACTTTCCTACCATGTCGAGTCCCCATTATGCAAAGGGCCAGGATAATGGTATTGTTTGTAGCTCCGCTGCTGGTGCATGTGGTCTGGATGCAAACCTTTGACATGCTTCACACTTTCGAACTATATCTGTTGCGTCCTCGATGGCTGTTAGCCAATAGAATCCTGCTCGAAAAGCTTTTGCCGCTATTGCTCTGCTGCTGGCATGATGGCCACATACTCCTCCGTGTATGTCTTTTAATATTGCTTGCCCTTCCTGAGGTGTGACACAACGCTGCAAAACGCCGGTAATACTTCTCTTGTATAGTTTTCCTTCCAACACGACAAATGCTTTTGCTCTTCGAGTTATCCTCTTAGCCTCCACTGCATCTTCTGGTAACTTTTTATTTATCATGTACGCAAGATATGGCTGCATCCATGTTTCTTCTATCATCATGACCTCCTCTGGTTCTGTCGTAGCCCCCGAGCCTGATGTGGTAGTCGAACTTTTAGCACTTTTTATTGATCTTTCCACTATTTCTTTCCAAAATACTCCAGATGGTATGGGTAGACACTGTGATCCAATATTTGCTAAAGTGTCGGCTTCTTCATTGCTGTTCCTGCTGATGTGAGAAACTTCGCATCCGTCGAACGTTCCTTCTAGATAGTGGTATAAATTCTTGTAGACCATCATATTATCATTGATTGTGTCACACCTGTTCATAACTTGCTGAACAACAAGGTTAGAATCTCCAAATATTTTTAGGCGAGTTGCTCCGCAAGCTTTAGCCATCTTCATTCTGTGCAGCAAAGCCTCGTACTCTGCTTCATTGTTAGAAGCCTGTGGAAAGCTCATCCTTAACACATACTTTAATTTGTCGCCATGAGGTGATATCAACACTACTCCTGCGCCTGCGCCTTGGACTCGCTTAGAGCCGTCGAAGTACATTGTCCAAGTACTCGATAAATCTGGTGGTCCCGTGCTTTGCAGCTCGAGCCACTCTACTGTAAAATCTGGCAAGATTTGCGATTTGATCGCCTTCCTTTTCTCGTACGTGATGTCCATGGGAGATAACTCGATTCCCCATAAGGAGACACGGCCCGTTGCTAAAGGGTTGTTCAATATGTTCGATAGTGGCGCTTCATTAAGCACTATAATTGGGTGTACAGTAAAATACTGTCGTAATTTACGTGCAGTTGTGAAAACACTGTATGCCAACTTCTGATAATGCGGGTACCTCCGTTTGGTTGGAGATAGTACTTCACTGATGAAGTATACTAGTCTCTGGACGCCATGAGCTTTGCCTTCTTCACTTCTTTCGACTACTAAAACTGTGCTCACCACCTGATGGGTTGCGGCGATGTACAACAGTAATGGCTCTTTTTCTTTAGGTGCGACCAGCACTGGTGGCGTGGATAGCACTTTTTTCAATTGCGCAAACGCTGCGTCTGCTTCTTCTGTCCACTCAAATTTGTCATCTGACTTCTTCATAAGTGCGTAGAAAGGAAGCGCCTTCTCTCCTAGTCGAGCAACGAATCGACTTAATGCCGTGACGCGTCCTGCCAATTTTTGTACGTCGTGAAGTTTCGTGGGTTTCCCCATTGTTAGAATTGCTTGAATCTTCTCTGGATTTGCTTCTATTCCTCGTGCTGATACCAAGAATCCCAAGAGTTGTCCTGCTGAAACTCCGAAGGAGCATTTTGTTGGGTTCAGTTTAAGCTTATACTTGTTCAGGTTGTCGAAGGTTTCTGCCAAGTCGCTGATTAGAGATTTCTCCTCTCTGGTAGTGATGACTACATCATCAATGTAAACTTGTATGTTGCGCCCTATTTGGCTCCCAAGGCAGCTTTGCATCATCCTTTGATAAGTTGCACCTGCGTTTTTTAGGCCGAACGGCATTACTTGGTAGCAAAACACTCCATATGGTGTGATGAAGGCTGTTTTTTCTTCATCTGCTTTCTTCAGTTTGATCTGATTATAGCCAGAATATGCGTCCAAAAAGGAAAGCCTTGCGCACCCCGCTGTTGAATCGATTATTTGATCGATGCGTGGTAAGGGGAAGGGATCCTTTGGACAATGCTTATTGAGAGACGTGTAGTCGACACATACTCTTTGTACGTCTGTGTTTTTCTTAGGTACTATTACTGGGTTCGACACCCAATTCGAAATCTTGATCTCCCTGATGAATCCAGCATTTTCTAACCTGTGTAATTCTGACGCTATTGCCTTCCTCTTAGATTCATCAAATCGCCTCAATGGTTGCTTGACTGGTTTCGCCTTGGGATCTACATTAAGTGCATGCTCGACGAGTTCCCTGGGAACCCCTGGCATGTCTGATGGACACCAGGCGAAGATTTCCCAACGCTCACGGAGGAACTCGACGAGCGCGCTTTCCTATGCGGGATCCAAGTTCACCACAATTGATGTCGTCTTGCTTGGATCTGTAGGATGTACCTGAATTTTCTTCGAGTCCTGCGTTGTATCGAAAGCCTTATCTGGTAGGGATCGTCCAACGTCGGGTAGTACATTATGATCTGTTTCTCCTTTAAGCCTCTCATATTCCGCTGTCATGCCGAAAGTTTGCGCCATTTTGTTGAATTCTCTGTCGCATGTGTTGGCTACTTCGAAGCTCCCTTGCACTGTAATTGTTCCTTTAGGCCCTGGAATTTTTAATGCAAGGTATGCGTAATGTGGTACCGCCATAAACTTTGCAAATGCTGGGCGCCCCAGGATTGCATGATACTATGATGGCCAGTCCATGACTTCGAACTCCAGCTTCTCTTTTCTATAATTTTCGCTGCTGCCGAAGCAGACGTCGAGTTCAATCCTTCCCAAAGAGTAGTTTGCTGCTCCTGGTACTATCCCGTGGAAAGAGCAGTCTGTTGGCTTCAGACTCGTCGGCGAGATGCACATTGCCTTTAATGTTCTAGCATATATTAAGTTTATGCCGCTCCCTGCATCCATGAACACTCTTCCGATGTCGTATCCTCCAATTTGTGCTTTTAGAACCATGGGCGAGTGGCCCGGCCTGGGAACTTTCCGTGGGTGGTCTGCTCTACTGAACTTGATTGGTTGCTCTGACCATCGTAGGTATTCTGTTGTAGCTGGTGGTGATGATATTGCTAGATTTACTTGTCTAGATATGCTCTTTCGCTCTTTCTTTGACTTAGGCACTGGTTGAATCATGGCTGATATGTATACTTTCGACTCTAGGTGTTTTCCTAGCCTCTGCACTTGGTGTCCTTGACTTCGATGTCTTTCACCTTGCCTTCTTTCTTGACTTGAATCCATGGCACTTTGCAACCTTAAGAATGTCCTGCAATCCTTCATCTGGTGGTTCGAAACCCTTTTCCCGTCGAGATACGCATAGTGGATTCGACAAGGTCCATATAGCATATCCTCGGCTGAGGGACCAGAGTATCTTGATCTTTCTACTCCTTTTGCTTGGAATCTTCTACTTTCATACCCTTCCTCTTCTTCTAGCCTGTAACCCGCGGCTATCTGGTTTCGCCTTCCTTGATTGTCCCTGCTACGGTACCGCCTCCTTTGTCGACTTGTTCTGTCGACTTCTAGCGATCGTCCCCTTTTGTTGTTATACGCGTCCTCTCCATCAGCGAATTTGTTAGCTTGTTCCATTAGCTCCGCTACTGTCATAGGTCTTGTTCTTCCTATTTCTTCCACAAGATCTGAGCGACGAAGTCCTTCCGAAAAGGCATCTATTGCCCGTTCATCGGAGACGTCTTCTGCTGAGTTTTTGATTATACTCTAGCGTTGTAAGTAAGAACGTAGTGTTTCGCCTTTCTTCTGCACACATGCTTTAACTTCTTCCAGTGATGCTGGGCGCTTGTATGTAGAACGAAAACTTCTTGTGAACTGATTTTCGAGTTCCCCCCAGCTTCCAATGGATTCGTCGGGTAAAGTGTTCAACCAGGACCGTGCAGCGCCGGTGAGGTGTAGCTGCAAACTTTGCATTGCAGTCGCTTTTGTTCCTCCTAGTATCTGTACTGTTTGGAGATAATCTGATAACCATAAGGTAGGTTCTTGTGACCCGTCGTACTTGTTCTGATCGTGTGGTAGTTTAAATCCTTTGGGTACTCGCGTTTTGCGAACCCTGCGGGTAAAGCATAACGCACCCATGTCTTTATCATCGTCTTCGTAATTTTCTTCCCTCCAAGCATGCCGCGATTTATCTACTCGAGTTTGTGCTATTATACTTCTTGCGTCCTCCTTCTTCTTCCACCGCTTTTCCTCTTCTGATGACTCACTATAGTCATCTTCTGAGCAATTATATCTTAGCTTCTCCTTGTGTTTTTCCTTGTATCTTGTCGACTTTGCCTCTGGGCCTTGCTCCCTGATCTTTCCTTCTACTATCCCGAGGCTTCGTATCGCAGCTCGGTGCATATCTTCTCGTGGATCTCCATGCTCTGGTCTTGTGGCCAGTAAATATGCTTGTGCCGCTGCCAATGCTGCTTCTGGCGTTTTTTGTATCAAGTCAACTTCCTCCTCTTCTAGCTGCGTGTTGAGGCTTTTTGAATACCCTTCTTCTCTGCCGCATGCTGTTGCTCCCCTGTTGTTTTTCGGATCTCCGCGCCTTTCTCTGCTATACTCTGAATCCTCGCTACAGTCCTCCCAGTACTCCTCCCTTGATATGCTGTTATTGTCTTGAAACATCATGTCTCTTTCCTCCCTTAGTTTCTTCTTGTGTTGGTATAATGCATATTGATATCCCATTAGGACTTCTCTTCTTGATCCCTCGGGTACTTCTGTACCATGATCAATGGCTGTCGTAATCATCCTCCATTCACTAGCCGAGACGTGGACTTTCTCTTTTTCCTTTTTGTTGTGGTTTTTCACTTTGTCAACTTGCCTATCAACCTTTTTACTTCCTTCGCTGTTGCTTCCTTCTTCTGCTTCAGTGATAATGACGCATAGCTGATGTACTTTGGAGACGCCGCTATTTCCTACGGCGAAGTCCTTTGCGTTGTTGTGCGTTTGACACGCTTTTTCTTCTAAGTCGAAACTTTCCTGAATTTCGTCGCTTTCTGCGATTGATGCTTTTTCTAAGCTGACCGGCGAACTTACCTCGCTGGAAGAGCCTTCTGATGACTCCAACGCTTCCTCTCTTTCGCGCTTACTTGCCGACGGATCTGGTTTCGTCGAATCCGAGAGGCGAGATGAGCCTGATGGCCCAATGAGGATGTTCAAACTTCCGATTGTTAGTTCCATCTCTTGATTTCCGTCGACTTCTGGACTGCTATTGGCTAAAAGCGAAAAAGCCGTCGAATTCATGACTCCAACGCCCAGAGTCCCCACGGTCGGCGCCAATTGACGAGGGTTAACTTGACAAATGTCCTAGATGAAGGACTTAGGATCGGGGAGATAGGGCGTCGGATGAACTCAAAGGTAAAGTTAGTCGAAATAGGTGTGTATCGAAAGTAAACTTGGGCGTTCAACCTGGCTTGCTTTCAATCTGCCCTACACCGTCTCCTCCTGGCCCCTATATATAGGTGGCCAGGTCTCGAGGATCGGGTAGGGTACGATACAGATTACAATATCGACATACGGTAAGAATTCGTATTCGACTATCATTACAATTGGGCCTAACTCAACGGGCCTCAGGGGTATTCAACTAACGGGCTCTATTAGCTATACCCTTGTCACTAGCGATGTGAAATAAATTGGAAACTTGTGAGCTCATGGAGTTCGTATATGTGTTAGAGAAACGCCTGGGCCGCTAATCAAAGTCATGCATCATTCATGGTGGAAATTTACAGCATGCCCATAGTGGATATTCGACGACGCATCTAAAAATAAAAAGCTATACCAATGGTAAATAAAAGAGATGTCGAGGTGTTCATTGTCTGTTTGTCTTTTGATGTGGGCTTGTTTCCACGTCATCGGGCAAGAGGTACCCCGTTGGCGTTCTCGATGATACATGTATGCTTACAATGACAAGAACTTGCTTGGGACCTAAGTCGAGTAGCATGAGGTTTGGGTATTCGTATTTCACGGGACATGAGACTTTGAACTTATGATTTGTTAAGCATATGCTTCATAATTGTACTCGCATTTATCTTAACCACTCAAGATGCCTATGATGGGGGCAATGAGAGCTCAAAGCTAGTAAGTATCATAATTTTTGGAGGTTTATAAAACTTGCAATCACTGCTTCCCTCTGCGAAGGGCCGTTCTTTTACTTTTATGTTGAATCTTCACCTTCTACCTTTATGCACCTTCTAAGAGAGCATAGTTGTCATTCTAAGTATAATGTGCATAGTCCCAAAATTTATTATTGATTGATTCATGATTATGGTTTTGCTTGTTCTTAAATTATTTGTATCTAGTCACCCTTTTAAACTTGAAGGTGTCCTATGCATTTATGTTTTGCTACTCCATGAAGGACAAGCTGAATACCACTTTGCTATGTTTTTCTATATGCTTGAAACACACACTTGACTTTCAATGCATTATTACTCATGATCTTTTGTTTGTGTTACTTTTCATGTTATAACATGGTCGCTAAGTTTTATTGTCAAGATTATGTCTTTTATGCCCATGTTTAGAGTACTTTGATCTCAGCACTCAATGCTTTACATCGTTTGATCAAGATTGTGTTGGTGCATGTCACCTCAAAAATTATTGTTTTGTTATCACTTACTTACTCGAGGACGAGCAGGAGTTAAGCTTGGGGATGCTTGATACGCCTCAAACGTATCTATAATTTTTGATACTCCATGCTTGTTTTACACCAATTGCTTTGTGTTTTGTTTACACTTCTTGGCGTTTTTATGCGTTTTCTGGAACTAACCTATTGATGAGATGCCACAGTGCCAGTTCCCTGTTTTCTGCTATTTTTGTGTTTCAAAAAAGTTACACAGGAAATATTCTCGGAATTAGATGAAACAAAGCCCGAAGTTCCTATTTTTTCCCCGACACGAGATGGAGTCCAAAGAAGAGTCAGAGGGGGGCCAGGGGCAACCACACCACCTGGTAGCACGGGTGACCCCTAGGGCGCGCCACCCTATGGTGTGGGGGCCCTGGCTGCCCTCTGACATCGCCTTTCCGCCTATAAAAGGCCTCCGACGTGAAAACCCTAAATCAATCGGTGTTTTTCCAGAAGAAGTTCCGCAGCTCCGCCGCCGCCACCGATGAGTTTCAGGGGACAGAAGTCTCTGTTCCGGCACCCTGCCGGGACAGGGAAGTGCCCCCGGAGCCATCTCCATCGACTCCACCGCCGTCCATCGACTTCACCGCCATCTCCATCGACGTTGATGTCTCCCATGATGAGGAGGGAGTAGTTCTCCCCCGGGGTTGAGGGCTCTACCGGTAGCTATGTGGTTCACCTCTCTCTCTCCCATGATGTGATCTATATGTGATCATGAGCTTTGTATCTAGTTGAATTGGTAGATCTTGTTCTTCATATATTATGCTACTCCAGTGCTTTATTATTGTAATTTCCGGAGACACCTTGTACCATGATGTGAAGGATGACAGTGTGCGCATTATGTGTGTCTCTTTGGCTAGTGTCTCTATGAGTTGTTGGTGTTTGTTGGAACCATCTAGTGCACTCAAGGTGATAGTGTGGAGCAATCTAGTTTGGGGAAATGCGAACTTTGAGGAATGTGTCGTAGCCCTACACATGATTAGTGTTCGTTATCCATCGGAGAATAGTTTAGAGTAGCATAGTGAAGATAGATATTTATGTATTCAATTATGTTATCTTTGTTAAGAGTGTCCACTAGTGAAAGTATGATCCCTAGGCCTTGTTTCTAAGCATTGAAACACCGTTTACATTCAGTTTTGTTACATGTTTGCTTGCAGCGATATTTATTTCATATTACAGTTACTACTCATAATCATCACTACTACTTGTATTTTACTATCTCTTCGCTGAACTAGTGCACCTATACATCTGACAAGTGTATTGGGTGTGTTGGGGATATAAGAGACTTCTTGTATCATAATTGTAGGGTTGCTTGAGAGGGATACCTTTGATCTCTTCCTCTCTGAGTTTGATAAACCTTGGGTGATCCACTTAAGGGAAACTTGCTCCTGTTCTACAAACCTCTGCACTTGGAGGCCCAACACTGTCTACAAGAATAGAAGCGTGCGTAGACATCAAGCAGCACCTCGCCCAGGCGGACGTGGCCGGAGGCCTCCCGACGGTGGTGGCGGAGCGCCAGCGATGCAAGCATCAGTACCCTCTACCCTCCTTCCACGCACCGGCCCAGCGAGAGGAGGAGCGCCGCACCTTCACCTCCTTCCTCGAGGACGCCGAGAGCCGCCGCCGCGAGCACGTGTCAGAGGAGAGTCATCGCCGCCGCGGGATGGTTTCCCCCCGCCGCTGGTCCGATGACGGCGCTGGGCCGTCCAACGCTCAACCGCCACCACCATCAGGCGCATCGGGAGCCGACGCTGCCGGTGGGGACTCCGATGAAGATGTCCTCTTTTAGTTTATTTCGCCATATTATGTAAAAACCATCTATATTTCCATGAAATCTATGTAGTTTGCTAAATTTGCTAGTTTCAAATTTAGGAAGGGGGGCACGGCTGGGAAACCGTCGCCCCCATACCAAAATCAGCCCCCCCCCCCCCCCCCCCACACACACACACACACCCAAATGGCCTCAAAATCGGTTGCGCTGGTCGCCGTTTGGGGGGGGGGGAGTGGAGATGCTCTAACTCGGTAGAAGTGGGCTTATAAGCTGACCTAACCATCCTGCACACCATCAACAACACAGATTCAGAAAAACTTGAGATCAAGTGATCATAACAATTTGTCAGATGTAGAGCACGAATACTGCATCGTTACAAGTAGGTACCTGGTCTGTATCGATACAAGTAGGTACCTGGTCTGAATCAATTTCCTGCAGGACATGGTTGATCGTGCTCGACTTGTCGAGCCGAGTACTAAATTATCCGACAATTTTTCCAATCGGGAAAGAGTACATGATTTTCTCAATGTATGTTTCATGTGAACCTTGCCCATGCGTGCACTTGCAATAGAACAATCAAATCGAAAATTCAATTCAGCACATGGAAGCATATGCTTCTACCATTGAAACAAACATTTTAAAAATGTTAAAAAAATCACTCCCCTTACATCTCGACATTCTATGTACGCACGCCAAAAACATCACTCCCATCATTCCCCTTTTATAATACTACATAATAAGAATAAAGCGGCACAGTTTAGGTCATGGCTGGGTGCATTGTAGATGGAAGGAGATAGTTTTTGCTTGCTTCCTACAAACAGTAAACACAACTTGTTGCTCAGTCCACAAGTCGAATAGTCCTTGGTTAACTGCTGAGAATAGAATCCCTTAACCTTGCAATGCAGCGATTTATCTTTTTTCGGAACGCAGATCCGATGCCTTCTTCGCTTGAAGTAATTCGACGGCATGTCTGAGTGCATGAATTGCTATCTTCTTAACCTGGGTTTACACATAGTTTCAGAACGTAGCTTAATAAATCTGTAACCTAGGCCATATGCTTGGGTAACAAAAATCCAATCATTTAATAATAAAAAACCTAGCAGAAAACATATTGTCAAAATTAAAAAACAAACAGGTTTGGAAGTATCAGAAGTAACAAAATGATGACATCATAATAATGATTAGCATACAGATAAATATAGGCATTTTAAGATATAAGCAAAAAAATCAGCAGACCTCTAACTTATCTTCATTCACCGCGTGACCCTTTGGAAGCTTACGAAATTCTTCTGTCAACTTGATACAGTTGTAAATTTTTTCCAAAGAAACAAAATCTTGCGCAATCTTTGTGCATGACTGCAAAATAATAGAACTTGTTAATAATAAAAGGCGACAAATGATGGTGTAACACTAACAGCCATTGGAAAGGGCCAACTTTTTCCACTCCGTCATCGTACCTTCAAATTTCTGACTTGGTGAGGACATCCTGCAGGGATAAATACTGCCTCGCCAAGCTTCTGTTCAAATGTCCAAGGCTCAACTCCTGCATATGTATGCACAATGATCATACGAAACTAAGAAGTAATCACTACTGCTAGATTCATCTACCAAAAGGACTTAATATTCTTAACTGACCCTGTTCATCCTTAAGTTTTTCCTTGTGCTCGTCCGTGAGATAAAAACAATGATCATGTATGTGATGAGTAACCTGACAAGCATATGGCAGAAATGTAACATGAAAAATCAGTTGCTATATGGCATTTAATCTTCAAATAGAAGTTGTGACTAATCACCTGTTCCACCGGGTCACAATAATTCCTAAACTCCTTGGCATGCTTCTTTAGGTAACTCTCAAGTTTGCTGACATCCTCCCTTCGGAATATATCCCACAATGCCCCACCCTCTGGCTGGTTTTGATTTACGAAAGTGAGACCATCGTCTTCCACCTCAAGAAATATGTGATTATCATCCAAGACATCTGGTGAATCTTTAAAAATTACACACTCTCCCTCAGTGAGCCTAACTTTCATTTTCTTTATTGCCTCAAACCTGTCGGTTCTGAGCTTTACATCTTCATTATATACGAGGATGTTGACCTATTTGCATAATAAGAGACATGACATTATTTATACAGCTAAAGACTATGAAATGACACGCACAACTCAAAAAGAGTACAATGATGCTAATGTAGTACATGGAAAATAGCAAATTCAGATTAAGGTTTACTATGTTTTTCCAATGAAATATAGGTAGGATTGAAAAGAAGGTGTGCAGCTTAGATAGAAAGTAACAAAAGAGCAAATTCAAACCTTCAATCAGATAATAATGCGGTATTGGCTAAAAAAATTCAAATATATAAGCAAGTCCAAACATGATACGCATAGTAATAGCGATTGGCGAGTTCCATTAGTAGAATGTGCACATATAGAAAACCATATTTCCTGTGGTACGTCTATGAGGATCCTGCCAACCCAGATTTTTTTTAAAAGAACATGGTTTTTTTGTAAGTACAGTTATTTCGTTTTCAAAAAAAGACAATATTGACCAATAAATCTACATATATAAATGATAGAAAACATAAGATGTATCCATTCATATACCGCATCAGCCACATCGCAGTGTATATTGGTAACAGAGTCGCCAATTCCCAACTCTTGGGCAACACCATAAGCTATGTAAGTTTTTGGACCAAGGTCTGGCTTTTTAACGTCACTTGGAAGCCTCACAGCCAGATTAAGAGGTCCACGTTTAGAATCTGTATATTCACGAAACGGCAATGCAGATCTGAACTCAGCATCATGTCGTGGGAGTTCCTGTTGAAATGAGCTATGGTGCGGCCAATCTTTAAGCTTAAGTAACAAAGGCAGGTCTTGTGGACCAACAGCTCCATGGGAATACCCCTTAAAAAACCTATGAATATTCATATTAACCTGCATTTTGGTTAAATGAAATCAACAGTATTATCACGATTTTTTCAATCAAAATATAAAGGATCTAAAACTATAAGTGATCTAAATGTAAGTCCAACATTGGAAATCTACTTCAGAAGAGGCAAACATAGGCTTAACAATTATGTCGAACGACACTTGAGACTAAAATTTCCCCACAACCAACATCATTGTAGTACATGGGAATACTATTTGGATACGCCGAGTTGCAAACACAAACAACAATGATATTCATTAGAAAAACTGACTAGTTAGGCTGCAACAAGCATACTAATTAAGCAAAACATAACAGATATACAGACGCAAACAGAAAATTCATATGCTTGATAAATATAAAAGCAGATGAATTTAGAAGATACATATAGCACTCATTAATCAGTTTTTTAGCAGGTAGATTGCACAAATGCTACAATGAAATCAATATTCATCATGATAGCAGTTACCTTACGCCCTGTCATGCATTCAGTAGCTTCAAGTAAGAGCTGTGGGGCACTATTCTTGCTTTTCTTCTGTTGGAAGGCTCGAAACAGTACCATTGGTTCCCAACTCAATCCACAAGTTAACTTAAGCACATCACGGACAATAACAAGCTGACCCTTCGACAAGTGTTCCTGGAAATGATCTAAAGCACCATTTTGAACATCTGTAGCAGTTGGCCAATAAATGTAGTTATCACGTGAGTTCTTTCTATGCGCTGTTTGTTGTGATGTACCATTGTTTATGTCCCCAGATTTTGTAAAGCAGTTACATTTTGAGCCTCTGGCTTCCAGCAGTGTTTGGCTGACCACTGAACTGGCTTTCTCCAATAAGTCAGAAATGAACTTATCGTTGAAAAAGCACTTCAGTTCTAGATTAGAACGGCAACAACCACCTAATGCCTTTGGTGGGCAAGGTATACTCTTGTTTTTGTTTGCCTTCCAAATCTTTTTGTTATAAGCGAGAGTTCCTTGACGAAGCTCCTCACAGCAGCTGAGGCAGAGTTCATAATCTCCACAACTGCAGACTCTATGAAGGTGAACAATACATGTACTGCAATGGTTGCTATTCCAAAAAAAAATACAAATTATGCACTTCAAATGAACAAAAATTTACACACTTCATAAGTAAGGCAAGACAAACCAGTAGGACCTCCATTCTGACTCATGCTCAGATAGAGAAACCTTCACCTCACATTCCTTAATACCTGTTATAGAAACAGGATTAGGAAAAGGATAACCAAATTATACTGTTTGACTCCAAAATAGAAAACAGAATGTCCTAGAGTGTGTGCTTCCATATTTTAAAGTTTCAACAACAAATATAGGCAAATGCTCGGAAATTCACCTTTTGATCCCGGGTGCATATGCTCCCTTTTATCTTAAAAATACATTTCAAATGTGAAAAAAATCCAAAAATATATATCTTGCATACCTATCCACATTCTATGTCTGCACGTAGAGGTCCGCGAAAAGTAGACAATTTTTGTGCTCTTTGTAAAAAAAGACAGAGTATCCTCTGCAAACCCTTATTTTGGCAACAAATTTTGTCTTTTTTACATAGGCCACATATAAAAAGTCATTTTACATATAGGTTGTGAAGATGTTTACGTGACATTTTTTATTTTTTTGCATCTCAAAATACTTTTTCAATAGATAAAATGCACCCCCAGAGCCAAAACGCTGCGTCCGCAAATGCTTAAGTTACCTCATAGGTTATATCTTCATAACAAAGGTACTTTAGGATTACTAGGAGACATACCCGTGCATTGCACCGGAAGAGAAAACAATTAGGTCATAGAGGTCGACCAAATAAATTCTCATTTGTTTTTCTATAATTCTTTTCTAACTCATATACAAATATAACAATTATTAAGAAAACAACTTTGAACTATAATTTCAAGAAAGACTACTAATGAGCAAAGTTCATAAATCCCTGCAAAAAGAAGTGAACTCTTAAATAGGCTTTGAATTTACCTTTGCAAGTACACGTCTAGCCAAGCATGGCTATTTACAATGAGAATCCTTTTCCATGGAAGATCGTGCATAAATGGGTGTTTTTTTCCAGTTTGTTCCATCATATGTGCAACGTTCTGATTCCAACATTTGGTCATGCATGACTTTTTTGGCCGAGCCAAACGGCTCTGTAGTTCATGTACGCCTCCCGCGGGTTCTTGCTCACAGATCATATGCAGCTCCATGAAGGCGTAAATGTTCCTGGCCCACTCGCCGACGGCCTTGCAGAAATTCATCGTACATGCCGCTACGGTGCGGGAAACGACGTCAAGGACGTGCGCACGCTGGCGATTTCACCGCCGTAGGGGTCTGGATCATCAGCCCAGCGTTCGGCTTCTTGAGCTAGCTGGTGAGAATCTCCGCCCATATGTCCTTGGCGATGGCTTGTCGTGGTAGTCATAGCCTAGTAGGTTGTCATGCTGAAGACGGTCTCCCTGGCGATCGGCTCTAACTCTACATGAGAAATCGTGTGACAAGGCCATCTAGCTCTATGCGCATGCTCCGTGAATAAAAAGCGATATGATGTTTGTTAGCCTCAGCAGCAACGGATAGGAAAATATTTTCTCTCTCGTGGGAAGGAGAACTGGCTAGGTTTTGTTGGGTCTTATCATGGGACGACTCGATCATGTCTATCATGGCCCAGGAACGAAGTCTCCGAGCATATATGAACTTCCGGCGAATCGGCAGAACGGTGCGCCCGTACGGCCAGACGGCGATTGCCTCTTGCTTCTCTAGAAACACCCGTAGCTTGTATGTTTATAGGGGATGTGTAGACGAATCTTTGTGCCATGTACTAATCAATCCGGATATGCCTACGATGCACAAGGAGAGTATCATCATACAGACACAACACAACCAATCGTTTGTTAATTGGAAAGATCACAGCTAGCTAAACGGTCGCAGGAATCCTTTCCTGTCTAGACGATAATACGACACAGAGAGACCGGCCTGCTGAACCCGGACCAACCAGGCGATGGGTGATCGCGCGAGCGAGCGATCACGTTTGTGCTATGGAGGAAGCTACCATTTTTTAACTTACCGGTGGCAGATGGGTAATATTTATTTATGTGGAGGGCAAATCGGTCTAAAAAAGTGGTTGACGACGGAAACCTTACTGCTTTTATTATTAGGTATAGATAGATAACATTATGTTTTTTCTATTATATTCAATATAAAAAGATCTTGGAAGAAGGCGACAAGGTACACCCTACATTTCAAAATATAAGGCGCCATATATTCCAAGATTGAACTTCGATCTACATTTAGACTAAAAAAATGTAATGTTAGTTATGTGACAAGAAAGTAATCCCATTAGATTCAGATTCTAAAGGTATTTCTCATGGTATCTCTTCTGTATCACATAGCCCATATTTTTTGTTCTAGTTTTAGGTCAAACTCAAACCGTGGACTTTGCAGGCGCTTTGCAATTCGTATCGGAGACTGTTTCAGTGTTTAAAACAACACCTGAACAATAAATGTTCTTTAATTAGGGATCCAAATAAAAAGAAATGAAGAGTACCTTCAATTTTGGCCTGAACGGTTATCTCTAGCATCTGGGCGTCATGAAGTTCTTTCAACCAAGGAAGCAAAAAGCATACAGTTCGATCAGCGAATTTGAGTTCGTCTTTATGTGATACATTCCATTTGTCAACCTACAGGAAAATAAGAGAAAATATCAATGCACTGTGGCTAGGAAACCGCTTAGAAATAGAACACACAAAGATTACCAAATCTGTTTGTAGACATTTCTTGCAACAGCAGACACCGCGACAAAAGGGGCAGCTTTTCACAATATCGCCTTCTGTTAAATCTCTATACCTGTTATTGAGATAATGCCGCAGACACAGACCGGTGATTAACATATCAACGTGAATCGATATGGAGGGAGGCAAACAAATTGAAAAATATGAATTAACCCAACATAAATGTTGTTAGAAAGGAATAAACCATTTACTCCAGCATTTCTTGCAATATATCTTCTTGCAGTATGAGCAACATAAGCATTCTTCATTGTAGTTGTGACATTGATGACATCTTACGCCCATACCTCTTTTTCTCTGCAAATTCCGGAAGTTTTGGTCAAACAAACTCGTTAGCATTAGGTTTTGGAGGTTTTGTGCCCACACGGGCTGCGATGGACAGTGGCTTAGAGGAATGGATGGGGTTGTCAGAGGCCCAGCTGGTGATTCTTCAAAGAAAATTTGAGGTGCGCAGTGACAATGGCTTCACGGTAGTGGGCATGGGTATGATTCGACGAAAACATAACTCCAACTCCAAGACTCACTCAATGTCAGTTGCGTACGGTGTGTGTAAATGTCGGACTCACAGCATATGGTACTCCCTTGGTTCAGTTAGCACTGAAGAAATAACAAGTTTGATCTTATGTTTGATTCAACTAGGAATGGTTACAGCAAAGGTCAATGACACCCGAAGGTAACGCCTCTATGAAATGGGTGGCGTATGTAGGTGGCAATTCCAGTGAACCCGTAACATTATAGTCATGATGATTTCATTCATTACTAAGTCAGCAAACTCGAGGTCCTATGTGAGGCTGCGGATCTGGGGGTCGGGCAAGGATTTTGTTCAAATGTAAGATCTAATTGAATTTCTCGATTTATACTTTACCTTGGTGGCCTCGGTAAGCGCACTGTTCGTAGTCGCCCGTTCCCGCTTGGTCATCCCGGCACCGGTATCAAAGAACCGCTCCCCTACAAAATGAAAGAAAGGATTAGGGTTTGGGAGCTACTTTTCTTCTTTTGCAAATTGGCTTTCTAGTGTTTGAGACGAGGAGAAATTAGTGCCACAGCAGCAGAGGGGGAGAGGAGGGGGATAGCCGTTGGAGATTGAGAGAGGAGAGGGAGGAGGTGGGATGTGCCATGAGAGAATTTGGGGATTCACATAAGAGAGGGGCGTTGCACATGAATAAGATAAGGGGGAGTACACATTGGGGAGAAGATATTGAACGGAAGCCCACCTGCGCCGCCGTCGACGAGGTTTCTCCGCCCCGCCCCGCTCCCGCTCGTCAGCCTGCCGCGCGGCGCGGAGCTCGTGGACTCGAGCGGGGAAGGTGGCCCGATTTTGGAATCCAGAAGCCGCGGACTGGCCTTGCCTGAGCAAGTCACGGAGCGCCTTTCCCCCCTATATCCATCGTTCAAATCCATCCAACGGCCAGCACCATTTATCTCCACTAATAATATAAAAAGACCCAGAGCGTCCCATCCAACAAATCGTGACCATCGAATCGATCTATCTAATGGCTCACGGCTAATCCGTATTTAACGGCGGGCAGACAACACCACCGCTCGGTAATCCCCCGCCGCGGCGCAGCCCCACTAGCCCATGTTTTCCGAACAAACGGTTTCACCCTGAAAGCCAATCAGCATCTCATAGCCGCCGCAGCCCTCCCAGTCCTAGGCTCCCACCACCAACGCCCTACCGCCATCGCATCCCTCTCGTCACCAACGCCCTACCGCTGACCTGCTCGAGTTCCCTCCCGCGGACGCGGAAGCTTCACGATAGCCTGCACAGAAAGCGCCGGGAAGCGAGGCCGTCCTGCACGCCGGGAAGTGAGGCCGATCTGCACGTGGGAATGCCGACACCCCCGACGCCCTGCACGTCTCCTGCACCGGCCGGACGCTCCAACTCCACAACTTCCTTGCAATTCGACCACCGGTTGCCGGATTTTCCGGCCACTACAGTGAGGACGCCCTAGGACGTTGCGCCATGGAGCCGCTGTGTGCCGATGCGGTTAATTTTTTGGTGTTCTTTTGCCAGATGTGGCGGGTGAAAGCGTCACGGATGTTGACATGCTGTGATTTGTGCCAGTGCGTATCACCTTCGAACTGCAGAAGGGCCATGCATTGCTACTTCCACGTGAGGTACACAGAAACTGTAAGAGTTTGAAATCAGTAAACTAAGCACGTACTGTCAATCATATGATGATAGATTTATCAATTCTTTTGGCAAACAACTGGAGAAATTGACCGGTGTAATTTGCGTGACTTCCTTCGGGTTGTTGTATCGAAATCCTGTAGCACTGAACGTGAGTACACAGGTGAGCATAAGTTAATTTAGTCCTAACACATTCAGAAGTAATATTGAGTGGTAATGTACTCACTGAGCTACATTGTTCAGATTTGAAAATTCGACTTTCCTACCATCTACAGGGATGACAAATTCGTACTTTCTCAAGCAAAGATTTCAGACTATATTATGTTATACATAAACTTGATACTATCAGCGTAGCTTTGAGATCAAAACGATGGAAAGTGAGCTGGGTATGTATAGCTTTCTTGACAATTTTGAGTTCTATTAATTTGGAGATATTTCAATATAAAGTATAGTGGTAGAAGCAATTGATCTTGTGCAGAAACATCCTACTTAAGTCAACCATTTTACAATTTCTGAATAAGGAATGTCTGTTTGGGTATGTATACATGTGTACGTGCAAGTTAAGCAAAATTACTTATCTACTTGAGTAATTGTTTGATTTTCTGAAGAGAACAACTTTGCCAATTATCTTTTTCTATCAATCATCGTTTGAGAAATTGTAATTTGCATATGGTTTTATTTTTTTTACTGCAGACTGTATCTAAAGCTGGCTCGCTAGCTAAGAAATATATGTTGTTACCTGATGTCACTTTCCTGGCACATATGCTTATGGATCTGAAATCATGGGAACTTCTTATGAGTGTATATTTCATTTTGAAGTAAATTAGTCATTTATTGTGTTAAAAGAGTACATTGCTCGCAGTGGACTATGGTCTGTTTTAAGAGATTTTTGATTTGTTGATTTAGCTTACTCTTGTGCAATAAAATTGGCATTGTATTTGGTGTGGTTTAACTATTTAAAACATTATATGGTGGTATTTTTGTGTAAATATCTCAATTTTTTATGAAGTGTTTGGGATATTTGAAACAGAAGCTACGGAAGTGGGGTTCGACTTGCCCATCCTGCACGGCATGTCTGAAGGCATCCTCCCTTCAATTGGAATACTTGTCTCAACTGGATTATCTTGAGGAGCTATAGTATTTTGCTTCGTGTAGATGGAATGTACATGATGGAAGTGGATCGGGTTCTTAGGCCTAGGATTATTGGATATTATCAGGTCCTCCCATCGATGGAAGAGATTTTTCCAAACATGGAAAAATATCCAAACATGGTGAAGAGGAAGAACAAGATATAATTGAGAACATTGCTGAAATGCTTTCCTGGGATAAAATTTGTCAGTAATGAAATATTTTTATTTGGCAGAAAAAGGCCAATTCAAATCATGCCATAACAAGAATGGTCCTACTGCCAAGATGTGCAAAGCTCAAGATGGCAGACACATGATATCAATACTAACATGCACATCAACTTTAGTATTCAACTAAGCAATGTCATAGTATTAATGAGCTATTTCAGGGTAGCAGGAGATTCTCTGAGGATCATTTCTAGCATTTGAGGTTGTTATATATTTACTGTTAGCAACTCTGATCACTGAATCATGCACTAGCATTTTTATTTCATTTACAGTAGTGCTTCCTGTGTTACAAGATGCATCAGCATCACATTTAGCAATTACTATCCAATCCATGTACACCCCTTTTTGATTTTTTTGCTACTCAACTGGTAAAGTCTAACAGGGAGGAGAGTCGTTCATCGATTTGTTACATTAATAGCTTGGTACATTTGTTACACTTCCCTTTGCACAAAATTGTAGATGCTGCTAATCATCGTGACTATGGTGCGACAGTGTGACTTTTATGCCTGATCTAAAGAGTTGGCAACACAATTTGGAAGATAATCCGTAAGATAGTAAGTGTCTTCCATTGTTTGACTGATAGTTAGCTCATATTTCCTATTGACTCTATATTGCATTAAACTACAGCGTGTATTTGGTATTCACTGGTTATTTTTTTATTGGTACAGTTTTGGAGGTAGATAAAATTATGGATACTGGACTAATAGGGTTTATCTAATCTGAGATTGGATAAACACATGCAAGAGGGTGATGCGGAAATTATTGTGACCGAATTGACATTGCATTTTAGTTATATATTTATATAGTTTTGGTAGAAGACATTTTTTTGCGGAAAATAAATTGCATTGCAGGTGCTACATTAGTTATAGTAAGTGTTAGTCCATACTATTCCTTAGAAAGAGGAAAGCAACTTGTAAATTTAGAAAGGACCAAGGTTAATTGAAATATATAGAGCCGGCTTTGCCTCAATGCTGTCGGTTAGTTTGTATAATTGAAAAAAAACATAACACTTCATTTTATGCAACTACTCAATCCATATTTGGTTTGATGAGTTTCTGCTGAGAAAACTAACTAAATACATCGATTATCTATGTACTTATTTACAGAACAATGATTTATACAATAATACAAAACGTGCATGTGCACGTGCTTGGTTACTAGTAACACCCAAACGACTGACTGAACCTGCAGACAGTCGAATGGGGATTCAGGACGTACCAGACATAAAGGTCGGCCTCGTCCAGACATTAAGCTCGCCTGGAGTCTGAAGCTGAGCGTAGAAAACGAACGCTGTCAGGCAGACATTGTGCTCGCCGGTGTCTGATACCGAGCGTAGAAAATGAACGTGGGAAGTGAGATGAAATGAAACATGGCATCTTCTTGATGTCCAACGAGCACCTTGCCTCGGAGGCAACTGATCGTGATCAACCGCGGCAGCTGCACCGGCGTGGTTATCGGCCCAAAGCAGGGCATGGGGTGCTCTTGTTGAGGCGGATCACACATTTCCAGCAGCCCTTTATCCATACAGCTCAAGACATCAAATAATTAATCATACATGACTATATGTGCATTGATTCTCACATTCTAAAAGTTCACCACTAACCTGAACTTGCATATAGAACAGGCATAAATTCTCTCATAACTCAGGTTCAATTACTGACAGCCATCAAATACTACTAGATAAAACACAAAGCATACACAAGTACACGGAAATGCAGTACATTATATTTTCACTTTCAGGCGATAGCTACTACCAAAAAGAGCACAATTCCACACAGGCGATAGCCATCCGTGTCAGAGTTAAGCCAGCTGCCCGCAGATGCGCAAGCCCCAACTACTCTGGGCGACCTGACCGACATGCTGCACCCATGCCTATCTCCCTGGTCCTGGTCGCCGAGCAGATATCCTAGCAGCTAAAACATACTCATAGCTAACCTCTTCTATTTCTTCGTTTCTTGAAATCAGCTTCAGACATGAGCATCCTCGCTGCAAGTTCTTCCATCAGACGGGCTGGAACAGTAATTTAATCAACAGTCAGTCAGAGAAAAAAAATTAATTGTGCTTTACTGATCATATTCTGGAGGGAAACACGGCATTAGATTCAGACAATAAGGACTGGACTCAACTTATCCTCATCAAGTCTGAATCAAAGTTAAATTTATACATAAATATTTAATAACAACTGAAAATATGTACATGGTAGAAAGTAAAAGATACTATATGGGGGGAAATTCGTTTCGGGACATGGGAGCATATGCTCCCACCACCGGAAAATACATTTTCAAAATATCAAAAAATTACGAAAGAAATTTAGCATGTACATCTCGACATTCTATGTGCACGGGTCAAGTTTTCGTGGAAAACTGACATTTTTGTGTCTTGTGTAAAAAGACAAAATGTCCTGTGCAACTCCTATTCTAGAATCAAAATTTGTCTTTGTTACACATAACACACACAAAAATTGTTTCCTCATGAAACAACTTTGTGAGAACATAGAATGTCGAGATGCGTGAAATTTTTCGTCGGAATTTTTTGATATTTTAAACTTTGTTTAAAACATATTTCAAAAACCGAGAGCATGTGCCAAAACGCCACCCCCCCCCCCCCCCTATATGGGTGATTAATGAACATTATAATAATCAGACCGCAGCAGTTTGTTCATGCCATGTTATCCATGGACACAAATATTAGCAAAAACAATTTGCATAAATAATATTATCCAACATACCACCAACCAACAATATATTCAACAACTCATATGATCAGTAAATAAAGTAAGAGCTGCAAATACTTCATGAATTATAAACTTCCAGTCTACAAGATAGCGAGCTTGTTACACACTACTTAAGAACCTACCAAAATGGAGCTACTGTCTAACATGGAGTAAAAAGAAGTCATACTAGAGTGGCAATAGCTGGTGCGTGAGAACCACCCCTCCCCCTCCGTGTGTAGCATTTCTGTAATGGCTTCTTCGGTTGCACCTCGGTATTCTCTAATGACATATCTGATTGCACCACAATATTCCGTAACTTCTTACCAACAATCTCGAGTCCTCTTATTCTTTCCTCTGACCCCTTCTGTTTTATGAGCTTATCAACAGTAGCCACAACTGACTTCACTTGATTTACAAGTCCAGCGTTACTAGCCTCAACCGACTCCACATGTTTTCTAAGTCCAATATTACTAGCCTCGGCTGACTCCAGCTGTTTTATAAGTCCAATATTAGTAGCCTCAAGTGACTCCACTTGTTTTTGAAGTAGCTTGAAATTCCCTGATTTCTTCAAAAGCTGTGAGGAGAATTCCATGGGAAAGCACATCTCACCGATATTGTCATCGGTGATACACTCCAAACCACGCAGAAGAGAATATATATATGGACCATAAGGCAGTTGTTGTTTCTTATTCCCATTAGCAAAGTGCATCTCGGTAAAAATGAAACTGGCAATATCAAAATGTTCTCCGTTCCAAATTGCATTAGCAAGCCTGATAGAGATATTACTGCAATCACCTCTATTTCCTTGTTTTGGAAGAAGAGTATATCGATTGATTTTCTGAATTAAGTCAACTCCAGGCTGAAGATTGCAAACCTTTTTACATGAAAGAGGCTCATTACCATGCTTGGATAAGTCATGCAAATTAATACTACCAGTTATAGACTTGATGCCTAAAGTTTCTTCAAACTGCACTTTTGTAACAACCTCACGGGTAGTACCTACCATAAATGATATTTCCTTAAAATCAGGCGTGACAGACAGAGTGCTGTAAAATTTTCTAACTATATCTTCATTCCATCCCCAAGTCTCTTTATTGGGAGTAATAAGATTTTTGACACCAAGACTCTCATACTTAGTAGCCACAGCCCTTGCAAGGCCACTGCTATTAGACCAACTCACATATTTATGTGAGAACACTCCTCTTCTCTTATTCACATGATCATGCATTGTTTCCTGATCCTTAGTCCAGAAGGTGGTGCCCGAAGACACGTCACGTGCTCTGTCATATGAACAGCACGCACTTCTTTTCTTAGTCATGGCTGAGCCTGCAAGCATGCAAGAAAAATGCTAAGAATAAAATCTTATCAAATTGAGTGAAAAAAGTAATTAAAGTTTTAGTAGATTAAGCTTCTCAATGTAGGTAAACATGGTCGCTAAGTAGCTACTAAAACACATTTTGTAACGATTGTATAGAAGATTGTTTTGGGCTTTGTAACTGATTTTACTAGAATTAACTATGGATCCATACATGTACATTGCCAAAAAGACACTATCTACCTAACCTAAGCTGCAAAGTTTGGCATCATAGGGGATCTCTTATGGAGGAGCGGTAGCATTGGTGGTGCCTGGTGGAGTTGACGTGATGGTCCCTTAAAGATAGACAGTAATTTGGGTTCGTGGGTGTAACACAGACTGACTGATGGCCAGCAGGAAGAAAAAAACATCGAGTGGAGAAGAGAAACGATGGACCTAGCGTGGGTGTGCGTGTTAAGTTAGCATCTGTGTGTCGGCACACCAAACCGGATTGTAAGGTGACGGTCAGCCTGTAATTGGGCATGTCCACGGATGTCCACCTGCTGACCACCCGTGCCCGCCTGTGTTGTATGGGATGTCCGCTACTACCCATTGAAAAATTTATATCTTAAGTGGCGTCCGCTAGTACCCATTTGCAGTCAGATTTGTGTGTACAGATTACTACTCTGGACGAACGCACGACGCATGTCTCGTGCGGCCACTGAAAAAGGAGTCCAGCCCATCCCCCGGTCCCACCACGTCCCATTATCAACTTTATGTCTTTCCTTTTTACTTCGTTCCAATCTTTCCCCACAGCCACACCAACCAAAACGGAGACAGAACTCGCTGGCCCAACTAGCTACTCCCTCCCGCCTCTAACTAAAATTCAGTTAACCAGATTTCAGTTAAGAGATGAAATCTGAATTTCTTGTCTCTCTTCCCTGATCCCTGTCTCTTTCTTCCCCAATTACATATTCTCAGATCCGGTGATTCCGCCGGAGTTACAGGTCCTTGGGGCCGCGCTGTTCATGGTGTGCGGCTAGTGCTCGGAGCTGCTCCAGGCGCCCTATTCGATGGCCCATCGCGGAGGCACCAAGCTGTGGTCCACGGGTGTTGCGGCCCACACGCGCCGGGCGAGCAGGACGTGCTCTGCGACGAGCCGACAAGGCAGTCCAGCACCGGTGGGCAGCAGCCGGATGGCGGTGACAACGGCAGCGGGAGTGCCGACCAGTTACTCCCCGTGGAATTATGGAGGGGGAGTGCAGGAAAAGAGCTGTAACAGCGAGAGTTCCTCCGGTGATGGTGCCCGCCGCCATAGCCATGGATGGAGGTCTCCATGCGGCGGCGGTAGCGGGCGCTCCGTGAGAGCCCGCTCGTTTTTCTGCTGGTCGGGTGTCCACTGAAGCGAGAAAAAAGGATGGGTAGCGGGGCGCCGTGGGCAGCCCATGCCCAATTACAGGCCTAGGTGACGGTATGAAATGAAATAGAGAAATGTGATCCCCATTTCATCCTACTGCTCTCTTCTCCTTGATCCACAATTTTTGCTACGAATCAGGTAGGAAATGAAGTGAAATACTAGACAAAACTGATCCCCAATTCCTCATACCTGCTTTCTTCTCCTCGATCCACAATTTTCCGCTACGAATCTTGAATTAATCTCACCCTTTGATTATTCTTGGCGAGGGGATATTACAATGGAGGTGGAGTCGGTACAGGTCGCCAGAGGCAGCCGTTGGGAACGGAGCTAGCCGGCAGCCGGGAGATTCACCCGGTGGAAGGAGCTCGGGTCTCGACGGCGTGGCCGGCTGTGAGCAAGGAACCCTAGAAGCCAGCCACGATAAAAGAGAGGAGAAAGAAGAGAAGAGAGTTATTTTGGCTGACGGGCTCCGTGAGCCCTTTTTTTAAGGAAAAAGCTTCTATTCAGCCGGAGGCTGGGACGCAAACGAGCCTCCGGGTCGTGCGTCGTTGGATCCTCTCAGGATCGAGTGGACGTGCGTCGTCCCAGCCCCCAGGCTCCACATTATCTTCTTCCTTTTTCCTGAGTGAACCTTATCTTTTCCTAGGCTCTTCCCGACCACACACCGCGCCCGCCCACGGTACTGTCCACCATCGCGCCGCCCGCCACCTCCCGTGCGCCGCCGCCGTAATCCCGCGATGGCAGCCGCCGTCGACGTCCATCCACGCCTTTCTCTTGGTCTCGCCGCGCCCTCGCCGGAATCCGCTACGCCCCACGTCGGTGACAAGCACGGCGACGCGGCAGCCACACGAGCTCGTCCCCTCCGACCACGGCCGCTTCTCGCTGGCGACGCGAGGCGCCCCTTGCTTCCGTCGTCACCGGATCCCAGCGCCCCTTGCTGCCGGAACCGGTCGCCCACACCGGATCCTGCCGCGAGCCAGTGTTGGTGACGAGCACGGTGAGGCGGCAGCCGCGCAAGCTCATCCCCTCCGACCACGGCATCCCAGCGCGCCTCGCCGCCGGACCTGGTCACCGCCGCGCCTCCTACTCGAGATAGTCCTCCTGGTTGCCCCACTCCCTGTGCGCCGCCGTGAGCTCCGTCTTCCTCCTGATCTGCAGTGACGACGACCGCCTCCACGCCGCCTGCTTGCCTGCACGCATCCGGCATGGAGGTCCACCGATCTGGCTGGAGGGAAGGCCAGAGGCGGGGCACCCCAGTACTCTGCCGAGTGCACATCCTCCATTGATGCCCGCCGGTGTGGCTTGAGGCCTCCATAGAAGGCACCGTTTGTGTTTCAGAGTGGGGGAATGTTTTTTTTCGTGTCACCAATTTTGTGTTTTGCACCACACGTTCTGATGATTTGCATCATAGAAATAATGTTATTGCTACCACTGGTCTTCAGTTTTGCACCATATGCCACATGGATTTGCAATGTGTAGATTTTTTTTTGCTACAATGGTTTTAGGGGTTTCACACAATAGCATATAGTTTTTGCTATGAGGTTAAATTTGCTACAGTAGCATAATTTTATTGCTTCAAGGTCTCCGGTGAAGTCTCCTGCGAGGTCTCCATATTTGTTTCCGATGAGATCGATTTTGCTAAATAGCATAAATTTTGTGCTACGAGGTCTTCGATGAGATCTGAACTCTTTTTTGCTACAATGAAGTAAAAGCGGGTAGAATTTTTTTACCATGATGCTACAATAACACAAACGATTTGCTACACCAGCTGCGTGATTTTGCTATGATGGTATAAAGTTTTTGCTACGACAGTCTCCGGTGAGGTTTCAGGATAGGCCGACGTAAACTGATCTTTTTTATTTTGTTTTGGGCCAATCATATTTTTTGCTACAATATAGCAAAATCAGACATTTTTTTGCTTCATAGAAGCATTTGACGGATTAGGTGGAAATTAATTTTGCTACAATTGCACATTTTTTTTGCTCCAATCGAAACGTTTTTTGCTGCATTGCAGCAACCTATGGGATTGGAGGTCTAGTTAGGACACGTGTCAGCACCTGGACCAGGAGGCTGGAAAGTTTCTAGCCCCCGGGGGATTGTCAGCACTCGCCTTTTTTTAACCTCCAAAAGTGTCAAATTTCAAAGTTTCAATTTTTTTAGAAAAAGTACCTGGCTATAGACAATTGTGTGCACTACGATTATATAAAATTTTAATTTGAAATACTTTGTATTATGTCCTCGACAAAAATAATAAAAACTCAGATCTGGGAGCATAAACAGTGTTGATTTTTCTTCTTCCCAAATTGGACTAATTTGTCTTTTTTGATGAGCCTATCCAGCAAGGTATTTTATATTAAAAAATTGCACGATCATAGTGTATACAGTTGGCTATATCTAAATATTTATTTATTTTTTTGAAAATTTGAAATTTTTGGTGTTTAAATTATCAGGCTCCGTGGTGCCCGGGACACTACACCACAGCACTGGATTACCGACTGACGTTGGTCGGTAAAAGTCAGTATAGCCAACAGATCATCGGTCGGCATAGTTTTTGTCAAACTGTTGGTCGGCAATTTCTTTACCTATTGTCTGACTGACAGTCGGGAATGTCTCGGCCTTTAGTGTCTAGCGGTTGGTTAGTATTACTTCGTCGGATGGTCGGTCGGTAAAGAATCCCGACCAACTGTAAGTCATTAAGTAGGACGGCCCGCGCGGGGCAAAAATTCTAAGGCGAGTGCTGACAATCCCCCGGGGGCTGGAAACTTTCCAGCCCCCTGGTCCTGGTGCTGACACGTGTCCTATTTAGACCTTCAATCCCGCAGGTTGCTGCAATGGAGCAAAAGAATATCACTCGGAGCAAAATATTTGTGCAATTGTAGCAAAATTTTTTTTTAACTAAATCCCGCAGGTTGCTACAATGGAGCAAAAATGTGTCGTCCGGAGCAAAATATTTGTGTAATTGTAGCAAAAATTATTTTTATCTAAATTCCTCAAATACTTCTATAAAGCAAAAAACAACTCGTTTTTGTTTCATCATAGCAAAAACAGTTTGACCAGCACATCATAGAGATTAACGGCGAAATCGTGAGACCTAAAAAATTATACTATAGTAGCAACACCTCAATATGATTGTAGCAGAATAATACTTCCAATGATGCAAATCCACAAATATGTAGCAGAAAAAATCTTATAGGGCTAATCCACAAAATTCGTATATAGCAAAAAATTACTTGCTATAATACAAATCCAAACAAGTATTGTAGCAAAAATCCTATGATGCTAATCCACGAAAGGAGCTGCGCAGCAATGTCAAGCGAGGAGGAGCCTCGTAGCAGCGACGCCCACCCGCCACACGCCGCCCTCCGCCGCCGCCTCCGGTGTGGACGCTCGAGGCCTGGAACAACGGCAATACGACCGCGCTGCTCGAGGCCTAGGGCCCGCGCCACCTCTGCGCCTGCGGCGGCCCCCTCCGCACCGTCGACTGGCGCGCCTGCGCCGCCGCCACGCCGCTGGGAGCAGGCGCCTCGCCGGTGGCAGCCGCCGGTGGGAGCAGTGCGCCTCGTCGCTAGAAGCCGCCGGTGGGGAGCAGTGCGCCTCGCTGCAGCACCGCGCCTCACCGGTGGGAGCGCCGCATCTCGCCGATGGAAGTAAGGCGTCTGCGCTATGCGAGCAAAGTATGGTGGTGGTGGTGGAGAAGAGCTGCGGCGTCTGCGCGGGTCGGCGGTGGAGAAGAGCTGCGGCGGCGGCGCTGCTGCGCGGGTAAACGGCGGCGTGGGTAGGCGGTGGAGAAGAGCTGCGGTGGCGCGAGTAGGCAGCTGCACAGGTAGGCGGTGGAGAAAAGCTACGACGGCGCGGCTGGACGAGGCGGTGGCTGAGCGGCGGCGTCCGGCGGCGGCTGAGGATGCAGAGCGTCGGCGACGGCTGTGGACGCCGGGCTCCGCCGGAGGTCGCCTCGGTGTGGGCAGGAATCGGTAGCGCAGCGACGGAACGGGTGTGGGTGAGCTGAGGATGGGCTCGTGGGGAAGATAAGGTTCTGCGGGCCCCACGGGACACGTGTCACGCGCTGAAGGAGGAGGCTGGATGAGGACGCAGCCTCCGGGTGAATATAAGCATTTTCCAAAATTCTAGCACCAACCGGCGCGAAAACTTTCATTCCAACCACACCAAAATCTCCTCCCCCGCCGCCGCTTACACAGTGAACCCTAATCCCCAAATCTGCATCGCCAGTTTCAAAGAAAAAAACACAAATCCTTCATCGCCGCCTCCTCTTCCTGCCGCCCACCACACGCTCAAGCTCTCCGTGTCGAAATCGAGAGCGAGCGTCCCGTGTCGTCTGCGCAGGGACAGCATCCATCCGGCAAGCCGACGATTTGACGGGGGAAGCATCGAGCAGGCCGGGGAGGCGGGGGCGGCGCACCCATCCGGCGAGCACGACTGTCCCACGCGCTCCCATCTGGTGGCTGAGATCAAGACGGGGTGGCAGACTGCCGTATCAGCTCATCAAGACGGGGTGGCTGACTGCAGCATCAACGCAGAGGTGACCTCCCTCTCCCTCCCTCTCTCTGTGTGCTGTATAGAAGCATCTCCTCTCACCAAGATCGACATCAGATCGAGTTTATTTCAGTTCGTTCGGTCGTGCGTTTGTGGAGAAGAAAGGCGATGGGAAGAGGTGGGCTACCTATTGGGCCTCTTTGGCATGGGCGGAGCTAGGACTTATAATTTAGGTGTACAGAGTATGAAAAAATTCATACGCTGACAATAGCAAACATCGGTAATTGTAGCAAATAGGAATTTCGGTAGCTGACATTCGTAAAATTCATTGAATGACAATGTCAAATACAAGCAAGTCAGACATATGAGGAGTCGCAGGGTTCAAGAACATCGGCGCGACCTAGCTGACTAGTTGCCTGTGTAAAGACGTTGAGCGCTCTGTCATTATGCTGAACTCCTAATCGATTTGGTAATATCTAATTGGAGCTAACTAGGCGAATGGGATTTCTATGCTTTGCCTTGTTGGGATGAATTTGATGTTCGTTCTGGGAGGAAACGATGCATATATTAGTATATTGGAGTTTTTTGGTAAAAATAATGGGTGTACATTTGTACAACCATGTACCCATGTAGCTCTGCCTATGCTCTTTGGGTTTAGTTAGATGAGAGTTGGCCTGGTACGGCTGGTGCAACCGTAATTTTTCAGTACATACACGCATAGCCTCTCTCCGGCCATACACATGCGAATGATATATTTGACCAAAATGGAGAATCGTTTACGAAAGTGATTTTTGTTCCATTTGAGAGGAATACGTATATGCACAGGTATATGTTGCCTTTTCACTACCAAGCTTGTTGATGGCCATGTAGCAAGGTAATCACCATGCATGCCTGTGTGTTTTATGCACATCCTTGGTTGTTTCTGTTATGCTCACTTGTGATAATTTTGTAGATGAAGCCCTACAAACCAGCTGTGTCTGGCTCATCTCGCCGCTGAAGATGATGTGAGTAAAAGTTCTATACTTGTGTTGTTTATGCTCTTCCTGCCTGTAAAACTTCTATTTAGCCAAATCGTGTCCTGTTTGTTTTGTTTGTGAGTTGGAATCATAACACACATACATCAGTTGCAAGTTGCAAAAACCTGAGCGCTATTCAAAGAAAGTTGTCAACTTTGACACGTTTTAGTGTGTCGGTATAGGAATTTAAAAAATTGTTCTGTGCCATATAAATACAGTTGCCTTAATACATTGACGAAAACAGTAAACTAACCTATGAAACATGATTTTTAATTTTTTTGCTCTGTTATAGCTAGTGTGGATAACCAACTGGCTCTGGTATGTGGTCCAGTATACCAGGTTAGCGGTTACTACATTGATCTAATTTCACTAAATTCATCAAATAGAATGAAATTAGTAGAATTATCGGTCTAAGTTCTTGGCTTGGATGTCATGCTGATGTCTTTTTAATGAAAAAGAACATGAAAAAATCTCGAAGCAGGTATAAATTTATAAGGTATGATTTTATTATAGAACTGCTGAACTTGCAACTGAAATTAGCTTACCTCAAGCTGGTCGGATTTCAAAAGGTGCCTTCCCTGGCAACTACCATTAGGAATGCGGATTACAACTGTCATAGCTCCTTTAACATTTGGCAGTAGCTTTTGGTAATGATGCTCACTTGTCTGCAACCACTGACTCCAACTCCTATTTTCATTATATGACACTAGCAAATTTGCCCGTGCGTTGCCACGTGTTAATTTTTGTTAAATATTATTTGATCAGGCAATGTAGAGTTTTGTTTACTCAAAATTTTATATTTTGATACAGTTAGGAACATTAAATCTGTATATTCCTTTGCCTTTAGAATTGTTTAGCATCATTGTATTTCCGCTTGATACAATTCCATATTTATGCCTACTGGACAGACTGTAAGTTCAGTATTATGGCGAGTGTTTTTCAGCTAGCTGAGTTTACCTGTTGAGATCGTGCATGCAGTGCAGGGGTTCCGTTCAAACTAAGTTTGATGTTGAATTGTACTGCTCTAGCAATGCTGTTTTTTCTTTCACACAATAATAGCTGAAAAAATCGGTTAAATTTTAGACAATGT
This sequence comes from Dactylis glomerata, assembly GCA_007115705.1. Taxonomy (NCBI): domain Eukaryota; kingdom Viridiplantae; phylum Streptophyta; class Magnoliopsida; order Poales; family Poaceae; genus Dactylis; species Dactylis glomerata. The sequence continues at coordinate 6,557,400 of QXEO01002107.1, read as the reverse complement.
TAGCTGAATTCTAAAGGTGATCAAGGGAGTCTGCAGGTGTATCATGGCCTGTGAGATCCGACCCATCAAGTAGCCTGTGGCTGGCTAAATAGCTATCGTTCTGCTTGTAGTACACATATTCTAGATGTTCGAAAATTGTTTGATAGTCTTCTTTTTGGTTTGGCTGTGTGCATATAATATGCATAGTAATTTTGGGTCCAACATATGGGTGAGAGTAGGGTACATGCTTGTATTTGTTTTTTACCTATCTCTTTGTACTAGTTTGTGCAAACTGAGAATATATGTAACAATGTAATCTTATCTATATGTACTTATTTGTGCAGGTGTCCCCTTCAAATATGAATTACATGCTAAACTTTTCCCGCAAACCACCAAGTACCTGGATGTTTCCCATCAACAGAATGAATTGTGTAATGGAGTAAACATGGTCATATGGTAGTCATTGGCTTCCATTTTGTAAACCTAGTTATATGGACGTAGTCATTTGGTATCCATTTTGTAAAACCTGCTTATATGGTCGTAGTTATTTGGCTTCCATTTTGTAAATCCTGCTTATATGCGGTCACAACTTATCTATGTTTTGATAACTATGTTGTAATCAGTTGAGAACATACGAACAATCAGTATTGTAAGAATTTTATCCATATCAGAGTCATGTGTGCTATTCTTCTGTGATATGCATTTATGATTGTGTGGAATATGAGAATAGACTGAATTTTGCCATTATATCTAAATTACTCAAGTGTTGGTCGGCAAAAGAAACACCGACCAACTGTTTGAAGGAAGCATTCTGCGGCATGTGGTAACAGAAAGTTGGTTGGAAAACTTTACCTCGTCTGACGTTCAGTCGGCAAAAAAATGTTGGTCAGGAAAACATTGTCGGTCGGCAAAGAATACGTCGGTCGGTAAAACAGCAGGAATAGTGTCAAACCGTCGGTCGGCAAAACTATGTTGGTCGGGAAAGACCTTTGCCGACTGGACTTATAGTGACCGACCATGTCGGTCGGCAAAACTAATCCCCAACCGACTTTTTGTTGGCGTAAGTGGCTTTTCCGACCAACTTGTCTGTTGGGGTTTTAGTGCTGTGGTGTAGTGGGAGCTAATACCATTTTTTGAAAGGAATGCTTGCTGCGGCGTTGTTGGTTAAAATATTACAGAAGTATATAATATATTGGTTGCTGAAGTATTTTATAAGTGTTCTTGTGGAGGATTGTTGAAGTAACGTAAAAAGTTGTTGTAGCGGTATGGTTCGAAATCATTTTATTGCTGTAACTCATCCGTTCCGAGCTAATTTAATCTCGTTCCGTGATTAACACTACTCACCGTTCCCAAATAAATTTGCCTTAGTTCCCCCATGGGCCCATCTCTGTGCATTGGTATGGTTGGTATTTGTATTTACTTAAATGCCTAAACCTCTATTCGGGTGTTTGCTCAACAACAAGAAGAACAAAAGAAGGCTTAAATAAAAAACAAAATCAAAATGGAGGAAATGCATCATGTTTGTGAATACAATATGCATATTGAATGTCAAGGCATAATTTTTTTTAATAAATAAGGTTGCCATGTGATAGTCTCAAGATTCTTTGTACCTGACCATGCAAATATCCATTAAGGTATACCCATGTGATAATTAATATTAAATTGGCATATCATCCTGGCTATATGAAATGAAGATTGGAGCATACAACGATGGATAAATCTACAAAGTTTTACTTCAGTCTAAGACCATAGTTTATGACTCATTACTGAAACAAGAACATAAGTATAGCCAATAAGGCAAATACCCTACTTATCCATCCAAATGAATCGGTAGTAGCTATACTATAGTATTCATATAACCTGAGTTCTATCGACATGGTAGAAAACCAAGAAAAATAGCATGCAATTTTGAAATCAGCAGCAAACACTAAGTTTGAGTTAACTCTACCTGCATAATTGACAATCCAAGGCATGGATAAATAGCCGGTTGATTCTGCACGTCAATACAACTTCATACTGCACACTGCACTTGATATAATGACCTTAAATAGATGTGTATCGTAGAAAAATTGAGAGGATTTTAGTTAAATATATATCATTAAAAATAAAGTATTTAAAATTTAAACTACCACTGGCATGCACCATATATTCTTTTAGTAGTGACTTTTACTGTTGGAGGCCAGCAGGCCAGCAGGCACTGGAATAAATTTGTGGGGTAAATATTATTTGAAGCTATTTGAACTGCACTACACATACCATGTTTCATGATGAGATCAAGGTAATTTCATCATAACTTAACAGTAATCTTCACATCATTATGAAAGTTACCCCAAAACAGACACGTAGCTGAACATGATGCATACATTATCTGCTTACCTAAAACTCAAACTAAATGCATATTGTTTTGTTTTATGATTGAAACTGAAACTACACCAGTTGATCCTATGGAATACCCCTAAACTTCTCGAATATTTTCCAGATACCTAGACTACATGCATATTATGGGATAAGATTCTGAGCTAGGACAGATCATGATTTATCGCTACATCTTATCAAATGTACAACAAGTATTTTTTGCATTTAAACAATTTTTCACCTAATGCAACACCAAGAAATTGAGGTGTACATGAAAAATCAAATAGCTCATCTACAAAGAACCATTCGTATGCAATTAAGTAAACTGTTGGAACACCATGTTCATGTTAAATGAACCAACCTAGAGCTTACCACAAACCAAGTCAGGGGCTCGGCGCTTCCTTGGGGCTAGCTGTAGCAGCACCGATAGTGAGGGAGAGCTCACGACGTTGACGGAGGTCCTCAATTTTTTATCAACTTGCTTACTAAAAACAAAGATTGCTACTACACTAGGTAACAAATTAAGAAGGTGCTAGACCGCTTCATGTCACATAAATCATGCGAAGTATCCAAGTGGGAATCAGACTTCACAACTAACCGAGTACCAATGGGGCAAGACAAGCCAATGTACCCTCATGCTAGTGCTACGTCCCCAAACTTTTTTCTTCTTGGCATTTGCTTGCCTTAGGAAAATATCAGATTACTAAATAAAATAAAATTTCATCTCAATTATATTTAACCTATAAACTTGAAACGTAGTAGAATCCTGAAAAGAACAAAGACATAGAAATTCAAAGTCTGAAATATATATGCATATCTCCAATTGGCTAGAAAATTACTGCACAACAGCTACAAGTATACTGCATTTTCAAGGCTTGCTGAAAAGCAGCACATGAATTTTTTTTTGCGTGTCGACTTAGATAGATGGAGAAGAAAACCTAGGGTACAGCGGTTCCAGAACCAAGAATTGGTGCGGGTACAACTTCCAATTTTGGAACCTGGCCGGGCCGGCTCAACGAAGGGGAGACAACACCCAAAATAACATGGGAAAAACAAACAGGCTAGCCCCAGATGTGGCTCAACCCTACAGCTCCCGACAACTTCCATAGCTCAATCTCGTCATTGATCCGCTGACACACCATGGTGACGGAGGAGACCTTGTGGTCGAACACTCGGGCGTTTTGCTCCTTCCATGGCGTCCAAACAGCGAGCAAGACAAGTGAGTCGAAGCCCTTCCTTGACAGCGTGTGGAGGCGTTGCTGTTCGGTCAGCCACCAGTCAATGAGCGCGTCATCATGGTTTGGCAAGTGGGCCTCGAGGTCACATCTATTGAGGACGCCATGCCAGACCTGCCTTGCATACACGCAGCCCACGGGGATGTGGTCTGATATTTCCGGTGCTTGGTCATAGAGCAGGCATGCTGTGTGCGAAGCCAAACCCTCGCCGCAATCGCCGATCCGCCGTCCATAGGCACCGCTGCATAGCCAGCCAGATATGAATCTTACACATCGCATTGCCGGCGCCCATGTCTTCCAAATTGCCTTGCCGCAGGGGAAGAGCGCAAGGCCGGCGAAGAAATTAAGCTCGATACGCTGAGCTTGCCAACTACGTCCCTGCTGGAGTCAACTTCCACTCTACGTAGTCAGGTACCTCGGGCGCTAGTGTTACCTGCTGTAGCTCATCCAACAATTCCAGAAACTGTACCAACACGGGGACAGTATGCACATGAGTTTGGTTAATTAAATACTGTTGGAGATGTAGGCAAATCAGTAAGATCTTCACATAGCAAAGCGTGTGTAAACTTGAAGACCAAAGAATCGGACTCATTCGTGGCGCAGACAGGCAATGTTCATTGATGACATCAATTTGACATAGCACAAAACTGCAAGTCATGGCTGGCTGCAACCCGTAGATAATATGTCACCGGGCTGAGAAATTGCATGATTAGCTTTTAGTTCTTGAGACCCAGTTATAACCTGCGTCATGTCAAATTGCAATTTGCTCACGTGCAACACATATGCTTGTATACCGCAATGCAATATATTCACTTGCAAAATGATTTTGCGGGTATTATGTTCACCTTGTATGGATCAAAAAGGAAATTCCTTGCTAGCTGCTCAACTTCCTTTGGCCAAGTAGCACTCCAATGAATTGCCATTCTCTTTCTTGAACGACCTTGCTCCAAAAATTACTTCAATGGCTGCAGCAATCGTTAGAGAGTTTTGACATTGTTTGTCATTTGCTGTTAAAGCCTTCAGGTCAATATTCACTTCTACACCTAGAGCTAAACAAATTTCCCAAAGCCAAGAAGCTTTTCATTCAATACAATTCATAGTATGTAGCTTTCCTCTGGTAATAGATTCAGACATCTAAGGCCCGGCCATAGTGGTTTGCTTCGTTTCCCTAGAAATCTGGACAACAAACAGTTGTATTTTGCAGCAGAAGCAAGCCCACCGTACTTTATGATGAGGATTTCGGGGCGTTTTCTTCTAGCTGATTGGAGCATGCGCGTGGTCTCTAGGGCGCCACCGGATCAAGTGCAGCCCTTGGTGCCCTGGAGGAGTTGGGCCTGGCAACCTGGAGGACAGAAGAGGAGAGAGGATGGCGGGTGGTCTTCGACGGAGTCGTGGCCGGCGCACCGCGGTGTCCACGGCAAGGGAGTCCGACTGGCGGTGGCTTGGCGACCTAGAGGACAAAGCAGACGAAAGAGGAAGACTGGTGGTCTTCGACGGAATCGTGGCCGGCGGCTGCGTGCTCCGAACCCTAGTCCTCTTTTCCTGTGCTCAAATATAGTCGGTTACTAAAGTTGGACGACAACTCTTAGCGTTCTTTTTTGACAGGTCGGACAGCACACGACGGACGAACCAAGCAGGCAGAGCGCCCGGTTTTTTTTGGCGTACCACGATTTTCTTAACGTACGAAGCGGGTTTTTTAACTTACCACGGTTTAAAAACCATCATGTCCTCAAGCCGTATTATTAATAGAGATTGTCGACCTCGTGCGTTTCTACTCCACCTTCTAACAAACAGAGGCGGGCAACACGCGTGTCCATCACTTTTGCCCACTCTTCTTCGGGAAACGTCATGACATCCAAATTGTTTGTGCCAGTCGCTGTCCGGGCTTGGTCTCCGATCAGCTCACCTGCTTCCCTTCCCCTGAAATTAATTAATTTTAATGTATGTTTGGATCATAATTATACTCCCAGCTTAATTAGCTTCAAAGCAAGGATGACGTAATTAATCCAATTTTACCCCAGACAAGCAACGAAGGGGACTTGGGCACGGTTGGAAACCCTGCACACGTCAACAACTCGTCGGCGTGAAGAAAGAACGGGCACGCACGCGTCACCCGATCGCTGCCACTAGTCCCAGATCCGACGGCTCTGCGGCGAACCCGCACGTTAGGACGACACGGATCTGGCCCGGCTTACGTGGCGACACCTCGACACCGGCCGTGGTCACTGTCGGTGGGTCCGTCGACGAGACACCGCACACCTCGGGCCCGGCCGGCCTCCCTTTATTTCCACTTATTTTTTTTTTATTGCTTACGAAGAGCAGCAGCAGTTGGACTCCGACGGAAAGAGAGAGAAATAAAACTCCGATTCCATCAACTCCTCTCGCTCTCGCCATCTCGCGGTCTCGCCTCCCCAAACCTGAGAGACAGTCGAGCCAGCAACGGAGGTCGGTTTCCGTTCCAATCTCTTCTTCGGCCACGCGCTCGGCCTTGGCCTCCCCGACCCTGCTCTTCCGCCATTGCCGCCGCGCTCGTCGAGGTGGTCTGCCACTCCTCGTCACGCATAGTTAGCGTGATTCTTCTCCCCTTCTGATTTTGCCGCTGTCAGACTTGAGTCTGCAGATCACTTTGAACAAGGAAGATAACGCTTCGTCGTTGAGGAAGATCCTACGGTGCTAAACGAAGCGGGCGAATGAACGATCAGGATGTAGTGCCACTGTTTACCATCCGACAACAGTTAATCTTGTAATTTACTGTTTTACCCAAAACTGTAACTGGAACCCGGCTACTTATAGCCTCCCTCGTGGAACGACGGGGTTATCAAAATATATGAACCCTAATTCGAAGTCTCTTATCTAGCTGTAGATTTATTTTTAGTTACAAATCCTCTGTTGATTGCGAGGTCTCCACATCGGGAGAAAAGTTTCGGTCCGATTCCCCTCTGGGATCTGACAAATTGGTATCAAGAGCCAGGCCTTCCTCGGCCCAAATCTTCCAATTCACAAGCAGAGCGCGGCGGCGCAAGATCTGCGGCGGCGTATCGAATTGGGCGACGGGGGTGGTTGGGATCTCTCGTAAAAAGACCCTCCCTCCTCTCCCTTTTCGCAGTGACGGTGTGCAGTCGACGGCGGCGCTGGTGGCGGTGACGTCCTCTACGACGTGGTCGATGGCGGCGGCGTGGTGGCTGCGGCACTATTCGGACGCAGGCTAAGCGAAGTAGCACGGTTACTGGGGATCATCACCCCCAGGGTAAAATTCCGGTGCTACTCTTGGCTCGTGCGTCTTGGAGGTGGGCGCTGGCGGCGGTAGACCGGCGGCGGTAGCAGGTGCTCGCAAGGTGTTCGACAAGATGCCCAAGTCAAAGGCATCTGATGCAGCGGAGCAAGAGCTAGCAGCAATGAAGATGGACATGGAAGGTATGAATACTCGTCAAGAAGAAATCAGTGGGAAGATGGATACGGTGCAAGCCCAGATTTCCGAGCTCACAGATAAATTCTCTCGTCTTGAGGCAATGCTCACAAACAATCTGTCCAAGCCGGTCACAAGCACAGAGCCTGAACAACCAAAGGACAAGCCTTCAGCTTCTGGCGAGCAACCAGAACACACTTGGCATGATGGCCCTCCTCATTGGCGTCGACGCCCTAAAACCCACGATGTCGACGCACCTCGGTATGATTCGCACTACCAACAGTACCAGGGTAATGAACATGCTCCCAATGACTACTCCATGCCACACCATGAGACCCACTCCTATTCCCACCCTGAGTACTCCTTTCACGACGCCTATCCTCACCCACACCCTCCCACCCATATTACCCCTACTACTTTCCCCAATTCCATACCAACACACCCTGCCGCCTATTTCCCCAGAAACCAAGCTCACCCATACCCTCACTACTATCCCCAAAACCCTCCCTATCCACAAACCAACATCCCAAACACCAACTACCATCCACAACCAAATACCAACCAGTACATCCTTACTTATCAACACCAACCACAACCTCCACCAAACTACCCACCACAAAACCTTGGTAATGATGAGGCTCGCCACAGGCACTATGTTGAACCTCCTGGTCGCACTAGAGGAGAAGACCCCCTGCTTGATAGAGGCCAGTACCATAGAGGTGACAGAAACAATGGTTTTGACAGAGAAGCCCAATTCTACAAATCCATTGCCAAGGCACCAAAAATGGATTTCCCAAAATTCGATGGCAGCAACCCCCAAGAATGGCTCCGCATGACAAAGAAATACTTTGATATGGTATTTGTTCCTGAAGATGCCAAATTCGACTATGCACAGATGTATATCACAGGCAAAGCGGACACATGGCTGCGCAACTCTGGGGTCTTGGAGGAAAACCTTAGCTGGAACCAGTTTTGTGATGCTTTACTCACGCGATTCTCCACCAACAGCTCCTATGATGTGGTGGACGAATTCAACAGCATCAAACAAGGATCAAGCACAGTGTCTGACTATACTGACCGTTTTGAAGAAAAGATGACTGATTATCGCAAGGAAATCCTGAGGTCAAAGACCATTACTACATCAAGTGTTATGTTAATGGACTCCGTGAGGAAATCAGACACCATCTCAAATCATTTGAACCCAAAACACTCTATCAGGCTGTGGAACACACTAGGAACATGGAAAAGAGTGTCAATGCAGCTGCTCTGCACAGCAGACGCTTCTTCTCCGCTACTCAATATACTAAGCCCAGCTACACTCCCCAACAATTCACAAAATACAAACCTGCTGGTGATACTACAGGCGCAAAGAAGGAACCAGAAAAACCACCTCTTCCAGTCACCACAAAACCAAGGGAAACTAATGCTTGCAAGTACTGTGGCCAGCGATGGTTTTTTGGTCACCGTTGTCAGCAATACAAACGACTGAATCTCATGACAAGTGAAGAATCAGAATAGTTAGAGGATACCCAGCAAGAGATAGAAAAAACAATTGAACCTGACAACAATTCTCCTACCACTCCTGACCAGCCAGACCTCATGCAAATATCGCTTCAAGCAGCTAGAGGGAACAGCTCCAGTAACACATTTACAGTGATGATCACCATTGGGGGCAAACAAGGCTTAGCATTACTGGATACTGGCAGCACCCATACATTTATGGATGCAACATTTTCCACCAAGATTCAGTGTCACACCGTGCATAATACACTGGAAACATTCCAAGTTGCAGGAGGAGGAACACTATGAACTAGTGCCCATGTTCAAGACATTGACTACACCATCCAAGGGAAAAAATTCAACAATTCCTTCAGAATCCTATCTCTGAAAGGCTATGATATGGTGCTGGGCAGTGATTGGATGATTTCCCATAGTCCAGTCAAATTTGACTATCACACAAGGAAAGTAATTAAAGATCAAAATCGCTGGCAAAAAGAAGTTCTTCCTGCAGGACCATTCCCTCAATAGTGGAGTCCCTCTCATCTCCATTAATCAATTGGAGAAAGAATTAAAAAAAGGGTGCAACTGGCTATTACCTGTTTCCTCTCTCCACCAAAACACCCCAAGTACAAGAGCCGGGAGATGAAGAGCTCCAGGACCTCCTCACCGAATTTGCTGACATATTTGAAGAACCTACAGGCTTACCCCCTATGAGATCAAATGATCACACTATACCCTTGCGAGCAGGGTCAGAGCCACCCAGAATTAGACCTTACCGAGTTCGCCACAAACAAAAGGACGAGTGATACGTCTCAAACGTATCTATAATTTTTGATGCTCCATGCTTGTTTTTACACCATTTGCCTTGTGTTTCGTTACACTTCGTGGCGTTTTTATGCGATTTCCGAAACTAACCTATTGACAAGATGCCACAGTGTAGTTCCCTGTTTTCTGCTGTTTTTGTGTTTCAGAAAAGCTATACAGGAAATATTCTCGGAATTGGACGAAACAAGTTCCATAAGTCTTATTTTTCCTGGAAGAGTACCGAAGACCAAAAGATAGCCGGAGGAGGGCCAGAGGCCGCCCACACAACAGGGGGGCGCAGCCCACCCATTGTGAGGGCGCCCTGGCAGCCCCCTGACGATGCCCCTTTGCCTATATAAAGCCTCGGGACGGAAAACCCTAGGGAAGTCGGCAAAATTTCCAGAACAGTTCCGCAGCGCCGCCGCCATCGAAGACAAATTTTGGGGGACAGAAGTCTCTATTCCGGCACCCTGCCGGGATGGGTAAGTGCCCCCAGAGCCATCTCCATCGGTCTCCATCGCCATCTCCACCGTCTCCATCGACCTCACCGCTGTCTCCATCAACCTTGATGTATCCTATGATGAGGAGGGAGTAGTTCTCCCCCGGGGCTGAGGGCTCTACCGGTAGCTATGTGGTTCACCTCTCTCTCCCATGATGTGATCTTTATGTGATCGTGAGCTTTGTATCTAGTTGAATTGGTAGATGTTATTATTCAGATATTATGCTACTCCTATGCTTTATTATTATACTCTCCGGAGATACCTCGTATCATGGTGTAAAGGTGACTAGTGTGTGTGCATCATGTGTATCTTTTTGGTTAATGTCTCTATGAAATGTTGGTGTTTGTTGGAACCATCTAGTGCGTTCAAGGTGATAGTGTGGGATAATCTTTGGGTACATACGGACTTTGAGGAGTGCTTTGCAGCCCTACGCATGATTAGTGTATGTTTTCCATTGGAGAATTGTTTTGAGTTGCATATTGATGATAGTATCTGTTGGTTCAATTATGTTATATTTGTTGGGAGTGTGTCCACTAGTGAAAGTATGATCCCTAGGCCTTGTTTCCAAGCTTTGCACACCGTTTCCTTTCAGTTTTGTTACATGTTTGCTTGCAGCGATATTTATTTCATATTACAGTTACTACTCATAATCATCACTACTACTTGTATTTCACTATCTCTTCGCCGAACTAGTGCACCTATATATCTGACAAGTTTATTGGGTGTGTTGGGGACACAAGAGACTTTCTGTATCGTAATTGCACGGTGATACGTCTCCAACGTATCTATAATTTTTGATGCTCCATGCTTGTTTTTACACCGTTTGCCTAATGTTTCGTTACACTTCATGGCACTTTTATGCATTTTCCGGAACTAACCTATTAACAAGTTGCCACAGTGCCAGTTCCCTATTTTCTGCTATTTTCGTGTTTCAGAAGTGTGATGTCTACGCACTTCTATTCTTGTAGACACTTGTTGGGCCTCCAAGTGTAGAGGTTTGTAGAACAGCAGCAAGTTTCCCTTAAGTGGATCACCCAAGGTTTATCGAACTCAGGGAGGTTAGAGGTCAAAGCTATCCCTCTCAAGCAACCCTACAATTACGATACAGAAAGTCTCTTGTGTCCCCAACACACCCAATACACTTGTCAGATGTATAGGTGCACTAGTTCGGCGAAGAGATAGTGAAATACAAGTGGTATGGATGATTATAAGTAGTAAATGCAATCTGGAATAAAAATTGCTGCGAGCAAACATGTAACAAAACAGCAAGTAAACGGTGTGCAATGCTTGGAAACAAGGCCTAGGGATCATACTTTCACTAGTGGACACACTCCCAACAAATATAACATGATTGAACAAATAAACAACTTCTCTCCACTATGGTACTCTGAATTACTCTCCTATTGAATAACACTAATCATTGTGTAGTGGCTACAGAAGCACCCCTTAAAGTTCATCAAGTACTTGACAAACACCACTCATAGAGATATCCAAATCAAAGCACAACTCAAGATAGATATCATTGCAACTTAGACCAAGTACTAACACGGTGCACACACTGTCAACATTACACCATGAAAGGAGGAATAGATCACTTCAATACTATCATAGTAATAATTACTCTCATAATCCACAAGAGATCACAATCATAGCCTAAACCAAGTACCACCATGATGCACGCACTGTCACCGTTACACCATGGCAGGAGGAATAGATTACTTTAATAATACCACTAGAGTACACATAATATCTGAATAATAACATCTACTTGTTCAACATGATACAAAGCTCACAATCACATAAAGATCACATCATGGGAGAGAGAGGTGAACCACATAGCTACCGGTAGAGCCCTTAGCCCCGGGGATGAACTACTCCCTCCTCATCATAGGAGACAGCAAGGTTGATGGAGATGGCGGTGAGGTCGATGGAGACAGCGGAGACGGTGATGGAGACCGATGGAGATGGCTCCGGGGGCACTTCCCCATCCCGGCAGGGTACCGGAACAGAGACTTCTGTCCCCCAAAATTCGTCGGCGGTGGCGGCGGAGCTGCGGAACTGCTTCTGGAAAATTGCCGAATCCCCTAGGGTTTTCCGTCCCGAGGCTTTATATAGGCGAAGGGGCGATGTCAGAGGTGGGACCAGGCGCCCTCACACATGGCTGGCGCGGCCAGGGGCCTGGCCGCGCCACCCATGCATGTGGGGCCCTGGTAGCCCCCCTCCGACTCTTCTTCGGATGTCTGGAAGCTTCCCGGTGAAATAAAACTTCAGGATGTTGTTTCGTCCAATTCCGAGAATATTTCCTGTGTATCACTTCTGAAACACAAAAACAGCAGAAAATAGGAAACTGGCACTGTGGCACTTGTTAATAGGTTAGTTCCAGAAAATGCATAAAAGTGCCACTAAGTGTAACGAAACAATAGGCAAATGGTGTAAAAACAAGCATGGAGCATCAAAAATTATAGATACGTTGGAGACGTATCAAAGTGATACACAGGAAATATTCTCGAAATTGGACGAAACAAGTTCCTGAAGTCTTATTTTACCCGGAAGCTTCCAGAGATCCGAAGAGGAGTAGGAGGGGCGCCGCAGGGGCCCCACACACCATGGCGGCGCGGCTAGCCCCTGGCCCGTGCCAGCCAGGTGTGAGGCCGCCTGGCCCCTCCTCTGACATTGCCCCTTCGCCTATAAAGACCCCCCGACGGAAAAAACCTAAACACCCGATCACTTTTCCAGAACACATCGCGATCCGCCGCCGCCGTCGACCTGAAGATCGGGAGGGTCCAGAAGCTCTTCCCGGCACCCTGCCGGAGAGGGGAATCGCCACCAGAGGTCTTCTTCATCGCCATGCTTGCCTCCGGAGCGATGAGTGAGTAGTCTACCTTGGACTATGGGTCCATAGCAGTAGCTAGATGGTTTTCTTCTCCACCATGTGCTTCATGTTTAGATCTCATGAGCTGCCCTACATGATTGAGATCACCGTTATGTAATTCTACATGTTTGGTTTGTTGGGATCCGATGAATATTGGTGTTTATGATTGAGTTGCTGTACTGAATTATATCTTTTGTTATCTCTATGTTGTTTATGATCTTGCATGCTCTCTGTTGTTAGTAGCTATCTTGGCCGAGTAGTTGCTAGTGACTCCAAGAGGGGGTATTTATGCTCGATAGTGGGTTCATGCCTCTATTTAACCTGGGGGAGTGACAGAAACCTCTAAGGTTGTAGATGTGCTATTGCTACTAGGGAGAAAACAACATTCATATGCTCAAGGGCATATGCTTAAAATATGCCCTTGAGCTTATGAATGTTGTTTTCTCCCTAGTAGCAATAGCACATCTACCACCTTAGAGGTTTCTGTCACTCCCCCGGGTGAAATAGAGGCATGAACCCACTATCGAGCATAAATACCCCCTCTTGGAGTCACTAGCAACTACTCGGCCAAGATAGCTACTAACAACGGAGAGCATGCAAGATCATAAACAACATAGAGATAACAAAAGATAATATTCAGTACAGCAACTTAATCATAAACACCAATATTCATCGGATCCCAACAAACCAAACATGTAGAATTACATAACGGTGATCTCAATCATGTAGGGCAGCTCATGAGATCTAAACATGAAGCACATGGTGGAGAAGACAACCATCTAGCTACTGCTATGGACCCATAGTCCAAGGTAGACTACTCACTCATCGCTCCGGAGGCAAGCATGGCGATGAAGAAGACCTCCGGTGGCGATTCCCCTCTCCGGCAGGGTGCCGGGAAGAGCTTCTGGACCCTCCCGATCTTCGGGTCGACGGTGGCGGTGAATCGCGATGTGTTATGGAAATCTGATCGGGTACTTAGGTTTTTTTTGTCGGGGGGTCTTTATAGGCGAAGGGGCATCGTCAGAGGGGGAGCCAGGCGCCCTCACGCGGGGCCCGCGTGGCCAGGGGCCTGGCCGCACCGCCCCTGCATGTGGGGCCCTGGTGGCCTCCCTCCGACTCTCCTTCAGATCTCTGGAAGCTTCCGGGTAAAATAAGACTTCAGGAACTTATTTCGTCCAATTCCGAGAATATTTCCTGTGTATCACTCTGAAACACAAAAACAGTAGAAAACAGGGAACTGGCACTGTGGCAACTCGTTAATAGGTTAGTTCCGGAAAATGCATAAAAGTGCCACGAAGTGTAACGAAACAATAGGCAAATGGTGTAAAAACAAGCATGGAGCATCAAAAATTATAGATACGTTGGAGACGTATCAGGTACTCATATTCACGGGGCACAAGGTTTTCAACTTATGATTTGTCAAGCATATGCATCATAATTGTTCTCGCATTAACTTTAACCATTCAAGATGCTTATGATGGGGGCAATGAGAGCTCAAAGCCGGTAAGTACCATAATTTTTGAAGGTTATAAAACTTGCAATCACTGCTTCCCTCTGCGAAGGGCCTTTCTTCTACTTTTATGTTGAGTTACCACCTTCTTTCTTTATGCACCATAAGAGAGCATAGTTGTCATTCTTAGTATAATGTGCATTGTCCCAAAGTTTTCATTGATTGATTCATATTGTTGGTTTCACTTGTTCTCAAATTATTTGTATCTAGTCGCCCTCTTAAACTTGAAGGTGTCCTATGCATTTATGTTTTGCTTTCTTTGAAGGACAAGCTGAAAACCATTTGTATGTTTTTCTTATGATTTGAACACACATTTGACTTTCATTGTTTCATTTTCATGATCTTTTGTTTGTGTTCATTTGCATGTTTGCAACATGGTTGCTAAGTTCTTATTGTCAAGATTATATCTTCATGCCCATGTTTTAAGTTCTTATGATCCCAGCTCACAAATGCTTACATACATATGATCAAGATTGTGTAGGTGCATGTCACCTCAAAAATTATTCTTCTGTTATCACTTACCTACTCGAGGACGAGCAGGAGTTAAGCTTGGGGATGCTTGATACATCTCCAACGTATCTATAATTTTTGATGCTCCATGCTTGTTTTTACACCGTTTGCCTAATGTTTTGTTACACTTCGTGGCACTTTTATGCATTTTCCGGAACTAACCTATTAACAAGTTGCCACAGTGCCAGTTCCCTATTTTCTGCTGTTTTTGTGTTTCATAAGTGATACACAGGAAATATTCTCAGAATTGGACGAAACAAGTTCCTGAAGTATTATTTTACCCGGAAGCTTCCAGAGATCCGAAGAGGAGTAGGAGGGGGGCCGCAGGGGCCCCACACACCATGGCGGCGCAGCCAGCCCCTGGCCCGCACCAGCCAGGTGTGAGGCCACCTGGCCCCTCCTCTGACATCGCCCCTTCGCCTATAAAGACCCCCCGACAGAAAAAACCTAAACACCCGATCACTGATACGTCCAAATTGCATCACTATTTTGTATCATAATTTACTGTTATTCATTGATATATTTCATATTTAGATAAGTTACTTATGTTATTTCCTTTGTTTTCACATGTTTGATGATCATCGGAGGAGTTGCTGCCGGAGTCAGGATTCTGCTGGAAAAAGGACCATCAAGAGACCATACTTTGAAGATCAGGAAAATTCCAGAAAAATACCCAAGAGTCGAGGGGGGCCAGGGGGCCCCCACATGCCAGGGCGGCGCGGCCAGCCCCCTGGCCATGCGGGCCCCACGTGAGGCTACCCTGGCCCACCTCTGGTCTCCTCCCTTCGCGTACATCATCGTCCCCGAAAACCTAAGTCAAAGGGGGGGTTCAGAGTTAGACACAGCCGCCTCTGCGGGGCGGAGAACACCAGAGAGAGAAAGCTCTCCGGCAGAGAGAAATCTGCCGGGGAAATTCCTTCCCGGAGAGGGGAGATCGTCGCCGTCGTCATCACCATCGCACTAGACTTCATCGGGATCATCATCATCATCATCTCCATCACCAGCACCTTCATCTCCACCATCACCTCGCCATCCCGCTGTAACATCTTGAGTTGGATCTTGTTATATTCATAGGGGAAACTTTCCCGGTGTTGATTACTCTTGTGGTTGATGCTATTGAGTGGAACCGTTGAATTAAGGTTTATGTTCAGATTGTTATTTACCATTACTTCACCTCTGATCATGATCCATATGATGTCTTGTGAGTAGTTCGTTTAGTTCTTGAGGACATGGGAGAAGTCAAGATGTTAGTAGTGAATTATTGTTGAGAAATATTTAATGGTTTGATATTGTTGTGGTGCTATTTCACTAGTGGTGTCATGTGAACGTCGACTACATGATACTTCACCATTTATGGGCCTAGTGAGATGCATTGTGTATTTGGTCACCGATTGTGGGGTTGCTGGAGTGACAGAAACCTAAACCCCCGTTGGTAAACCATTGCACCAGGGAGCGTAGGATCCTAGAGTTTAAGGCTGTGGTTAGATTTATCTTAATTACTTACTTGTATTTGCGGATGCTTGCAAGGGGTATAATCACAAGTGTGTATTTATCCTAGTAAGGGTAGTGCGCTAGCACAGGTTCACCCCCATAACTCTTACCAAACCAATAAATACTATTGGCTCTATGAAGCGAAAGCTCTTGACAGAAACCTCCCGTGTGTCCTCGAGAACGTTTGGTTATTATAAGAACACAACCGGCTTGTCCTTTGCTAAAGAAAGGATTGGGCCACTTGCTGCAATTGTTACTACTGTCTTTTACTTACTCGCACTTTATTTACTCGTAATACCAAATACTCCTGAAAACCTGTTTGCTAGTATTTACAGTGATTCCTTGATCAAAACTGCTCATCAACACCTTCTGCTCCTCGTTGGGTTCGACACTCTTATTTATCGAAAGTACTACGATACACCCCCTATACTTGTGGGTCATCAAGACTATTTTCTGGCGCCGTTGCCGGGGAGTGTAGCGCTATTGAAGAGTGGAATTGGAAAAGGTAACCGTCACTGTGAGTATTGTTTTATTTTTGTCTTTTGTTTTATTCTGCTATGGAGAACTCTCCATTTGGTTTCCTTTTTGGAAACACTACTGCTGCTGCTGCACATGCGGAGGAATCACCACCGCCACCGCCTGCTGAAATTGATCCTTTTAAAATACCTATGAAAATTGTTGGGCGTATTATGGATAACTGCTATTCAGGAGATGGAACTGTCCATCCGGGTGATCATTTATTATTTATACATGAATTATGCGAGTTGTTCAAATGTGCAGGTATTTCACCAAGCCAGGTCAAGAAGAAATTATTCTCTATATCATTGAAAGGCAGAGCTGAAGAGTGGTATCGACTACTCCAAGATGGTCCATCTATGGCATGGGAGGATATTGTGCCTCTCTTTTATTCCAAGTTTTTTCCTCCAAGTGAAATTCATAAAGACCGTAATCGGATATATAATTTTTGGCCTCATGATGGAGAGAGTATTGCCCAAGCGTGGGGGATGTTGAAGTTACTAATGCTCAAATGCCCCATTCATGAGCTCCCCAATAATATTGTTATTAATAATTTTTATGCGCGGCTTACTCTTCCTGATAAGGATTATTTGGATGCTTCTTGCTTTGGATCATTTACTCATATGAAAGAAGATGCCAAGTGGAAACTTCTTGACCGCATACAAGAAAATGCTGAAGGTTGGGAAAACGACAAAGGTAGGAAGTCAGGTATAAACTATGATTATGAATGCATTAAATCTTTTATGGGAACCGATGACTTTCATAGTGTTAGCACTGCTTATGGTCTTGATTCCCAAATACTTGCTAATTGTCTTAAGGCCTTTGCCTCTTATATTGATATTCCAAAGAAAGATTGGAACAAATATCATGCGCCTTACAAAGATTCTATTAGTCATATACCTGCTGCAGCTACTGAAGTTTGTACGGTCGATAGCATCGTGCCCGAACCTTATATTGAGAAGACACCTTTCCCTGCTAAGGTAAAAAAGTATTCTACGTTGGTAAGTGTGTCTAATAAAAGTACTAAGAAAGCTGCAGAGCCTGATGAGCAAATTACTATTAAGTCCCCTGTTGCTATATTGAAAGATCTTGTTACTAAAGATGTAGGGGATGAATATATTCTTTTTTGTGAAGATGCTTCTAACATTCTTTCACACCCTAAAAAGCACAGGAAAGCAAGTGTTCCTGTTATCTCTGTCAGGATTGGAGATCATTGTTATTATGGTTTATGTGATATTGGTGCTAGCGCAAGTGCTATTCCCTTAGAGCTTTATAAAGAAATCATGCACGAGATTGGCGCTTGTGAACTTGAAGATATTGATGTGGTTGTTCAGCTTGCTAACCGAGAGACTGTTTGGCCTCTTGGTATTGTTCGAGATGTGGAAGTTCTTTGCGGTAAGACTAAATACCCTACTGATTTTCTAGTACTTGGTAAGGAGGCTAGTAAAACTTGTCCTATTATTTTTGGTAGACCCTTTTTGAACACTTGTGGCGCCATAATAGATTGTAAGAAGGAGAAATTTTTTACTAAGTTTAATGGGGAGTCTTATGAGTTTAATTTTTCCAAGTTTGCTAAGACTTCTTATGAAAATGACACGCCTAATGAAATTTTTTGAGTTGAGTAGCTTGCTTCTATTGCTCTTGCCCCTAATAATGCCTTGCAGCAATTCATGGAAGATCACGAAAGTGATGTTTTTAGCAAGGAAAGAGAAGAGATTGACGATATTCTTCTTCGTCAACCACCATTACTCAAGCATAATCTACCTGTGGAGGATCTTGGTACCACTTTGCCACCTAAAGAAGATCCTGTGTTTGAATTAAAGCCTTTGCCTGATGACCTCAAATATGCTTATATTGATGATAAGAAAATATACCCTGTTATTATTAGTTCTAAACTTTCAGGAAAGGAAGAAGAAAGATTATTGGAGATATTGAGGAAACATCGAGGAGCTATGGGATATACTCTTGATGATTTAAAAGGGATTTCTCCCACTTTATGTCAGCATGCCATTAATATGGAGACAGACGCAAAGCTAGTCGTGGAGCACCAACGCCGCCTAATTCCCAAGATGAAGGATGTGGTAAGAAATGAGGTATTAAAGCTCCTTGATGCTGGTATTATTTATCCTATTGCTGATAGTAGATGGGTTAGTCCTGTTCATTGTGTTCCTAAGAAAGGAGGTATGACTGTTGTACCTAATGAGAATAACGAGCTTATTCCTCAAAGGGTAGTTGTTGGTTATAGAATGTGCATTGATTATAGGAAGGTAAACAAAGTTACTAAGAAAGATCATTACCCTTTACCGTTTATAGATCAAATGCTAGAAAGGTTGTCTAAGAAGACTCATTTTTGTTTCCTTGATGGTTACTCTGGTTTTTCTCAAATTGCTGTTAAGAAAGATGATCAAGAGAAAACCACTTTTACTTGTCCTTATGGAACTTATGCTTATAGACGTATGCCGTTTGGTTTATGCAATGCTCCTGCTACCTTTCAAAGATGTATGTCTGCTATTTTTCATGGTTTTTGTGAAGAAATTGTGGAGGTCTTCATGGACGATTTCTCCGTCTATGGAACTTCTTTTGATAACTGTTTGCACAATCTTGATAAAGTTTTGCAGAGGTGCGAAGAAACTAACCTTGTTCTTAATTGGGAGAAATGCCACTTTATGGTAAATGAAGGAATTGTCCTTGGACATAAAATCTCCGAAAGAGGTATTGAAGTTGACAGAGCAAAAGTGGAGGCAATCGAGAAAATGCCATGTCCAAGAGATGTTAAAGGTATTCGTAGTATTCTTGGTCATGCTGGTTTCTATAGGAGGTTTATTAAAGATTTCTCTAAGATTTCAAAGCCTCTTACCAATCTTCTTCAAAAGGATGTACCATTTGTCTTTGATGATGATTGTAAGGAAGCTTTTGAAACTCTTAAGAAGGCTTTAACTACTGCTCCTATTGTTCAACCACCTGATTGGAATTTACCTTTTGAAATTATGTGTGATGCTAGTGATTTTGCTGTTGGTGCTGTTCTTGGACAGCGCATAGATAATAAGTTGAATGTTATTCACTATGCTAGTAAGACTCTTGATGCTGCTCAAAAGAATTATGCTACTACTGAGAAAGAGTTTCTTGCTGTTGTTTTTGCTTGTGATAAGTTTAGATCTTACATTGTTGATTCTAAAGTTACTATTCATACTAATCACGCTGCTATTAGATATCTTATGACTAAGAAGGATGCTAAGCCTAGGCTTATTAGATGGGTGTTGCTTTTACAAGAGTTTGATTTGCATATCGTAGATAGGAAAGGTGCTGAAAATCCTGTGGCTGACAACTTGTCTAGATTGGAAAATATTTCTTTTGATCCTATTACTGTTAATGATAGTTTTCCAAATGAACAGTTGGCTGCAATTAATGTAACTTCACGAGACCTTCCTTGGTATGCTGATTATGCTAACTTTATTGTTTCCAAGTATTTGCCTCCAACCTTTACAGCTCAGCAAAGAAGAAAATTCTTCTATGATTTGAGGCATTATTTTTGGGATGACCCACATTTATATAAAGAAGGAGTTGATGGTATCATGAGAAGATGCGTACCGGAATATGAGCAACAAGAGATATTAAGAAAATGCCATAGCAGTGCTTATGGAGGGCATCATGCTGGAGATAGGACCGCACAGAAGGTTCTACAATCAGGTTTTTATTGGCCAACCCTCTTTAAGGATGCCAGGAGGTATGTTTTATCTTGCGATGAATGTCAAAGAGTTGGTAATATTTCTAGACGCAATGAGATGCCTATGAATTACACTCTTGTTATTGAACCGTTTGATTGTTGGGGATTTGACTTTATGGGGCCTTTTCCTCCTTCAAAAGGCTATACCCATATACTTATTGCTGTAGATTATGTTACTAAATGGGTAGAAGCCATACCTACAAAGAGTGCCGATGGTGAGACTTCGTTAAAGATGCTTAAGGATGTTATTTTTCCTAGGTTCGGAGTGCCTAGATATCTTATGACTGACGGAGGTTCTCATTTTATTCACGGTAGTTTTAGAAAGACTCTTGCTAAGTATGATGTCAATCATAGAATTGCTTCTGCTTATCATCCCCAAACTAGTGGGCAGGTAGAGCTTTCAAATAGGGAGATCAAGTCTATCTTGCAGAAGACTGTTAGTAGATCTAGGAAAAACTGGGCTAGTAAGTTAAACGACGCTTTATGGGCTTATAGAACTGCTTATAAGAACCCCATGGGTATGTCTCCTTATAAGATGGTTTATAGAAAAGCGTGTCACTTGCCCTTAGAATTAGAACACAAGGCTTTTTGGGCAGTGAGAGAGCTTAATAGAGATTTTAAACTAGCCGGTAAGAAGAGGTTGTTAGATTTGAGTTCTCTAGATGAGTGGAGAAATGAAGCATATGAGAATGCCAGACTTTTCAAAGAGAAAGTCAAGCAATGGCATGATAAGAGAATTCTTAAGAGAGAGTTCCATGTTGGTGAGAAAGTTCTCTTGTATAGGTCTCGTCTCAGATTTTTTGCAGGAAAATTACTCTCTAAATGGGAAGGACCATATGTTATTGTGGAAGTGTACCGCTCAGGTGCTATTAAGATTGCTTCATTGAAAGATGATTCTACACAAGTGGTGAATGGGCAAAGACTCAAACATTATATTTCTGGAGATTCTTATAATGAAGATGTTGATGTTATTGAAACAGTTTCTCCGGAAGATTACATCCAAGACAAACTGCAGGAACCTGCAGAATTCGTTTTCGAATAGGTAACAGTTCTAGTCAGAAAAGTTTCACGAAAAGTTCTTCCTTTAATATTTTTGCTATTTTTAATAAATATAAAAAATCACGAGACGAAAACGGGGAGGAAAAGAGGTCCGTGTGTGTCTCACACACGGGTGGTGCGGGCCCACCCCTGGCCGCGCCACCCCTGTGTGAGAACACATCGGAACTCGTTTCCATCCCGGTTTCCTCCTGTGACTTCATTTCAATTTATGATTTTCATTTATTTAACCCCCCGGAGTCCCCGAGGTCTGTATATCGTTTCTTGTTGTGTTTTGTTTTGAGCTGTTTCTGTCAGAGTTGATCTTAAGCTTGGGGGAGTCATGGCCTCTTCAAGCGGTGACAAGGAGAAGAAACCTCCGGAGGAGTACACCAAAGATCTCCGGTTGATAGAAGAGGTTGAAAGTGAAGATGAGGAGGAGGATCAAAGCCCAAGGCCAAACCTCGTGATTGCCAGCATATGGGTGGTGACAGATCATGACAAGTTCAAGAAGAGTACTCGCATAAGGACTGGAGGGGGTGTGCCGAGTCACACCTCAGCTCCACGGACATCTCCACCGCGCCAAAATCCTTTCCATACCCTGATTCATGAGCGTCAGTTCCAAAAGGTGCCCAAATCACGATTACCCTCTGGCTGGGATATAGATCGTTCTAATAATGCAGGGACAGGAGGCTCCAAGGGTGAAGAAGGATGGGGAAATAATTCCAAGAGCTGGGATTCTCTTACTGACAGGTTCATGAACCGTGTTGAGCACAATTCTGAGATGATTCGTAACCTCGAGTACAAGATTGATGATCTGAAGGACTTGATTGAGAAGCTTATTCGAGATTATCCACCGCCACCACCAAAGGAGTAATTCATCATCGGTATAGGCATCCCCTTGGCTTGTTCCAAGCTTGGGGGAGTGCCGCGGTATCACATCGTTACCTTCTGCTCATTTACTTTTCAAGTAGAGTCTTATCATGAATAGAGAAGTTATTATATAGAATAGTTTGCAGTTGGAAGTATCCTCCTTAGTTAGTTATCTATGTATCCCTTGGTGTGAGTTGCGGTAATGAAATATTAATGAGAAGTTTTATCGTTTACTTTTCGCACACTTTATGTTAGTCTGCAATCTCTCTTATATGACTGATCTTGTTGATTGGTATTGGTATCACATTGGGAGCATGAGTAGATTTAGTTGGTTTTGGCAAACCTAGCTTGGTCAGTAGCAACTTTACCTTGAAGTTTGAGTAGAAAAGAATAAAGAAGTGCTTGTTATATCACTTCAGTTTTCCCTTAGCATTGTTATTCTTAAAGTTAAAATCGTTGTACCTTCAAGGGGGTTGCATGATTGTTCTTATTATATGTATGTATGTTTGTTTCATGCAACTCTTATGCTTGCTACCCAGCCTTGCTAGCCAAAAACCTGTACTGAGAGGAAATACTTCTCGTGCATCCAACTCCCAATAGCTAAGTCACTTCCAAAGAGTCCACTATAAATTCCTATGCATGGTATTTTAAGCCATTCCAAGTAAATTTTCATGTGCTACCTTTCAAAAACCCTTCAAACGCTTCTCATTTTGTGCCACTATTTTTAGCTCATGAGGACGTAGTGGATGGGTTTGTTATCTTCCATACTAAATTAAGTACCCCTCGACTAGGCAGCTTCATCTGCTCATCATTAATTTTGCAAAGGGAGCTGGTCAGACCATTATAATCTAAAAAGAAAGAAAAAGGCACTCCTCCAATGGTATGTGAAAGTTGGTCGGCACCCGATGGAATCGGTTAGCCATGGTTTGAGAAAGAAAAAGGTGGGGAGGAGTGCAAAACTATAAAAGAGCACCAAAGTGCCAACTAATTAAACATCTCGGAACCGCTCTCACTTGTTTAGTATGGAAGATATCAAGAACTCCGTTGCTAGTCGTTGACAAAAGCAACCACCTCTCAAAATAACTTTTACCTCTGTTTTACAAATGAAAAGCTCTAGCACATGTTTAATCCCTGCTTCCCTCTGCGAAGGGCCTATCTTTTACTTTTATGTTGAGTCAACCCATTTCCCTCTGTCTCAAACAAGCATTTGAGTTGTTATGTTTCACTCATCCATATGTTGATCTGCTTAATCATGTTTATTATCTTTCTTGTTTTGTATAATGCTTTTATCTGAAGGAATATATCCTTGAAAGTTCTCTATGAATGCAAAAGTTTACTTTGTTGACCATATAGTCTTTGCTTTATTAGCTCTGTTTTAAAAGGCTCCGTTTAAAAAGAGAGAATAGCTTGTTCTCCATTCTTTAACCAAGAACTAAGGTTTGCCATTGCCAATTATAATTTACCTTGTGCATCTTTACATGTGATTCCCTTTTACCTATTGCAAGTTTACATCTTATAAAGGGAAGTTGCTGTCTATTATAATTTGTGCCTTAGTGAATGTGATGCTTCTTGTTCGTATTTTGATTATCGACACTTCACTCCATAAACATGTGGTCATATTTACCAAGTTTAGTTTTTGCTTGGGGACAAGCGAGGTCTAAGCTTGGGGGGGTTGATACGTTCAAATTGCATCACTATTTTGTATCATAATTTACTGTTATTCATTGATATATTTCATATTTAGATAAGTTACTTATGTTATTTCCTTTGTTTTCACATGTTTGATGATCATCGGAGGAGTTGCTACCGGAGTCAGGATTCTGCTGGAAAAAGGACCATCAAGAGACCATACTTTGAAGATCAGGAAAATTCCAGAAAAATACCCAGAAATTATATTTTCCCAGAAGACCTACGAAGCCAGAAGGAGGAGTCGAGGGGGGCCAGGGGGCCCCCACACGCCAGGGCGGCGCAGTCAGCCCCCTGGCCACGCGGGCCCCACGTGAGGCTACCCTGGTCCACCTCTGGTCTCCTCCCTTCGCGTACATCATCGTCCCCGAAAACCTAAGTCAAAGGGGGGGGGGTTCAGAGTTAGACACAGCCGCCTCTGCGGGGCGGAGAACACCAGAGAGAGAAAGCTCTCCGGTAGAGAGAAATCTGCCGGGGAAATTCCTTCCCGGAGAGGGGAGATCATCGCCGTCATCATCACCATCGCACTGGACTTCATCGGGATCATCATCATCATCTCCATCACCAGCACCTTCATCTCCACCATCACCTCGCCATCCCGCTGTAACATCTTGAGTTGGATCTTGTTATATTCATAGGGGAAACTTTCCCGGTGTTGATTACTCTTGTAGTTGATGCTATTGAGTGGAACCATTGAATTAAGGTTTATGTTTAGATTGTTATTTACCATTACTTCACCTCTGATCATGATCCATATGATGTCTTGTGAGTAGTTCGTTTAGTTCTTGAGGACATGGGAGAAGTCAAGATGTTAGTAGTGAATTATTGTTGAGAAATATTTAATGGTTTGATATTGTTGTGGTGCTATTTCACTAGTGGTGTCATGTGAACGTCGACTACATGATACTTCACCATTTATGGGCCTAGTGAGATGCATTGTGTATTTGGTCACCGATTGTGGGGTTGCTGGAGTGACAGAAACCTAAACCCCTGTTGGTAAACCATTGCACCAGGGAGCGTAGGATCCTAGAGTTTAAGGCTGTGGTTAGATTTATCTTAATTACTTACTTGTATTTGCGGATGCTTGCAAGGGGTATAATCACAAGTGTGTATTTATCCTAGTAAGGGTAGTGCGCTAGCACAGGTTCACCCCCATAACACTTACCAAACCAATAAATACTATTGGCTCTATGAAGCGAAAGCTCTTGACAGAAACCTCCCGTGTGTCCTCGAGAACGTTTGGTTATTATAAGAACACAACCGGCTTGTCCTTTGCTGAAGAAAGGATTGGGCCAATTGCTGCAATTGTTACTACTGTCTTTTACTTACTCGCACTTTATTTACTCGTAATACCAAATACTCCTGAAAACCTATTTGCTAGTATTTACAGTGATTCCTTGATCAAAACTGCTCATCAACACCTTCTGCTCCTCGTTGGGTTCGACACTCTTATTTATCGAAAGTACTACGATACACCCCCTATACTTGTGGGTCATCAATCACTTTTCCAGAACACATCGCGATCCGCCACCGCCGTCGACCCGAAAATCGGGAGGATCCAGAAGCTCTTCTCGGCACCCTGCCGGAGAGGGGAATCGCCACCAGAGGTCTTCTTCATCGCCATGCTTGCCTCCAGAGCGATGAGTGAGTAGTCTACCTTGGACTATGAGTCCATAGCAGTAGCTAGATGGTTGTCTTCTCCACCATGTGCTTCATGTTTAGATCTCATGAGCTGCCCTACATGATTGAGATCACCGTTATGTAATTCTACCTGTTTGGTTTGTTGGGATCTGATGCATATTGGTGTTTATGATTGAGTTGCTGTACTGAATTATATCTTTTGTTATCTCTATGTTGTTTATGATCTTGCATGCTCTCCGTTGTTAGTAGCTATCTTGGCCGAGTAGTTGCTAGTGACTCCAAGAGGGGGTATTTATGCTCGATAGTGGGTTCATGCCTCTATTTAACCTGGGGGAGTGACAGAAACCTCTAAGGTTGTAGATGTGCTGTTGCTACTAGGGAGAAAACAATATTCATATGCTCAAGGTCATATGCTTTGTTTACATTACACACTTTGCTTAATGCAATTATCTGTTGTTCGCAACTTAATACTTGTGGAGTTCTCGGATTGATTCGCCACAAGTGGATTATTAGTCATAGATGCAGTTGGATGGCGGTCTATGTATTTTGTTATAATGCCCAGAGTAAATCTCATAGTGATCTTCTTGACATATCACGTTTATCTTTATTCTATCAATTGCCCAACTGTAATTTGTTTACCCAGCATGTGTTATTTATCTTATGGAGAGACACCACTAGTGAACTATGGACCCCGGTCCTATTTCCATCATATTTCTATCACCTGTTTACTTTGCTCGCACTATTTACTTTATTCGCATACTCTACTGTTTTCCACTCGATACGCTCATAACCTTTGTTTCAAGCAAACCGGTGATATTGACAACCTCATCGCAAGTTGGGAGCAAAGTACTTGGTTGTGTGTGTGCAGGTTCCGCTTTGCAGCTAGCAAGCAAAGCTTGGACGAGGCGCCCTATAAATTGTCCGAAGCTGTCGCAAACTAGCAAGCATCACCTTCAGTTGTCACTGTCTGCTTTTCTCCTGGACGATAAACCTTGGTTTCTTAACTGAGGGAAAACTTGCTGCTATATTCATCAAAACCTTCTCTTGGGGTTTTCCAACTGGCCAGTTATTTTACTTCATCAACTTGGCCCCATCACACGGTTGTTTGAGAGGGATAGCTTTGACCTCTTCCTCCCTGAGTTCGATAAACCTTGGGTGATCCACTTAAGGGAAACTTGCTGCTCTACAAACATCTGCACTTGGAGGCCCAACACTGTCTACAAGAACAGACGCGTGCGTAGACATCAAGCTCTTTTCTGGTGCCGTTGCTGGGGAGGTAAGGTAAAAGGTACTCACATTCTTTGGTTACTAAGTCTTTTAGTTGCTGGTGAGTGCTCGGAGTTATTTCCTTTAGATTCTGCAATTATATCTTTTTGTTTCTTGTTTTTATTTTCACTAGTTAGGCTTAATGGAAAGTAAAGAGTTCTTTAGTCTTTTTCCTGAGTTTAGATTTGAAGAGAAAATTGAAAAACCTTTGGAGCTTATTTCGCATAGCAATGTTATTAGTACGAATGCTTTGAATCCCGTTATTGCTAATGCTATAGAAAAATCTAAGCTTGGGGAAGCTGGTTTTGTTAAGCATGATTTTTTAGTTTCCCAACTTTAGTGGAGAAAGTTTGTTCTGATAATATTTTATCTCCCATATGTGATGTTTCTAATGATGCTTGTGCTCCTCATCCTTTTAAAATACCTACGAAGATTGTTGAACATGCTATGGATAACTGCTATTTAGGAGATGGAACTGTCCATCCTGGTGATCATTTGCTTTTTATACATGAATTATGCGAGTTGTTCCAGTGTGCAGGTATTTCAATGAACCAAGTTAAGAAGAAGCTATTCTCTTTATCACTAAAAGGCAGAGCTGAGAAATGGTATAAAACACCGAAGGATGGTCGATCTATTGACTGGGAGGAAATTGTACACCCTTTTATTCTGAATTCTATCCTTCTAGTCAGGTTTATAAAGATAGGAATTACATTTATAACTTTCATCCGCATGAGGGAGAAAGCATTGCCCAAGCGTGGGGAAGATTGAAGTTACTAATGCACAAATGTCCTATTCATGATCTTCCCCGTAATATTGTTATTAATAATTTTTATGCAAGGCTTTCAGGATATTACAAGGACTATCTAGATGCATGCTTTGATGGGTCTTTCACAAGCAAGGATGTTGACACCAAGTGGGATCTGCTTGAAACAATTCAAAACAATATTGAAGGTTGGGATAGCGATAAAGGTAAAGGATCAGGTATGAATTAAGAGTTTGATTGCATTAAGTCTTTCGCTGAAACTGCTAATTTTCAAGAGCTTAGTGCTAAGTATGGTCTTGATCCTCAAATTATGGTTGATTGCTTTAAAGCCTTTGCTTCCCATATGAATGTTCCTAAAGGAAATGGGGACGTGTATCATGAATCTTTTAAGGACACTTGCATAGAAAGTAATATTGTTATTGATGATTGCAATAAACATGCTCAAACTTCTAAAAGTCCTATTTCTTATAAGCATGTTAATTTTTGTGGAATACATAGACCTTGTGAACAGAGTCACAACAAGGAAGATTATTGCATCACCCACGGGAATGAAGAAACCAATATGTGGCTCAGGGATCTAGACGATCTTGGTGAAAGGGTTTGTGAGCTTTATCCTTTTCTTTGTGAACTTTGCGGTAAAAAGGGTCACTTTAATTTTTAATGCCCAATTAATCGAACGAGTACCGTAGATTTGTATTGTGATGATAAGATTACTCTCAATCAGCATGATGAGCTTACTTTGTTTTTGAATTATGAAGAGATATCTAGAAAGATTTCTTTAGTTGATATGAGAGATGTTGATATTAATAGCATCCTTCGTGGTTGTCGTCTCTATTGTGCTAAAGATTGCCTCGCAAATACTTACTTACAAGATCTTATAAAACATGATGTTTTGCCAAGCTATGACAGGACTAATAGATGTTTCGATCTTATTAATAGAGAGGAGGAATCCTCCAAAGTTTCTTCTGTTGTTTCTGTCAGCAAACCAGATTATGTGGAGAAGATGCCTTTCCCTCCTAAAGGATATGTGGAGAAGATGCCCTTCAAGTCTCTTCCTCCTAAAGGAGAGAGTAAGAAGAGTATGAAGAAGAAGAATAAGAAGAAGAAGAAGAAGAGGAGGAGTAAAAGGCGAGAGGACACGGTATCTTCCCCTAAGCGTTATGATCCTGCTATAGATTATGATAATTCTGATTGGGATGATGTTCTCATGCCTGTTACCTATGTTAGTGATCATGATTGGGAAAAGCACTCTACTTTTGATAATGAAAATATTTTTGGTACCAACTCTAAGGTTAATAATTGTTGTACCATTAGTGTTATCCATGTTCCTTCTTATGATGATATGTTTGATGAATATGCTTTGCGACATAGTAGTTCTCTAGCTTGTGATGATACTGAACCTCTAGTCTATGATGGTTACAATGATGAGTATAATGTTTTTAGTTCACCTACTTTTGAGGAGAAAATTAGTTATGATTACAATATGCCTCCTGTTTTTGATGATTATGGTGATGAGAATAATTATTCTATTGAATCTGCTCCTACTACGATTGTTCATGTGTGGAGTATTAATTCTTTTATGCATGTGGCTTATGATAGGGATGCTTTATGTGATAGTTATATTGTTAGTTCTATTCATGATGCTATTGAAAGTTATTATGAGAGAGGGAAATATGGTTTGATGGATCTCAACAATATTGAGTTTCCCCTCTTTATGTTGCAATTCTTGAAGTTATACTTGTTTTGCCTTCCTATGCTTTTTGCTTTGCGCTTTCATGACTTGTCTCTTTACAAGACTATTTTTCATAGGAAGTGGTTTAGATTTAAATGTCTTTCACATTTGCTTTTTGATGCTCTCTATTGCTTTAAGTTCCTATATGGCGCCTTTGCCTCAAGCTCTTATATGGCGCCCACATGAGCATCTTTACAAATTCCTGCGCCTAGCTCAAAGGCGTTAAAGAAAAGCACTCTTGGGAGATAACCCAATGTTTTACTTTTCAGTACGTTTTCTTTTATTTGAGTCTTGGAAGTTATTACTACTATAATAACCGTTCCTTATCCTTTTTATTTTGTTGTTGTGCCAAGGAAAGCCTCTAACTTGAGTGAGGTAAGATTTTGGGATGTTGCTGTCCTGAAACAGTTTTGGTGCTGCACCGTAAAAATTCGTGAAAATTCTCAGAATATAGTTTGGACCTGCGATTTCTTGTGCATTTGCCCCAGGTTATATCCAAACTTTCATTAGTTGAACACTTTTTGATTTAAGCAACAGAAAACCCTCCAAATATTCGAACTTTGTCAGCTGTTCTGTTTTGATAGATTTCTGCCAATATTTGTGTTTGCCGCTTTATTGCTTTCTTTTTTAGTTCTTTTGATCACGGAAATTTTGGGAAAGTTGCTACAGTAGTGTATGCTTTATATGGGTGGTTTTGTGTTGAAATCTGAACTGAAAAGGGTTGATTCATTATTATGTTTATGCTAACGTTGCTAATAGAATTGTGTTGAGTTTTGTATGAAGGAAGTTTTCAAGTGTAGGGATTGGAGAATGATGAGATGAGATGAAGAATGGACAAAAGCTCAAGCTTGGGGATGCCCATGCAACCCCCAAGAAATATCCAAGAGGTAAAAGCATCAAAGCTTGGGGATGCCCCCGAGGCACCCTCTTCTTCATCAGCAAAAATCATGTCACCTTTCAAAACACTATATTTTTATTGCTTCATGCACTATGCGTTTTTCTTGGAGGGTCAGTTGTTTTTGTTTTCAGTTTTCTTTTGTTTTGTTTGCTGCAATAAATGGTTAGAGCACATCATGTTTCTTTTGGAGGAGATGAACTCGCTTTTCATTTGCCAATGTAACAACTCAGAAATTGTAAACCACTTCTTAAGAAATAAAGTGCCAAAATTTGGACCCAAATAAAACTTTTCATCTATTATTGTATGCATACATGCATTTTCTGTTATTTGTATTCTATGATTTTATGTGTGTTATTTTGATTGAGCATTGGTTAGATAAATCTAAGTGAACCAACAGAACCAATTGAGAAGGTTTCTAGGAAGCAAAGAAACCAGATATAAAAATAGGTAAGAAAGAGATAAAGTTAATATGATCTAGGATTTGTTATTGACTACACCACTTTGAGCCATTGGATTGAGAAATCTGTAACTCAAATCAGTGATGGGCCAACTAGTTGAGCTTAACCAAGTGATGGACTAACTCAACCAACAAAGATCTACCAAAATTTCAAATTGGAACACCACACAAACTTGAGCCAAAGTTTGAATCTGAAATAGGAACTATACCAAATTTGAAATATAAATTTTTGCAAAACTCATTCTTTTCCAGAACAAAAATATGACTGGGTACCTTATCCAATATGATGAGCACCCAAAGTGGAAAATTTGAAAAATTCGAATTTTGAGTTCTTGCGAGCATTTCGTCGAACACTGGCAGAAGAAGATCAAACCAAATCGATGCTACTGTGCCTGCACTGTTCTAGCTCGCTCCTGTGCTGTAGCCATGCTGCTGGACGACGCCACGGTCGAGCCCAGCTTCCCCATCCCCGACCCAAGCCGTGAGAAGAGGAGGAAGGAGGACAAACGCTGCCAGGGCCCCCTCCCAGTAACCTGCTGCCCTGGGCGATGCCGACCAGCTTGGAGGCGCCAGAGGAGACCCACAGCCTCCCGCGGCCAAGCAAGAACCCTCCCAGCATGCGAGCGTGGCCGCCGTGGCCGGAGAGACCGTCGAACGCAACCAGGACCCCCGAGCCGGCGAGCTTCTGGTCGCCTTGCTCCCGGCCTCCTGAGACTATAAATCCCCCCTCCGATCAAACGAAACGACTCACCTCACTCCCAGCTCCCTCCCAGACATCGCCGCTCACTCCCTCTCGCTCTGGTTCACCGTAGCCAGCCTCGCCGGCGCAGTACTGGATGGGCAGAGCGACGCCGCGTTCGACCACCCCGGAGCAAGTTGCTGCAGGGAATCGGAAGAGGAGGAGCACCGCAGCCGATCCCGCGCGTCGCCGTCAAGCCCTGCATCCCCTGCGCCTCGCCATCGCCGTTGAACGTTCTTCGCTGCACACAGGTGTGCTCCCGCCCGTGCTGAGGAAGAAGATGAACCTGCACCGTTGGATCGCGATC
The DNA here is from genome assembly GCA_007115705.1 of Dactylis glomerata. Classification (NCBI taxonomy): domain Eukaryota; kingdom Viridiplantae; phylum Streptophyta; class Magnoliopsida; order Poales; family Poaceae; genus Dactylis; species Dactylis glomerata. The sequence goes on along the minus strand of QXEO01002107.1, from coordinate 6,525,601 downwards.
TGACGATAGCATACCGATTCGGGTTTCGTAATTAGGTCTGACATCGCGACCCCACCTGTCAGCTCCCATGTTATTTTTTTCCCCGCGCGAAACGGTATGGGCCGGCCCGTTCGGCTTTATTCTGAATAGGGCCCGGCTCGTTTCAGTTTATGTCCGTTTCGTTTTTAAATTAATTCCCGCCCGTTTTATTTATTTCAAATATGTTTCAGATGCTATTTTCAAACTTTAATTCCTAGAGTTTTACAAATCCAAATCTAGCAAATAAATATTCATTAGAAAGCTTATCGAATGCTCTACACAATAGTACTGGTTAGAATTCAAAATAACTTAAGGATTAAATTAGATATGAATAGTGTGACCATAGCTTGTTTAATAATGAAAGGTTTCTAGAAAATTATTTAAGCCATCAAAAATCATGAACATTGGAATGTGAACTTACTAATGAACCCTCTTACTGTTAGTCAACCTTAGTCAACCCCAAACCCTATTAGTGTGATCCATTAGACCCTAATCCAATCCTATTTTGGTAGCATAAAATGATAGATCACTATTGCACACTTAGAGTTAATTGCCCTCAATGCCAAATTCACTTAGTGGATCCATCCCACTTAAACTTGTCCTAGTAACCCCAACTCAACACCAATGCTGCACAAGTGGACCACCTATGCCACTTAGTAAAGAATCTAGCTTGCACACTTGAAGAAAACTTAGAAGAAAGACTTATCTACCAACACCATAAAATGCAACATGACTTAAATTGCAACAGGAATTAAAATACAACATAAATACTATTGTTTGAAAGCAAGCATGAGTGCTTGGTGTGTTGTTAGCTTGGTGAAGTGATGGTGTGCTTTGTGTTTATTCGTTATTAGACGCTAGTGTTGCCGAGGAGGATATTGGAGGGGATTATTATTATCAAGAAGAAGAAAACCCCGGACACCTTGCCAACCAAGGCAAGCCATCTTTTGATTCATACTCCCCATGCCTAGTTTTACTATTGCATGCTACTTGTTTTAAGTAAATTGCATGATTGAATTGCTAGAGTAGAATGATAGAAGTAAAGTAATATCTTGCTTAGCAACAGTATCAAGCTAAGTTTATCCAACTATAGCTTAGTAGTATCATCACTCAATGTAGTGGCTTAGTCGCTAATAAAAGTTGATGCTATCTTTGGAGGAATCCCATTTGAAGGGTGGTGATCTGAACTTGGAACTTGAAATGGAGATTGCTCCTACATAGGGCTTTATAAAAGAAAGTAATCTTGACTAAGAACTATGGAATATATTTCTCAATGACAACGAGTGATGTACTATGGGAGCCAATTATACCGTACGACCACATTACCCCTATATGGGAAGGGGCTTAATCCGTAGCTTGTTTATCTTAGTATGGGAGGCCTTGTATCAAAGCTTCATGGAAGGACACCGCGAAACGGTTACTTCTGGACCAGGTGGATTCCACTAACCCGGTACCCGGGATGGGCAGAACTAGAGACGCCGGAGCGGGAGATTCCGTATCCCGGGCTCTAGGGAAGGATCCTATACTAGGATGAGCAAGTGAAAGAGTTTGTTTGATTATCTGAACCTCGCATACTTGGTGTATGTCGAACCGTGGATTTCTCCCGGCAGATGTATCGAATCTTGTGGGTAAAGTGTACCCCTCTGCAGAGGTTTTGAAACTATTCGAATAGCCGCGTCCGCGGTCATGGACGGTTGGCGAGCTGTACTTGACTTTTGTCAGGACTAAAAGTGACAATGATGAACTGGGTGAATGACTTGACTTGACAATGATATTGACACACTTGAAGTCCTCTTTAGATTGAACTTAGAGAACTAAACTTCTTTTCTACAAATGAACATTCTTGGGAAATAAAACTAGCTTTTGCAAAACAACTTAGTGCTTAGTCCACCATATCAACCTTGCATTTCTACCTCATCATTTCATTTATAAGATGGTTTGCGAGTGCATCCAATGTACTCATGGCTGTGTCCCTGGCTATCAACTTGGCCAGACTATGGGGAGGAATACCAGGAGGAAGGGTATGAAGAAGAATACCAGAACTAAGCTCGTCTCCGTGAGTTGCCAGTTGCCTGTAGGGAGAAGGCATGGGCCGAAGACGTTATTTCCGCTGCTATATTGTGTTGTAATATGACTTGGTCTATATGACCCTTGTATTTGAACCATCGTATTGTAATGTCTATGGAACTGGTTACCAACTACGTTATGTATATCGCAACAACGGTTCTGGGATTGCGGTGGAATACATAACGGGCACTTCGAATTTGTTATCAAATTTGAGGTTGTTACAAGTTGGTATCAGAGCCTAGGCTGACCATAGGAGACCTTAGTTAGAATGGGCGTAAAAAAACCTTGATAAAAGCAAAGATACCAGAACGGTTGCAAAAATGGCTTATTCTTTCCTCTCTAGTTGCAAAGTTTTATACATACTTCAGTTTTTGCCTACTTAAAATTTTGCACACTTGAGTTGATCACTAACTTGAACTAATCTAAAATTTTGTAGATGGCCCCGGTATTCACTGAGCAGTACCAGTTAGGCCAGGGTGGCAGCCTTTGTTTCGAGCGCGACCTCACCACCTTGACCTTGTTTCTGGATCGTTTGTATCCGGAGTTCAAGGGAGCCGTGCTCAATGAGCACCCAGATGGAGAGCTACGGTGGCTCATTCGCGCTAGTTGCCGTGGCAAGAAGGGGAATTTGGGTTCTCCAAGGGTCAAGTTTGAGCTTGTGGAGAACACTTGGGCCGATGGTTTGGTCCGAGCGATGCAGGAGATGCACGCCCGCTTGTGCGGACTGCACGTTGAGGAGGTTCAGGGAGGGCGCTTCAGGGACTTTGCTCGGCGTGATGCGGATGGACGTCCCGCAAACATGCCCGGGCAGAATGAGCCGAGTACCTACATCGATCACATGGACTTCTTGCTGTACTCCACTTAGCAGGAGGCCGATCGTGCACGTACCAAGGCCAACCTTGAGCACTTTGCATTGGTGGATGCAAGGAACACTATCAGGATACTTGCGAAGGAGCGCAAGAGCCTTCGTCGCCAGCGCGATGAGAAGGAACAGGACCTTGAGGAGTTGAAGGCCAATGTGGCGGAGTTGACTGAGTACATTGAGAGTCTGGAGGATCACCTTGGTGAGGAAGAAGGCATTGACCTCCGCAAGGAGGATAATGCCCTCATCAGCGACGAGGATGACTTCATGGAGGACCTTGAGGATCCGGAAGATGGTGGGCACAATGGATTCATTGTTAGTGACGATGAGGAAGACCCCGAGGAGCCCGCTGTTTAGATTCGAGATCCACGTGTTATCTAGTTATGAGTTCCACCTTATGTTTCACTTCGTGTAGGTGTGAGTTGTATTCCCCTCTCTAGTAAACGAGTCACAATGGTTTGATGTAAACCATTTGTAATGTGTGAACTCGTATGTGTGATATGTTTGTTGAGTGTTGAATGAAATATGAATTTGGCTCTTAGGGCCTTAGTAAGACAAAATTTCATCATCCATATTACCTTTAATTTTAGCAAATTAGCTTTTCCCTCTTGTCTTACACACCTTATCTTCAGATGCCGCGAGCACCCCCACCCCCGAACCTGGAAATGGCCGAACTACTAAGGTTGATCATGGAAGACCGGGAAGCAGCCCAAGCGGAACGCCAAGCTAACTTGGCCACTCTTCAGCAAATAACCCAGATGGCAATGAACCACAACAATGGCAATGGCAATGGCAATGGCAATGGTGAAGGAGAAAACAATGGCAATGGAGATCACCGATCCAAGTTGAGGAATTTTCAAAACACCAACCCTCCTATGTTCACTAAGTCTGAAGAGCCCTTAGATGCCGATGACTGGCTTTGTACCATGGAGAACAATTTGGCAGTCGCCGAAGTTGGTGAAAATGAGAAGGTCTTGTACACCACCCACTATCTTGCTGGAGCAGCAAGAGCTTGGTGGGATAGCACCCGTGCAATGCAAGCCCCAGGGTATGTGATGCCTTGGGAGGAGTTCAAGAGCAAGTTTAGAAAAGCCCATGTTCCTTTGGGATTGGTTAAAAGGATGAGGGATGAATTCAGGAATCTGAGGCAAGGTTCCATGTCTGTGGTGGATTACCGTGACAAGTTCCTTACCTTGTCTAGGTATGCCCCAGATGACACCAACACCACTGAGAAGAAGCAAGAACGGTTTCTGGATGGACTTCATGATGAGATGCAATGTGTCTTGGTCAGCATTCACTTTGCCGACCTGGAGTCGTTGGTTGACTCTGCCATCCAGATGGAAGGCAAACTCAAGCAAGCTACCGAGAACCGCAAGCGCCGTATGATGTATCAAGGCAACTCGAGCAACTCGCAGAAGCCAAGGGGAAATGCGCCTATGGGTTTCTCCCCTAGACCTATGAGGCCGTATGCACCTGCTCCACGTCCCAACTATCCCAACCGTCCACCAGGCAACAATTTCAACCGTGCACCTCCAAGACCTAGTGGCAACAACTTCAACACCAATACTCCAAGGCCAAATGGTGCCCCTGTGTTACCCAAGCCTGGCGACAAGTCTGGTATTACCTGTTATGAGTATGGACAAAAAGGGCATTACTCCAATGAGTGCCCCAAGAAGCTGAATGATGCATCCAAGACAACTGCCCCTGTTCAGCAACAGCGCCGTGTAGGAAATGGCAAGAACTATCCACCAAGAAACCAGCCCCGCTCTCAAGGCCGCCTGAACCACATGAATGTTGAAGAAGCTCAGGAAGCAACCGACGTTGTGCTTGGTATGTTCCCTGTTAACTCAGTTCTTGCAAGAGTTCTGTTTGATTCTGGAGCTTCACATTCCTTTGTTACCCAATTATTCGTTGATAAAAGTGGACTTCAACCTACACCCTTGAAAGATGTCATGTCTGTGCAAATCCCCGGGTCAGTAACTAAAGCCAGTTGTACCTGTTTGGCAGTGCCCATAGAAATCCATGGGATCTCATTCTTAGCCAGTTTGATTGTGTTAGGAACCAAAGGATTGGAAGTAGTCCTAGGTATGGATTGGATGTCCCAACACCAAGGAATTATAGATTGTGCTAAAAAGACCATCACCATGAGGAGTAGCCATGGAGTTCTAGTAAAACATGTGTCAGTCAAACCCATCCCACTCCCCAGATGTCATAAGAGTATCTCAGGACCGACTTTGGAGCAAGTCCCCATCGTATGTGAATACCCGGATGTCTTTCCCGATGAGCTACCCGGAATGCCACCGGATCGGGATATTGAGTTTATCATTGAGCTTATCCCCAGAACTGGATCTATAGCCCAACGACCGTACCATATGAACCCAGCTGAGCTAGTTGAGTTGAAGAAGCAATTGGATGACCTTTTGAGTAAGGGACTGATTCAGCCAAGTTCTTCTGCTTGGAGATCACCTGTTCTGTTTGTGGATAAAAGTGACGGTTCTAGCCGACTGTGCACTGATTACCGCAAGCTAAATGATGTGACCATCAAGAACAAGTACCCTCTCCCGAAGATTGAAGATTTGTTTGACCAATTGACTGGAGCCAGAGTCTTCTCAAAGATAGATCTTAGAACCGGATACCACCAACTGAAGATCCGTGCAACGGATATCCCCAAAACAGCCTTCACTACCCGATACGGATAGTATGAGTACACCGTAATGTCATTTGGATTGACCAATGCCCCTGCTTATTTCATGAACCTCATGAATAAGGTTTTTATGGAGTTCTTGGATAAATTTGTGGTTGTCTTCATTGATGACATTCTTATCTACTCCAAGTCCGAAGAAGAGCATGCAAACCATTTGAGATTAATCTTAGAAACCTTAAGGGAGCATCAGCTGTATGCCAAGTTCAGTAAATGTGAGTTCTGGTTGAAGAAAGTTGGATTCTTAGGCCATGTATTATCAGCTGGAGGAATATCCGTAGACCCCAAGAAGATTAAATCAGTCATGGAATGGGAAGCCCCAACCACTCAAACGGAAGTGAGAGGTTTTCTCGGATTAGCGGGATACTACCGCAAGTTTGTTGAAGGATTTTCAAGTATTGCCCGGCCGATGACACAACTGTTGAAGAAAGACAAGAAGTTTGAATGGACCCCTAAGTGTGAAGAGAGTTTTCAAGAGCTCAAGAAGCGATTGGTGACCGCACCCGTCCTAACCATGCCCGATATCACCAAAAACTTTGATGTCTATTGCGACGCTTCCAAACTTGGACTTGGTTGCGTATTGTTGCAAGAAGGAAAGGTCATAGCTTACCTCTCTCGACAGCTTCGACCTCATGAAGAAAATTATCCAACCCATGATTTAGAGTTAGCAGCCGTGGTTCTAGCTCTGAAGACCTGGAGGCACTATCTGATGGGCAACCGTTGTGAGATCTACACTGATCACAAGAGTTTGAAGTATATCTTCACCCAGAAGGAGTTGAACATGAGGCAAAGGAGATGGATAGAATTGATCAAGGATTATGATCTGGAAATTCACTATCACCCCGGTAAGGCAAATGTCGTGGCCGATGCATTGAGTAGGAAGCCGTGCTCGTTGAATATGATGATCAAGGAAGAGCAACCTATGTTGCACCAAGAGTTTGAAAAATTTGGATTGGAACTAGTCAGTCAAGGATTCTTAGCCAGCCTTGAGTTTCAACCCACCTTGATGAGCCAAATCAAAGAAGCCCAGAAGGGAAATGAGAGTATTGATGGAATCAAACGCAGAATTGGTTCCGGCAAGGTGCCAGGATTTGAAGAAGATGATCAAGGAGTTCTTTAGTATAAAGGACGTATCTGTGTGCCTGCTGACTCAGAATTAAAGGAAGTGATTATGAAGGAAGCCCATGAGACACCTTACTCCATCCATCCCGGTGGAACTAAGATGTACCAAGATCTGAAGGAACAATTTTGGTGGCATGGAATGAAGCGTGAGATTGCATCGTTCATCTCTAAGTGTGATATTTGTCAAAGAGTCAAGGCTGAACATCAACGACCTGCTGGTTTGCTGCAACCGTTGCAAGTTCCGGAATGGAAGTGGGAATCTGTTGGAATGGATTTCATCACTGGATTTCCAAGGTCTAGCCGTGGAAATGACTCTATCTGGGTCATTGTGGATAGACTGACCAAAGTAGCCCACTTTATCCCTGTCAAGACCACTTACAACTCGGGACAGCTAGCAGATCTGTATTTATCCAGAATTGTCAGTTTGCATGGAATCCCTAAAACCATAGTTTCCGATCGAGGAACCCAGTTCACCTCGAGATTTTGGAAGAGTTTACATCAAGCTTTGGGAACCAAATTAGCTTTCAGCACCGCTTACCACCCTCAGACTGATGGACAGACTAAAAGAGTCAATCAAATACTTGAAGATATGTTGAGAGCCTGTGTTCTAGCCTACGGAGCTAAGTGGGAAGATTGTCTGCCTTTCGCGGAGTTCTCCTACAACAACAGTTATCAAGCCAGTTTGCAAATGGCCCCATTTGAAGCTTTGTATGGAAGAAAGTGTCGTACCCCTTTGAACTGGTCAGAAACCGGAGATAGCCAGATATTTGGACCAGATATTCTGCAGGAAGCCGAGGAAAAAGTTCGCATGATTTGTGAGTATCTCAAGGCAGCCCAGTCAAGACAAAAGAGTTATGCCGATAAGAGAAGGAGATAATTAACTTTCAAGAGTGGAGACTTTGTTTATCTTAGAGTATCACCTCTCAAGGGAATGCAAAGATTCCAAGTAAAAGGAAAGCTTGCACCAAGATATATTGGACCCTTCAAGATACTAGACCGCAAAGGAGAAGTGTCTTATCAGTTGGAAATGCCCCCTGAATTGTCTGAAGTACACGATGTCTTCCACGTGTCGTTACTTCGGAAATGTCTTGAAGTGCCGGAGAAGCCAGAAATCTTCAAGAATATTGATCATCGTTCGGTGGACATCAACACGGATTTGACCTATCGTGAAGTACCTATCCGTATTCTCGAGGAAGCTTATCGAACCACTCAAACCCGAAGCATCAAGTTTCTGAAAGTTCAGTGGAGTAATCACACCGAAGATGAAGCCACTTGGGAACGAGAAGATTACCTTCAGGAAGAGTTTCCCAATCTTTTCAGTTCTTAACTAGTGAATCTCGAGGACGAGATTCTTTTTAAGGGGGGAAGATTGTAACAACTCAGAAATTGTAAACCACTTCTTAAGAAATAAAGTGCCAAAATTTGGACCCAAATAAAACTTTTCATCTATTATTGTATGCATACATGCATTTTCTGTTATTTGTATTCTATGATTTTATGTGTGTTATTTTGATTGAGCATTGGTTAGATAAATCTAAGTGAACCAACAGAACCAATTGAGAAGGTTTCTAGGAAGCAAAGAAACCAGAAATAAAAATAGGTAAGAAAGAGATAAAGTTAATATGATCTAGGATTTGTTATTGACTACACCACTTTGAGCCATTGGATTGAGAAATCTGTAACTCAAATCAGTGATGGGCCAACTAGTTGAGCTTAACCAAGTGATGGACTAACTCAACCAACAAGGATCTACCAAAATTTCAAATTGGAACACCACACAAACTTGAGCCAAAGTTTGAATCTGAAACAGGAACTATACCAAATTTGAAATATAAATTTTTGCAAAACTCATTCTTTCTCCAGAACAAAAATATGACTGGGTACCTTATCCAATATGATGAGCACCCAAAGTGGAAAATTTGAAAAATTCGAATTTTGAGTTCTTGCGAGCATTTCGTCGAACACTGGCAGAAGAAGATCAAACCAAATCGATGCTACTGTGCCTGCACTGTTCTAGCTCGCTCCTGTGCTGTAGCCATGCTGCTGGACGACGCCACGGTCGAGCCCAGCTTCCCCATCCCCGACCCAAGCCGTGAGAAGAGGAGGAAGGAGGAGAAACGCTGCCAGGGCCCCCTCCCAGTAACCTGCTGCCCTGGGCGATGCCGACCAGCTTGGAGGCGCCAGAGGAGACCCACAGCCTCCCGCAGCCAAGCAAGAACCCTCCCAGCACGCGAGCGTGGCCGCCATGGCCGGAGAGACCGTCGAGCGCAACCAGGACCCCCGAGCCGGCGAGCTTCTGGTCGCCTTGCTCCCGGCCTCCTGAGACTATAAATCCCCCCTCCGATCAAACAAAACGACTCACCTCACTCCCAGCTCCCTCCCAGACATCGCCGCTCACTCCCTCTCGCTCTGGTTCGCCGTAGCCAGCCTCGCCGGCGCAGTACTGGACGGGCGGAGCGACGCCGCGTTCGACCACCCCGGAGCAAGCTGCTGCAGGGAATCGGAAGAGGAGGAGCACCGCAGTCGATCCCGCGCGTCGCCGTCAAGCCCTGCATCCCCTACGCCTCGCCATCGCCGTCGAACGTTCTTCGCTGCACGCAGGTGAGCTCCCGCCCATGCTGAGGAAGAAGATGAACCTGCGCCGTTGGATCGCGATCTGACGATAGCATACCGATTCGGGTTTCGTAATTAGGTCTGACATCGCGACCCCACCTGTCAGCTCCCATGTTATTTCTTTTTCCCCGCGCGAAACCGTATGGGCCGGCCCGTTCGGCTTTATTCTGAATAGGGCCCGGCTCGTTTCAGTTTAGGTCCGTTTCGTTTTTAAATTAATTCCCGCCCGTTTTATTTATTTCAAATATGTTTCAGATGCTATTTTCAAACTTTAATTCCTAGAGTTTTACAAATCCAAATCTAGCAAATAAATATTCATTAGAAAGCTTATCGAATGCTCTACACAATAGTACTGGTTAGAATTCAAAATAACTTAAGGATTAAATTAGATATGAATAGTGTGACCATAGCTTGTTTAATAATGAAAGGTTTCTAGAAAATTATTTAAGCCATCAAAAATCATGAACATTGAAATGTGAACTTACTAATGAACCCTCTTACTGTTAGTCAACCTTAGTCAACCCCAAACCCTATTAGTGTGATCCATTAGACCCTAATCCAATCCTATTTTGGTAGCATAAAATGATAGATCACTATTGCACACTTAGAGTTAATTGCCCTCAATGCCAAATTCACTTAGTGGATCCATCCCACTTAAACTTGTCCTAGTAACCCCAACTCAACACCAATGCTGCACAAGTGGACCACCTATGCCACTTAGTAAAGAATCTAGCTTGCACACTTGAAGAAAACTTAGAAGAAAGACTTATCTACCAACACCATAAAATGCAACATGACTTAAATTGCAACAGGAATTAAAATACAACATAAATACTATTGTTTGAAAGCAAGCATGAGTGCTTGGTGTGTTGTTAGCTTGGTGAAGTGATGGTGTGCTTTGTGTTTATTCGTTATTAGACGCTAGTGTTGCCGAGGAGGATATTGGAGGGGATTATTATTATCAAGAAGAAGAAGAAAACCCCGGACACCTTGCCAACCAAGGCAAGCCATCTTTTGATTCATACTCCCCATGCCTAGTTTTACTATTGCATGCTACTTGTTTTAAGTAAATTGCATGATTGAATTGCTAGAGTAGAATGATAGAAGTAAAGTAATATCTTGCTTAGCAACAGTATCAAGCTGAGTTTATCCAACTATAGCTTAGTAGTATCATCACTCAATGTAGTGGCTTAGTCGCTAATAAAAGTTGATGCTATCTTTGGAGGAACCCCATTTGAAGGGTGGTGATCTGAACTTGGAACTTGAAATGGAGATTGCTCCTACATAGGGCTTTATAAAAGAAAGTAATCTTGACTAAGAACTATGGAATATATTTCTCAATGACAATGAGTGATGTACTATGGGAGCCAATTATACCGTACGACCACATTACCCCTATATGGGAAGGGGCTTAATCCGTAGCTTGTTTATCTTAGTATGGGAGGCCTTGTATCAAAGCTTCATGGAAGGACACCGCGAAACGGTTACTTCTGGACCAGGTGGATTCCACTAACCCGGTACCCGGGATGGGCAGAACTAGAGACGCCGGAGCGGGAGATTCCGTATCTTGGGCTCTAGGGAAGGATCCTATACTAGGATGAGCAAGTGAAAGAGTTTGTTTGATTATCTGAACCTCGCATACTTGGTGTATGTCGAACCGTGAATTTCTCCCGGCAGATGTATCGAATCTTGTGGGTAAAGTGTACCCCTCTGCAAAGGTTTTGAAACTATTCGAATAGCCGCGTCCGCGGTCATGGACGGTTGGCGAGCTGTACTTGACTTTTGTCAGGACTAAAAGTGACAATGATGAACTGGGTGAATGACTTGACTTAACAATGATATTGACACACTTGAAGTCCTCTTTAGATTGAACTTAGAGAACTAAACTTCTTTTCTACAAATGAACATTCTTGGGAAATAAAACTAGCTTTTGCAAAACAACTTAGTGCTTAGTCCACCATATCAACCTTGCATTTCTACCTCATCATTTCATTTATAAGATGGTTTGCGAGTGCATCCAATGTACTCACGGCTGTGTCCCTGGCTATCAACTTGGCCAGACTATGGGGAGGAATACCAGGAGGAAGGGTATGAAGAAGAATACCAGAACTAAGCTCGTCTCCGTGAGTCGCCAGTTGCCTGTAGGGAGAAGGCATGGGCCGAAGACGTTATTTCCGCTGCTATATTGTGTTGTAATATGACTTGGTCTATATGACCCTTGTATTTTAACCATCGTATTGTAATGTCTATGGAACTGGTTACCAACTACGTTATGTATATCGCAACAACGGTTCTGGGATTGCGGTGGAATACATAACGGGCACTTCGAATTTGTTATCAAATTTGAGGTTGTTACAGCCAAGAACACTCTAGTTTTCACTCTTATCGTTTAATGAGTGTTCTCCTTTTCTGCTACTACATTTAGCTTGCATTTTTTGCCTTGATTTTTGTTCAGATCTTGTTTTATCTTTGCATCAAGGTGTATTTGGACCTCTGGTATATGTTGGTTTTCCTCCAAAGAGTTTCCTCAAAAAGGTTTGAATGGTGTTGGAAAAGAGAAAAAGTTTCATGCAAAAAAGTGGTACAAAAAGGAGCTTGTTTAGACTGCGGCTTAGACTTTTGCATGTCATGTTTGATGTCGTTTTTATAGTGTGCTTAGTGATTTTTGCTGTAGCATGACTTGTCTCAAATGACTGAGATTGCTTAATAAGCCTTTGAAAAAAATCATGCGTTGTTTATATTATTTGGAAGCATTAATTTGGTTTTCTCCTTTGATGCTTTATTTGGGTTGACTTGGCGCATGCTTACACCATGTTGACTACAAAAATAAGTCGCCTATAGCCTCTATGATCATTTAGTTTTTGACTTTTGATGCCATCTTATGCTTCTTTTAATGTTGCTTTGTCGCTTTGCATGATTATGGCCGTTATTGCTCTCTTAGTTGGTCGCTCCCAGTCTTTTGCTAGCCCTTATTTTGTACTGAGTATGAGCTCTACTCGTGCATCCAACTCCCAAAAACCAAGTTTGCCATTGTGTCCACTATAAATTCCTATGCATGGTATTTGCAAGCCATTCCAAGTAAATTTTTATGTGCTAACTTTCAAAAAACCTTCAAAATACTTCTCATTTTGTGACACTATTTTCAGCTCATGGGGACGTAGTGGTCGGATTTGCTATCTTCCATATTGTCTTATTCCAAAAAGAAAAAAAGAGAAAAAAAAAGAAAGAAAAAAGGCACTCCTCCATGGTATGTGAATGTTGGTGGGCACCCGATGGAATCGGTTAGCCATGGTTTGAGAAAGGAAAAAAGGTGGGGAGGAGTGCCAAGCTTTATAAAAGAGCACAAAAGTGCCAATCTCTCTCTCAAAAACTTGCTTCATTTTTGTATGGAAGATAGTAAGAACCCCATTGCCAGTCGTTGACAAAGACAACCACCTCTCAAAATCTAGTTTTTATCTCTCTATTTTACAAATGAAAAGCTCTAGCACATGTTTAATCACTACTTCCCTCTGCGAAGGGCCTTTCTTTTACTTTTATGTTGAGTCTTCACCTTCTACCTTTATGCACCGTCTAAGAGAGCATAGTTGTCATTCTGAGTATAATGTGCATTGTCCCAAAGTTTATCATTGATTGATTCATGACTATGGTTTCACTTGTTCTTAAATTACTTGTATCTAGTCACCCTCTTAAACTTGAAGGTGTCCTCTGCATTTATGTTTTGCTATTCCATAAGGGACAAGCTGAAAACCATTTGTATGTTTTTCCATATGATTTGAACACACATTTGACTTTCATTATTTCATTATTCATGATCTGTTGTTTGTGTTCCTTTTCATGTTATAACATAGTTGCTAAGTTTCTATTATCAAGATTATGTCTTTCATGCCCATGTTTTAAGTTCCTTGATCTCAGCACTCAATGCTTTACCTATATGATCAAGATTGTGATGGTGCATGTCACCTCAAAAATTATTTCTTTTGCTATCACTTACCTACTCGAGGACGAGCAGGAGTTAAACTTGGGGATGCTGATACGTCTCAAACGTATCTATAATGTTTGATGCTCCATGCTTGTTTTTACACCATTTGCCTTGTGTTTCGTTACACTTCGTGGCATTTTTATGCGATTTCCAGAACTAACCTATTGACAAGATGCCACAGTGCCAGTTCCCTGTTTTCTGCTGTTTTTGTGTTTCAGAAAAGCTACACAGGAAATATTCTCGGAATTGGACGAAACAAGTTCCACAAGTCTTATTTTTCCTGGAAGAGTACCGAAGACCAAAAGAGAGCCGGAGGGGGGCCAGAGGCTGCCCACACAACAGGGGGGCGTGGCCCAGCCCCTGGCCATGCCCACCCATTGTGAGGGCGCCCTGGCAGCCCCCTGACGATGCCCCTTTGCCTATATAAAGCCTCGGGATGGAAAACCCTAGGGGAGTCGGCGAAATTTCTAGAGCAGTTCCGCAGCGCCGCCACCGTCGAAGACAAATTTCAGGGGACAGAAGTCTCTGTTCCGGCACCCTGCCGGGACGGGGAAGTGCCCCCGGAGCCATCTCCATCGGTCTCCATCGCCGTCTCCGCTGTCTCCATCGACCTCACCGCCATCTCCATCAACCTTGTTGTCTCCTATGATGAGGAGGTGGTAGTTCTCCCCCGGGGCTGAGGGCTCTACCGGTAGCTATGTGGTTCACCTCTCTCCCATGATGTGATCTTTATATGATCGTGAGCTTTGTATCTAGTTGAATTGGTAGATGTTATTATTCAGATATTATGCTACTCCTATGCTTTATTATTATACTCTCCGGAGATACCTCGTATCATGGTGTAAAGGTGACTAGTGTGTGCATCATGTGTATCTTTTTGGTTAATGTCTCTATGAAATATTGGTGTTTGTTGGAACCATCTAGTGCGTTCAAGGTGATAGTGTGGGACAATCTAGTTTGGGTACATACGGACTTTGAGGAGTGCTTCGTAGCCCTACGCATGATTAGTGTATGTTTTTCATTGGAGAATTGTTTTGAGTTGCATATTGATGATAGTATCTATTGGTTCAATTATGTTATATTTGTTGGGAGTGTGTCCACTAGTGAAAGTATTTTCCCTAGGCCTTGTTTCCAAGCTTTGCACACCGTTTCCTTTCAGTTTTGTTACATGTTTGCTTGCAGCGATATTTATTTCATATTACAGTTACTACTCATAATCATCACTACTACTTGTATTTCACTATCTCTTTGCCGAACTAGTGCACCTATACATCTGACAAGTGTATTGGGTGTGTTGGGGACACAAGAGACTTTCTGTATCGTAATTGCAGGGTTGTTTGAGAGGGATAGCTTTGACCTCTTCCTCCCTGAGTTCGATAAACCTTGGGTGATCCACTTAAGGGAAACTTGCTGCTGCTCTACAAACCTCTGCACTTGGAGGCCCAACACTGTCTACAAGAACAGACGCGTGCGTAGACATCAACGAGATGGAGCGACAAATCCAAGAACTCCTCCAACACTCGGTTATCAGGCACAGTACCAGCCCCTATGCTTCACCGGCAATATTAGTCAAAAAGAAGGATGGCACATGGCGCCTGTGTATTGATTACAGAAAGCTCAACTCCCAAACTATTAAAGATAAATTCCCCATCCCAGTCATTGAGGACCTTTTGGATGAGCTCTATGGTGCAGCATACTTCAGCAAATTGGACCTTCGATCTGGTTATCATCAAATACGAATGAGGCCTGAGGACATTTAGAAAACTGCCTTTCGTACTTATTTTGGTCATTTTGAATGTCTTGTCATGCCTTTTGGTTTAACAAACGAACCAGCCACCTTTCAGTCGTTGATGAATAATGGTTTTGCTGCATACTTGAGGAAATTTTCGCTGGTTTTCTTTGACGACATTCTAATATACAGCAAACCAAGACAGAACATCTGCATCATCTTTAGATTGTTCTCCAGACCTTACGAGACAACAAACTATTCGCCAAATAGTCCAAATGTGTGTTTGCAACTAACCAAGTCGAATACTTGGGGCATATCATCATAGCACATGGCATCAGCACTGATCCCAAGAAGATTGAGGCTGTCAAAGCCTGGCCTCTACCAACAAACCTCGCTCAAATTAGAGGCTTCTCTTGGCATAAAAACGAAATAAAAAGGATAAGGAGAGGTCATTACAGTAGTAATAACTTCCAAGACTCAAATAAAAGAAAAAGAACTAAATGTAAAAACATTAGGTTATCTCCCAAGAGTGCTTTTCTTTAACGCCTTTGAGCTAGGTGCAGAAAATTGCGAATCAAGTAATTTCAGAAGAAGCATTAAGATCCATTGTTGGAACAAAGAAATGAATTCTGTCCAAATGAGGTTTTGAGTACCCCTTGTAGTCACGCCTTGGTACACTATTTTCATCAAAAATATTTTCAGGACAAATCCAACTAAAATTATTTT
This sequence comes from Dactylis glomerata, assembly GCA_007115705.1. Classification (NCBI taxonomy): domain Eukaryota; kingdom Viridiplantae; phylum Streptophyta; class Magnoliopsida; order Poales; family Poaceae; genus Dactylis; species Dactylis glomerata. The sequence goes on along the minus strand of QXEO01002107.1, from coordinate 6,509,784 downwards.
CCAAGGCATCATGAATTCCTACAAGTTTACAAGGTATTAGCATTCTAGAATCTTCATTGGGTGTACCAACAACCGCTACAGGTGAGCCAAGCTTATTAAATTTCTTAAAAACTTTCCTAGCCTCAATGGCAACATCTCTAAATTCTATGCGCAAAGTTTCCAAGATAAAAGCCTTCTTCTCAGGATCTTCAATTTCATGAAGCTTAAGGAACATGTATTGCATAAAAGGATTAAGGCTAGCAAACCTAGCTTCCAATATGTGAATTAAATAAGCAGAAGCAACTTCAATACTAGGAGCAAGCTCAACCAAAGACTTTTCCTCAACTTCTTTATGCATACTAATATGATTAAAGAACTCCTCAATGTTATCTTTCCCAATAATTGAACCACTATCTACTAAGAGGTCCTCCAAGATGTACTTAGGGAACAACATAATGAACTAAAAGTAAAGAAATAACAACTACCAAGGATTCCAATTTTTTTGTGTTTTTGATAAAATGATGCAAGTAAAAATAAAGTAAAGCAAAACTTAAAACAAAGTAAAGGATGTGCGTGCAAAAACTCCCCTCGCAGAAGTCTTCTTCCTCCCCGGCAATGGCGCCAGAAAAACTTGTGTTGGTGCCAAGTTGACGTGGGAAAGTGTAACTGATGTGGGAGCTTCTTCTTCTTCAATCCCCGGCAACGGCGCCAGAAAAACTTGTTGATGGCGCGGTTATGACGATGTGAAAAAGCTTGATTATGTGTAGTAAATGACCGGCCAGTTGGAAAACCCCAAGAGCAAGGTGTGATGAATATAGCAGCAAGTTTTTCCCTCAGTAAGAAACCAAGATAGTCAATCCAGTAGGAGGACAAAATACGACAGAAGGTGATGCCCACTAGCTGCGTGATGCTCTAACAAGGGCGCCGTTAATGATCTCTTGTTAGCGCGTCTTCAACCAGTAGCAACGTGGAACCTGCACACAACACAACCAAATACTTTGCTCCCAACTTACGACGAGGTTGTCAATCTCACCAGTTTGCTTGAAACAAAGGGTATGAGCATATTGAGTGGAAAGTAATAATAGTATCCGAGTAAAGTAAATAGTGCAAGTAAAGTAAACAAGTGATAGCAATATAAAGGAAATAGGACCGGTGACAAGGGTATAGTTAATAGAGCTTGTTAGTTGAGTACCCCTGAGGCCCGTATAGCTAGGCCCAAGTGTAATGATAAGTCGAATACGAGTTCCTACCGTATATCGATATTGTAATCTGTATCGGACCCTACCCGATCCTCGAGACCTGGCCATCTATATATAGGGGCCAGGAGGGGATGGTGTAGGCCAGATTAAAAGCAAGCCAGGTTGAACACCCAAGTTTACTTTCGACATACACCTATTTTGACTAACTTTACCTTCGAGTTCATCCGATGCCCTATCTCCCCGATCCTAAGTCCTTCATTTAGGACATTTGTCAAGTTAACCCTCGTCAATTGGCGCCGACCGTGGGGAACTGGGGTGTTGGAATCATGAATTCGACGGCTTTTTCGCTTTTAGCCAACAACAGTCCAGGACTTGACAAAAATCAAGAGATGGAGTTAACCATTGGAAGTTTAAGCATCATTATCGGGCCATCGGGTTCATCTCGCCTCTCAGATTCGACGAAATCAGATCTGGCGGCAGACAAGCCCAAAACAGAGGGAACATGGGAATCATCAGAAGACTCTTCCAGCGAGGTAAACTCGCCAACCAGCTTTGACAAAGTTCGGGAAAATTTCGACTCAGAAGAAAGAGCGCGCCAGACGCACGACAACACAAAGGACTTCACCGTGGGAAGCAACGGCGTCTCCAAAGTACATCAGTTATGCGTTATTATCACTGAAGCAGAAGAAGAAAGCAAGAGTGAAGGAAGTAAAAAGATCGATAGGTTAGTCGACAAAACAAAAGAACACAACAAAAAGGAAAAGGAGAAGGTCCATGTTTCGGCTGACGAATGGAGAATAATCAAATCAGCTATCAATCATGGTACAGAAGTACCCGAGGGATCGAGAAGAGAAGTTCTAATGGGCTATTAGTATGCATTATACCAACATAGGAAGAAACTAAGGGAGGAAAGAGACATGGTTTTTCAAGACAATAACAGTATATCAAGAGAGGACTACTGTGAAGACCATAGCGAAGATTCAGAGTACAGCAGAGAAAGGCACGGAGACCCAAAGCACAATAGAGGGGTGACGACGCGTAGCAGAGAAGAAAGGTACTCAAGGAGCCCTACTCCACAACTAGAAGAGGAGGAAGACGACTTCATACAAGAAACGCCAGGAGCAGCATTAGTAGCAGCACAGGCGTATTTACTAACTACAAGGCCAGAACCTGGGGACCCGCGAGAAGATATGCACCGGACCGCGATACGAAGCCTTGGAATAGTGGAAAACAAGATTAAGGAAAAAGGCCCAGAGATAAAGTCGACAAGATGCAAGGAAAACCAAAAGGAGAAGTTCAGATACGACTTCACAAGTAACGAGCACAGCAACTCATCTGAGGAAGAAAGGCAACAGAAGAGGAAAGAAGACGCAAGAAATATAATAGCGCAAGCTCGAGTAAACAAATCGCGTCATGTTTGGAGGGAAGAGAATTATGAAGACGACGATACGGAGATGGGAGCGTTATGCTTTACCCGCAGGGTTCGCAAAATGCGGGTACCCAAAGGATTCAAACTACCACACGACCAGCATAATATGACGGGTCGCAAGAACCTACCCTATGGTTATTAGACTATCTGCAGGCAGTACAGATATTGGGGGGAACAAAGGCGACTGCAATGCAAAGTTTGCAGCTACACCTCACCGGCGCAGCACGGTCCTGGTTGAATACCCTACCCAATGAATCCATCGGAAGTTGGGGGGAACTCAAAAGTCAATTTGCATGAAATTTTTGTTCAACATATAAGCGCCCGGCATCACTGGAGGAAGTCAAGGCATGCATGCAGAGGAAAGACAAAACTCTACGTTCTTACATACAATGATGGAGCATAATCAAAAACTCAGCAGAGGACGTCTCCAACGAACGAGCAATAGACGCCTTTACGGTCGGACTTTGTCGCTCAGATCTCGTGGAGGAAATAGGAAGAACAAGACCCACGACAGTAGCCGAGTTAATGGAACAAGTCAACAAATTCGCTGATGGAGAAGACGCATACAATAACAAAAGAGGACGTTCACCAGAAGTCGATAGAACAAACAGACAGAGGAGACGATACCGTAGCAGGGGTAACCATGAAAGGCGAAGTCAGGTAGCCACGGGCTACGTAGTAGAAGAAGAGGAGGGATATGATAATAGAAGGTTTCAAGCAAAAGGAGTAGAAAAGTCGAGATACTCCGGTCCTTCGGCCGAGGATATGCTATACGGACCTTGTCGAATCCACTACGCATATCTCGACGGGAAAAGGGTCTCAAATCATCAGATGAAGGATTATAGAACATTCCTAAGGTTGCAAAGCGCCATGGGCTCAAGCCAAGAAGGGAGGCAAGGAGAGCAACATAGAAGTCAAGGATACCAAATGCAAAGGCTAGCAAGGCACCTAGAGTCAAAAGTTTACATATCAGCCATGATTCAACCGGTGCCCAGGTCAAAGAAAGAGCAAAAAAGCATATCGAGGCAAGTAAACCTAGCAATATCATCACCACCAGCTACCATAGAGTACCTACGGTGGTCAGACCAACCAGTCAAGTTTAGTAGAGCAGACCACCCGAAGAAAGTTCCTAGGCCAGGCCACTCGCCTATGGTTCTAAAGGCGCAAATAGGAGGATACGACATCGGAAGAGTGTTCATGGATGTAGGGAGTGGCATAAACTTAATATATGCTAGAACCCTAAAGGCAATGTGCATATCGCTGTCGAATCTGAAGCCAACAGATTGCTCCTTCCACGGAATAGTACCAGGAGCTGCGAACTACCCTTTGGGAAGAATAGAACTCAATGTCTGCTTTGGCAGTAGCGGCAACTACCGAAGAGAGAAGCTGGAATTCGAAGTTATGGACTGGCCATCACAATATCACGCAATCCTGGGGCGCCCAGCATTTGCAAAATTCATGGCAGTACCACACTACGCGTATCTTACGTTAAAAATTCCAGGACCCAAAGGAACAATCACAGTACAAGGAAGCTTTGACGTAGCCAATACATGCGACAGAGAATTCAACAGGATGGCGCAAACCTTCGGCATGACAGCGGAATACAAGAGGTTAAAAGGAGAAACGGATCATAATGTACTACCCGACGTTGGACGATCCCTGCCAGATCAGGCTTTCGACACGTCTCAGGACTCGAAGAAAATCCAGGTCCATCCTACAGACGCAAACAAGACGACATCAATTGCGGTGAACTTGGATCCCGCATAGGAAAGCGCGCTTGTCGAGTTCCTCCATGAGCGCTGGGAAATCTTTGCCTGGTGTCCATCAGACATGCCAGGGGTTCCCAGGGAACTCGTCGAGCACGCATTAAATGTAGATCCCAAGGCAAAGCCAGTCAAGCAGCCATTGCGATGATTTGATGAACCCAAGAGGAAGGTGATAGCATCAGAGTTGTACAGGATAGAAAATGCTGGATTTATCCGAGAAATCAAAACTTCGAGTTGGGTGTCGAACCCAGTCATAGTACCCAAGAAGAACACAGACGTACAAAGAGTATGTGTCGACTACACATCTCTCAATAAGCATTGTCCAAAGGATCCCTTCCGTCTACCCCGCATCGATCAGATTATCGATTCAACAGCAGGATGCGCGAGGCTTTCATTTTTGGACGCATACTCTGGTTACAATTAGATCAAATTGAAGAAAGAAGACGAAGAAAAAACGGCCTTCATCACACCATATGGAGTGTTTTGCTACCAAGTGATGCCGTTCGGCCTAAAAAATGCAGGAGCAACTTACCAACGGATGATGCAAAGTTGCCTCGGAAGCCAAATAGGGCGCAATATACAAGTCTACATTGATGATGTAGTTATCACCACAAGAGAGGAGAAATCTCTAATCAGCGACTTGGCAGAAACTTTCGACAACCTGAGCAGGTACAAGCTTAAGCTTAACCCGACAAAGTGCTCTTTCGGCGTATCAGCAGGACAACTTTTAGGGTTCCTGGTATCAGCACGAGGAATAGAGGCAAACCCAGAGAAGATTCAAGCAATTTTGACTATGGGGAAACCCACGAAACTACACAACGTATAGAAACTTGCAGGGCGCGTCGCGGCTTTAAGTTGTTTCGTTGCTCGATTGGGAGAAAAGGCGCTTCCTTTCTATGCACTTATGAAGAAGTCAGATGATAAATTTGAATGGACGACAGAAGCAGACATAGCTTTTGCATAGTTGAAAAAAGTGCTTTCCACGCCCCCAGTGCTGGTCGCACCAAAAGAAAAAGAACCACTGCTACTCTACATCGCCGCAACCCATCAGGTGGTGAGCATAGTATTAGTAGTCGAAAGAAGCGATGAAGGAAAAGCCCACGGCGTCCAGAGGCCGGTATATTTCATCAGTGAAGTGTTATCTCCGACAAAGCAGAGGTACCCGCATTATCAGAAGCTTGCATATCGTGTTTTCACAACTGCACAAAAATTGCGACAGTACTTTGCGGTGCATCCAATTATAGTGGTCAATGAAGCACCACTATCAAACATATTGAACAACCCTTCAGCAACAGGACGTGTCTCTTTGTGGGGAATCGAGTTATCTCCCATGGACATCACGTACGAAAAAAGGAAGGCGATCAAGTCGCAAGTCTTGCCAGATTTTACGGCAGAATGGCTGGAGCTCCAAAGCATGGGACCACCAGATTTATCCAGTATTTGGACAATGTACTTCGACGGTTCTAAGAGAGTTCAAGGCGCAGGCGCAGGAGTGGTCTTGATATCGCCTCATGGCGACAAATTGAAGTATGTCTTAAGGATGAGCTTTCCACAGGCCTCCAATAACAAAGCAGAATACGAGGCTTTGTTGCACAGAATGAAGATGGCCAAAGCATGTGGAGCAACTCGCCTAAAAATACAAGTTATGAACAGATGTGACACAATCAATGACAACATGATGGCTTACAAGAATTTATATCATTATCTCGAAGGAACATTCGATGGATGCGAAGTCTCGCACATAAGCAGGAATAGTAATGAAGAAGCCGACAATTTAGCAAATATCGGGTCACAGTGTTTACCCGTGCCGTCCGGAGTATTTTGGGAAGAAATAGCAGAAAGATCAATAAACAGTGGTAAAAGTTCAACTACTACAGCAGACTCGGAGGCTCCGTCGGAGCCAGAGGAGGTCATGATGATAGAAGAAACATGGATGCAGCCATATCTTGCATACATGATAAATAAACAATTACCAGAAGATGCAGTGGAGGCCAAGAGGATAACTCGAAGATCAAAGGCGTTTGTCGTGTTGCAGGGGAAATTATACAAGAAGAGTATTACCGGCGTTTTGCAGCGTTGTGTAACGCCCCAAGAAGGACAAACAATACTACAAGACATACACGGTGGAGTATGTGGCCATCATGCTAGCAGCAGAGCAATAGCAGCAAAGGCTTTTCGAGCAGGATTTTATTGGCTAACAGCCATTGAAGACGCAAAAGATATAGTTCGAAAGTGTGAAGCGTGTCAAAGATTTGCATCTAGACCACATGCACCAGCAGCAGAGCTACAAACAATACCATTGTCCTAGCCCTTTGCGCAATGGGGCCTCGATATGGTGGGAAAATTGCACAAATCTTGGCTAGGAGGGCATGTATACATGCTAGTGGCAGTCGATAAATTTACCAAGTGGGTGGAAGCAGCCCCGGTAACAACTCAGGATTCGACAGCAGCAATCAACTTCATCAAGTCGATAGTATTCCATTTCGGTGTACTATATAGCATAATCATAGACAACGGGACAAACTTCACTTCAAAGGAATTCAAGAGTTATTGCGAAGGACTAGGGATCAAGCTCAAATTCGCATCTGTGGCGCACCCGAAGACAAATGGGCAAGTCGAAAAAGCCAACGGCCTGATATGCAGTGGAATAAAAAAGAGGCTCTTAGCGCCTCTCGAGAAAGCTAAGAGCGCTTGGGTAGAAGAATTGCCCTCCGTTCTTTGGAGCCTAAGAACTACGCCTAACGCAGCAACTCAAGAAACTCCTTTCTTCCTGGTCCATGGCGCAGAAGCCGTGCTTCCAGTCGAAGTTACACACGAAGCCCCAAGAGTGATGGCATACGACGAGACAACATCGACAGAAGCACTGCAGAAGGATGTCGATGCACTGGATGAAGCAAGGGATAAGGCATTAGAAAGAGCCACGCAGTATCAACAGAGTCTACGAAACTATCACAGTAGTCGAGCTCGTCCACGATCCTTCGTGGTGGGAGACCTAGTTTTGCGACTTAGGCAAGACAGCCATGGCAAATTGGAGTCCCCTTGGGTGGGACCCTACATCGTCACAGAAGTAATTCCAGGAGGAGCATATCAACTACAAGACAAGAAGACAGGAAAAGACGAGAGTAATCCGTGGAATGCGGAGCAATTATGATGTTTTTACGCGTAAACTAAATCTAGCAGTATCAATAAATTCGAGTTAACCTTCTGAACCCAGAACATGAGGCCATAGGTCGGGTTCTTTGGGTTAAACTCGACAAAGTTGTCCAAGTGTTTCTACTTCTCCGCTCGGGGGCTTCAACCCTCGGGTCATACGAAAGGAATTTTTTATCGTGACTTGGAGATCTTTTTTACTATAAGGTTGTACAGACAACCCGATAAATACTCAAACAATTTGGTTCACAAGAGAACCCGATATTCTTCATATTAATTGGTTCGCAAAGAACCCAATATACCTCAGAACAAGTGACTTATCAAAGTAAAGTACGAATATTCATTACAGATAATATGGCAGTGCTACTTGTTGATGGCGCCAGAAAATTAGCTGATGGCGACCAGTTGATATGGAAGCAGACTCTTCTTGTGCGTGGTGAATAACCAGCCCGTTGGGAACCCCAAGAGGAAGGTATGATGAGTGTAGCGGCTAGTCTTCCCTCAGTTAAGATACCAAGGTTTATCGATCAGGAGAGGAGAGACAATGACGACTGAAGGTGATGCTTGCTAGTTTGCGACAGCTGCGGACAATTTATATATGGCGCCTCGTTCAAGCTTTGCTTGCTAGCTGCAACGTGGAACCTGCACACACACTCAAACAAATACTTTGCTCCCAACTTACGATGAGGTTGTCAATCTCACCGGTTTGCTTGAAATAAAGGTTATGAATGTATCGAGTGGAAAACAATATAGTATGCGAGTAAAGTAAACAGTGCGAGTAAAGTAAATAGTGCGAGTAAAGTAAACAGGTGATAGCAATATGATGGAAATAGGACCGGGGTCCACAGTTCACTAGTGGTGTCTCTCCATAGATAAAATAGCACATGCCGGGTAAACAAATTACAGTTGGGCAATTCATAGAATAAAGATAACGTGATATGTCAAGAAGATCACTATGAGATTTACTCTGGGCATTACAACAAAATACATAGACCGCCATCCAACTGCATCTATGACTAATAATCCACTCCCGGGGATATCATCCGAACACCCTAGAAGTATTAAGTTGCGAACAACAGATAATTGCATTAAGCAAAGTGTGTAATGTAAACAAAGCATATGCCCTTGAGCATATGAATGTTGTTTTCTCCCTAGTAGCAACAGCACATCTACCACCTTAGAGGTTTCTGTCACTCCCCCAGGTGAAATAGAGACATGAACCCACTATCGAGCATAAATACCCCCTCTTGGAGTCACTAGCAACTACTCGGCCAAGATAGTTACTAACAACGGAGAGCATGCAAGATCATAAACAACATAGAGATAACAAAAGATATAATTCAGTACAGCAACTTAATCATAAACACCAATATTCATCGGATCCCAACAAACCAAACATGTAGAATTACATAACGGTGATCTTAATCATGTATGGCAGCTCATGAGATCTAAACATGAAGCACATAGTGGAGAAGACAACCATCTAGCTACTGCTATGGACCCATAGTCCAAGGTAGACTACTCACTCATCGCTCCGGAGGCAAGCATGGCGATGAAGAAGACCTCCGGTGGCGATTCCCCTCTCCGGCAGGGTGCCGGGAAGAGCTTCTGGACCCTCCCGATCTTCGGGTCGACGGTGGCGGCGGATCGCGATGTGTTCTGGAAAACTGATCGGGTCCTTAGGTTTTTCTTGTCGGGGGGTCTTTATAGGCGAAGGGGCATTGGCAGAGGAGGGGCCAGGCGGCCACACATGGGGGTGGCGCGGGCCAGGGGCTGGCCGCGCCACCTGTGCGTGTGGGCCCCTGGTCCCTCGCCTCCTACTCTCCTTCGGATCTCTGGAAGCTTCCGGGTAAAATAAGACTTCAGGAACTTGTTTCATCCAATTCCGAGAATATTTCCCGTGTATCACTTCTGAAACACAAAAATAGCAGAAAACAGGGAACTGGCACTGTGGCACTTCGTTAATAGGTTAGTTCCAGAAAATGCATAAAAATGCCACTAAGTGTAACGAAACAATTGGCAAATGGTGTAAAAACAAGCATGGAGCATCAAAAATTATAGATACATTTGAGACGTATCAAGCATCCCCAAGCTTAACTCCTACTCGTCCTCGAGTAGGTAAGTGATAACAAAAGAATAATTTTTGAGGTGACATGCACCTACACAATCTTGATCATATATGTAAGCATTGGTGAGCTGGGATCAATAGAACTTAAAACATGGGCATGAAGATATAATTATGACAATAAGAACTTAGCAACCATGTTGTAAACATGCAAATGAACACAAACAAAAGATCATGAAAATGAAACAATGAAAGTCAAACGTGTGTTCAAATCATAAGGAAAAACATACAAATGGTTTTCAGCTTGTCCTTCAAAGAGAGCAAAACATAAATGCATAGGACACCTTCAAGTTTAAGAGGGCGACTAGATACAAATAATTTAAGAACAAGTGAAACCAATAATATGAATCAATCAATGAACTTTGGGACAATGCATATCACACTAAGAATGATAACTATGCTCTCTTAATGGTGCATAAAGAAAGAAAGTGGTGACTCAACATAAAAGTAAAAGAAAGGCCCTTCGTAGAGGGAAGCAGTGATTGCAAGTTTTGTAACCTTCAAAAATTATGGTACTTACCAGCTTTGAGCTCTCATTGCCCCATCATAAGCATCTTGAATGGTTAAAGTTAATGCGAGAACAATTATGATGCATATGCTTGACAAATCATAAGTTGAAAACCTCGTGCCCCGTGAATACGAGTACCCAAACCTCATGCTACTTTACTTAGAGTCCCAAGCAAGGCTCTTATCATTGTAAGTATATGCATATCATTGAGAACCGCCAATGGGGTACCTCCGTGCCCGATGACATGGAACAAGCCCACACCAAAATGACAGGACAAGCAGACAATGAACACCTCGACATCTCTTTTATTTGCTATATTGTTTAGCTTTTTTGTATTATGAGATGCGTCGTCGAATGTTCACCGTGGGTATGCTGCAAATTTCCACCATGAATTATGCATGGCTTAGATTGGCGGCCCGGCGTTTCCCTAACACATATACAAACTCCATGATCCCTACAAGATTCCCAATTCATTTCACACCGCGGGCATCCATAAACAAAAGATCATGATATCAACTCAAATAAGAAGTGCAATGTTGAAAGCTTGCCCCATGACAGCATGGATGGGCTAGAATCCAACTTACAACTTGCAAGCATAAAAACTCAACATAAGAGACCACAATGTCAAATTTTTAAGAACAAGAAAAAGTAAAGTGTGCCTTCCGGTTCGTGAGAGCTTTACTGACCGAATTTCGCATAACACTGGTAAGAGTTTAATTTGAAGAGAAAATAAAAGCAAGTCAAATTTACTTGGAATAGCAAATTTCTAGTAGTATGTATGGTGGACACTTTGGAAAACTTTGGCTTTTAGGAGTTGGATGCACGAGTAGAGCTCATACTCAGTACAAGGCGAGGGCTAGCAAAAGACTGGGAGCGACCAACTAAGAGAGCAATAATGGCCATAATCATGCAAAGCGACAAAGCGACATTAAAAGAAGCATAAGATGGCATCAAAATTCAAAAACTAAATGATCATGAAGGCTATTGGCGACTTTGTAAGGGTCTAACATGTGTGAGCATGCGCCAAGTCAACCCAAATAAAGCATCAAGGAGAAAACCAAAATAATGCTTCCATATAATAAAAACAACGCATGATTTTTTCAAAGGCTCATTAAGCAATCTCAGTTATTTGAGACAAGTCATGCTACAGCAAAACCACTAAGCATACTATCAAAAAGATATCAAGCATGACATGAAAAAGCCTAAGCCGCAGTCTACACAAGCTCCTTCTTGTACCACTATTTTGCACAAAGCTTTTTCTCTTTTCCAACACCATTTGAAATTTTTATAAGCACCTCTTTTGACGAAAACCAATGAAGATCAGAGGCAAAAATACACCTTGATGAAAAGATATGACAAGGTCTGAACGCAAATCAAGGCAAAAACGAAAACCAAAAGCAGTAGCAGAAAAGGAAGAAAGCATGATTTTTAATAAGAGTGAAAACTAAGCGTTCTTGGCAAATGAAAACGAGTACATCTCCTCCAAAGGAAATTTGTTGGGGTCCAACCATTTATTGCAGCAAACAAACAAACTAAACAAACTAAGAAAACTAAAACAACTGACGCTCCAAGAAAAACACATAGTGCATGAAGCAATAAAAATATAGTGTTTTGAAAGGTGACCTGATTTTTGCCGATGAAGAAGGGGTGCCTCGGGGGCATCCCCAAGCTTTGACGCTTGTACTTCTTGGATATTTCTTGGGGTGATGCATGGGCATCCCCAAGCTTGAGCTTTTGTCCATTCTTCAACTCATCTCATCATTCTCCAATCTCTACACTTGAAAACTTCCTTCATACAAAACTAAACACAATTCTATTAGCAACATTAGTGCAAGCATAACATATAATCAATCCTCTATTTGCTTCAGGTTTCAACTCAAAACTACCACATATATAGAATATACTACTGTAGCAACCTCCCCAAAAGTTCCGTGATCAAAAGAACTCAAAAGAAAGCGATAAAGTGGCAAACACAAATATTGGCAGAAATCTGTCAAAACTGGACAGCTGACAAAGGTCGAATTTTTGAAGGATTTTCTGTTGCTCAAATCAAAAAGTGTTCAACTAAGAAAAGTTTGGATATAACCTGGGGCATATGCACAAGAAATCGCAGGTCCAAAAGATAAACAGAGAATTTTCACGAATTTTTACGGTGCAGCACCGAAAACAGTTTCAGGACAGCAACATCCCCAAATCTTTACCTCACTCAAATTAGAGGCTTCTCTTGGCACAAAAATGAAATAAACAAGATAAGGAGCGGTCATTACAGTAGTAATGACTTCCAAGACTCAAATAAAAGAAAAAAAAGTACTGAAAAGAAAACATTGGGTTATCTCCCAAGAGTGCTTTTCTTTAACGCCTTTGAGCTAGGCGCAGAAAATTGCGAATCAAGTATGATCAAAAGAAGCATTAAGATCAACTGCAGAGAACTTTTCAACAATGAAGGAAAATATGTTCAACTGAGTTTTTGAAAATCCTTTATGATCACGCTTTGGCACACTACTTTCATCGAAAGGATTTTCAGGGCAAATCCAACTGGAATTCTTTTCCCAAGCATCATGAATTCCTATAAGTTCATAAGGTATTGGTACTTTAAAATTATCGGGTGTACCAACAACCGCTACAGGTGAGCCAAGCTTATTAAACTTCTTAAAAACTTTTCTAGCCTCAATTGCAACATCTCTAAATTCTGTGCGCAAGGTTTCCAAGATAAAGGCTTTCTTTTCGGGATCCTCAATTTCATGAAGCTTAAGGAACATGTACTGCATAGAAGAATTAAGACTAGCAAACCTAGCTTCCAACATGTGAACTAAATAAGCAGAAGCAATTTCATAGCTAGGAGCTAACTCAACCAAAGGCGTTTCCTCAACTTTCTTATGCATACTAATGTGATTAAAGAACTCCTCAATGTTACTTTTGCCAATAATCGAACCACTACCTACTGAGAGGTCCTCCAGAACGTACTTAGGTATCAACATGATAAACTAAAGTAAAGAAATAACAACTACCAAGGATTCTATTTTTTTTGGGTTTTTGATATAAAGCAATGCAAGTAAAATAAAATAAAGTAAAGCAAAACAATAACAAAGTAAAGAATGTGTGTGTGAAGAACTCCCCTCGCAGAAGTCTTCTCTTCCTCCCCGGCAACGGCGCCAGAAAATTAGCTGCTACTTGTTGATGGCGCCAGAAAATTAGCTGATGGCGACCAGTTGATGTGGAAGCAGACTGTCCTTGTGCGTGGTGAATAACCAGCCCGTTGGGAACCCCAAGAGGAAGGTATGATGAGTGTAGCGGCTAGTCTTCCCTCAGTTAAGATACCAAGGTTTATCGATCAGGAGAGGAGATACAATGACGACTGAAGGTGATGCTTGCTAGTTTGCAATAGCTGCAGACAATTTATATATGGCGCCTCGTTCAAGCTTTGCTTGCTAGCTGCAACGTGGAACCTGCACACACACGCAAACAAATACTTTGCTCCCAACTTACGATGAGGGTGTCAATCTCACTGGTTTGCTTGAAACAAAGGTTATGAATGTATCGAGTGGAAAACAATATAGTATGCGAGTAAAGTAAACAGTGCGAGTAAAGTAAATAGTGCGAGTAAAGTAAACAGGTGATAGCAATATGATGGAAATAGGACCGGGGTCCACAGTTCACTAGTGGTGTCTCTCCATAGATAAAATAGCACATGCTGGGTAAACAAATTACAGTTGGGCAATTGATAGAATAAAGATAACGTGATATGTCAAGAAGATCACTATGAGATTTACTCTGGGCATTACAACAAAATACATAGACCGCCATCCAACTGCATCTATGACTAATAATCCACTCCCGGGGATATCATCCGAACACCCTAGAAGTATTAAGTTGCGAACAACAGATAATTGCATTAAGCAAAGTGTGTAATGTAAACAAAGCATATGCCCTTGAGCATATGAATGTTGTTTTCTCCCTAGTAGCAACATCACATCTACCACCTTAGAGGTTTCTGTCACCCCCCCCCCAGGTGAAATAGAGACATGAACCCACTATCGAGCATAAATACCCCCTCTTGGAGTCACTAGCAACTACTCGGCCAAGATAGTTACTAACAACGGAGAGCATGCAAGATCATAAACAACATAGAGATAACAAAAGATATAATTCAGTACAGCAACTTAATCATAAACACCAATATTCATCGGATCCCAACAAACCAAACATGTAGAATTACATAACGGTGATCTCAATCATGTATGGCAGCTCATGAGATCTAAACATGAAGCACATAGTGGAGAAGACAACCATCTAGCTACTGCTATGGACCCATAGTCCAAGGTAGACTACTCACTCATCGCTCCGGAGGCAAGCATGGCGATGAAGAAGACCTCCGGTGGCGATTCCCCTCTCCGGCAGGGTGCCGAGAAGAGCTTCTGGACCCTCCCGATCTTCGGGTCGACGGTGGCGGCGGATCGCGATGTGTTCTGGAAAACTTATCGGGTCCTTAGGTTTTTCTCATCGGGGGGTCTTTATAGGCGAAGGGGCGTTGTCAGAGGAGGGGCCAGGCGGCCACACACGGGGGTGGCGCGGGCCAGGGGCTGGCCGCGCCACCTGTGCGTGTGGGCCCCTGGTCCCTCGCCTCCTACTCTCCTTCGGATCTCTGGAAGCTTCCGGGTAAAATAAGACTTCAGGAACTTGTTTCGTCCAATTCCGAGAATATTTCCTGTGTATCACTTCTGAAACACAAAAACAGCAGAAAACAGGGAACTGGCACTGTGGCACTTCGTTAATAGGTTAGTTCCGGAAAATGCATAAAAATGCCACTAAGTGTAATGAAACAATAGGCAAATGGTGTAAAAACAAGCATGGAGCATCAAAAATTATAGATACGTTTGAGACGTATCAGGTAGCGAGGACATTATCAAAACGAAATTACATAAAAGGCAGAGCCTAATGGAAATGGACTTCAGCTTCATACTTCTTCTGGCACTGGGTGCCATCATAGATCTTCACGTCGAACTTCGACGTACCGATGTGGAAGTCGAAGGCCATGAAGAAGCCTTGATGGATGTCGTGGTCTTCTGCAAACTGCGACCAGCCACCCTTAAAGTACTGCTTGCCGTTGCCATCATACCAAACTTCTACCTCGTACGGAGTCCCACTGCCAGACTGTTCACGGAGAACCGCTTCGCATAGTTCACGCCCATCCATGAACTTCGTGAAATTCAGTGGGAGACGCTGAATCTCGCGGTACTGCGCCATAGCAATGCAAAAGAAAGAGAATATCCTGGGAGGAGCAGCAGGAGCAGCAGGAGGAGGAGCGCTCGGACCTGGGGCAGCGACAGTCACCTTAGGCTTGTTTTTGCTGCCAGGTGGGCGGCCAGGACGACGCTTCACCAGAGCGGCTGATGACGCTCCTGCAGTGGCCGGAGTAGTGTTGCTCTTGTTCTTACTTCCACGAGGGCGACCCCAACCTCGCGGCACCACCGGAGAGCCGAGGTTCAGACGGGAACCATCTGCATCAGCCATGTGGACGAAGGAAAAAGGAAAACCCTAGATGGAAGAAGAAGAAGATGCGGCGGAGGAGGAATCTGATTAGGGTTTTTACCCTTGCTAGAGGGTGCTTTATTTATAAGCACGTATTATCGGGCCCCCGTGATAAGCAAGGCCCGTAAACATATTTTACAAACAGGAGTTAAATTCTGCATACAGCAGACGATAATATCAAAGAGAAAAAATAAGAAGAGGAGATTGCAGCTGCACGATATGAAAACCTCAACTTGGACTCGGGGGCTTGCAAGTAGTAGACGTGAACAGGAGGAAGAAGAACTGAACTTTGAGCCTATGCTTGACTACAAGTATCCAAACATAGCCTCGGGGGCTACTCCCATCGGGAGCGCTGAGCGCGCACCCGATAGAGAATGAGATAATCAATAATGGAGATGAAGAAGGGTTGGCATACAAACTTCGATTATATAGTCGACAAAGTGCAGAGAGATTACTCCCATCGGGAGCGAAGAAGATCAATTTAAAATCCGAAATTCTTTGATTTTATCAGTCAAAAACTTGGCTGCGACATAAGATTCTCGAGTTACGTTATCGCAACGAAACTCGAATGCCGTGATTTATCACGAAGGTAAGACCCCAGGATCCGTCCTGTGTGGCCCGGTATACGCACATGGATGCGCTCTGCTGGTATGTATCCGTGTCTACGACGCGAAGAAAATCCTGGTGGACGCACTGGGTACCCTGAGAATCACTGTGATTCATTCTTTGTAAGTCCTAAATGCGGCAAAAGAGTGGGTTTGACCGGTATCCCGAATTCAAGTCCATGGGGATTGAATTTGAAGTAGGTGACAAGTATCTGTTCCGGCAGTTAACTGACCTCTTGATCCGTCAGAGTTGTCAGGCTTGTTCATCAAGACCCCTTGCGAGCAAGTTATCATGAATATAAGTCGAAAGACCAAGTCGAAGATTTGAAGATACGAAGAAGTCGAAGAATTGATCAAGTCGAAGATTTAAAGATTAGAGATTCAACCTGAATCTGCAATTCTGGTAGAATCTCAGGGGCTACTGACAAGGGTATAGTTAATAGAGCCAGTTAGTTGAGTACCACTGAGGCCCGTATAGCTAGGCCCAAGTGTAATGATAAGTCGAATATGAGTTCCTACCGTATGTCGATATTGTAATCTATATCGGACCCTACCCGATCCTCGAGACCTGGCCATCTATATATAGGGGCCAGGAGGGGACGGTGTAGGCTAGATTAAAAGCAAGCCAGGTTGAACACCCAAGTTTACTTTCGACATACACCTATTTTGACTAACATTACCTTCGAGTTCATCCGACGCCCTATCTCCCCGATCCTAAGTCCTTCATTTAGGACATTTGTCGAGTTAACACTCGTCAACCGGGGTCAACAGTTCACTAGCGGTGTCTCTCCAAAGATAAAATAATACATGCTGGGTAAACAAATTACAGTTGGGCAATTGATAGAATAAAGACAACGTGCATATGATGAGAGGGTCACTATGAGATTTACTCTGGGCATTACAACAAAATACATAGACCACCATCCAACTGCATCTATGACTAATAATCCACTCACGGGGATATCGTCCGAACACCCCATGAGTATTAAGTTGCGAACAACAGATAATTGCATTAAGCAAAGTGTGTAATGTAAACAAAGCATATGCCCTTGAGCATATGAATGTTGTTTTCTCCCTCGTAGCAACAGCACATCTACATCCTTAGAGGTTTCTGTCACTCCCCCAGATTAAATAGAGGCATGAACCCACTATCAAGCATAAATACCCCCTCTTTGAGTCACTAGCAACTACTCGGCCAAGATAGCTACTAACAACGGAGAGCATGCAAGATCATAAACAACATAGAGATAACAAAAGATAAATTTCAGTACTTCAACTCAAGCATGACACCAATATTCATCGGATCCCAACAAACCAAACTTGTAGAATTACATAATGGTGATCTCAATCATGTAGGGCAGCTCATGAGATCTAAACATGAAGCACATGGTGGAGACGACAACCATCTAGCTACTGCGATGGACCCATAGTCCAAGGTAGACTACTCACTCATCGCTCTGGAGGCAAGCATGGCGATGAAGAAGACCTCCGGTGGTGATTCCCCTCTCCGGCAGGGTGCCGGGAAGAGCTTCTGGACCCTCCCGATCTTCGGGTCGACGGCGGCGGCGGATCGCGATGTGTTCTAGAAAACTGATTGGGTCCTTAGGTTTTTCTCGTCGGGGGGATCTTTATAGGCGAAGGGGCATCGTCAGAAGTGGACCGAGGCGGTCTCACACATAGGGGGCATGGCCCAGCCCCTGGCCGCGCCGCCCTGGTGTGAGGCCACCTCGTGGCCCCACTCCGTCTCCTCTTTGGTTCTCTGGAAGCTTCGGTAAAATTCTGGGCGACTGGCTTTGGTTTCATCCAATTCTGAGAATATTTCCTGTGTAAGTTTTCTGAAACACAAAAACAGCAGAAAACAGGGAACTGGCACTGTGGCGACTTGTTAGTAGGTTAGTTCCGGAAAATGCATAAAAGTGCCACGAAGTGTAACGAAACACTAAGCAAATGGTGTAAAAATAAGCATGGAGCATCAAAAATTATGGATACGTTTGAGACGTATCATGCGTGTGGTGGTGTAAGCAACTTACCCATAACAGATGGTGAATCAAGAGCAACAGAAGTGTTCAAAGTCGTACCTCTTCTTGTAGTGGATGGCAATATAGGAACTTTTCCATCACGAGGTTTACCCATGATGAAAGGATTGCAGCGAACAATATGAATACCAAGTGAACTTACAAATAAAGCTATGTTCCCTGGCAACGGCGCCAGAAAATAGTCTTGATAACGCACAAGTATAGGGATCACAACAGTCTTTGAGGGAAGTAAAGCCCAAATTTATTGATTCGACACAAGGGGAGCCAAAAAATATATGTAAGCCTTAACAGATGAGTTGTTAATTCAGCTGCACCTGGAAACACTCTTGCTCGCAGTGGTTTATCAGTAGCAACAGTTTTATAGTGGTGATAGTAGTCAAACAGTAACAGCAGTAGTAAAATAACAGCGGTAATAGTAGCAATAGTAAACAATAGGAACAAATACTGTAGGCATAGGGATGGATGTACGGGCATTGCATGGATAAGATAATTCATGAAATCAATGAGACATGGGCATTGCAGATAAATAATGATAAAGCATCCTGATATGTCTCCAACGTATCTATAATTTTTGATGCTCCATGCTTGTTTTTACACCATTTGCCTATTGTTTCGTTACACTTCGTGGCACTTTTATGCATTTTCTAGAACTAACCTATTAACGAGTTGCCACAGTGCCAGTTTCCTGTTCTCTGCTATTTTTTGTGTTTCAGAAGTGATACACAGGAAATATTCTCGGAATTAGACGAAACAAGTTCCTGAAGTCTTATTTTACCCGGAAGCTTCCAGAGATCCGAAGGAGAGAAGGAGAGGGGCCACCAGGGGCCCACACACCAGGGCGGCGCGGCCAGGCCCCTGGCCGCGCGAGCCTGGCGTGAGGCCGCCTGGTCCCTCCTCTGACATCGCTCCTTCGCATATAAAGACCCCCCGACAGAAAAAACCTAAGTACCCGATCACTTTTCCAGAACACATCGTGATCCACCGCCGCTGTCGACCCGAAGATCGGGAGGGTCTAGAAGCTCTTCCCGGCACCCTGCCGGAGAGGGGAATCGCCACCAGAGGTCTTCTTCATCGCCATGCTTGCCTCCGGAGCGATGAGTGAGTAGTCTACCTTGGACTATGGGTCCATAGCAGTAGCTAGATGGTTGTCTCCTCCACCATGTGCTTCATGTTTAGATCTCATGAGCCGCCCTACATGATTGAGATCACCGTTATGTAATTCTACATGTTTGGTTTGTTGGGATCCGATGAATATTGGTGTTTATGATTAAGTTGCCGTACTGAATTATATCTTTTGTTATCTCTATGTTGTTTATGATCTTGCATGCTCTCCGTTGTTAGTAGCTATCTTGGCCGAGTAGTTGCTAGTGACTCCAAGAGGGGGTATTTATGCTCGATAGTGGGTTCATGCCTCTATTTAACCTGGGGGAGTGACAGAAACCTCTAAGGTTGTAGATGTGCTGTTGCTACTAGGGAAAAAACAACATTCATATGCTCAAGGGCATATGCTTTGTTTACATTACACACTTTGCTTAATGCAATTATCTGTTGTTCACAACTTAATACTTGTGGAGTTCTCGAATTGATTCACCACAAGTGGATTATTAGTCATAGATGCAGTTGGATGGCGGTCTATGTATTTTGTTGTAATGCCCAAAGTAAATCTCATAGTGATCTTCTTGACATATCACGTTTATCTTTATTCTATCAATTGCCCAACTGTAATTTGTTTACCCAGCATGTGTTATTTATCTTATAGAGAGACACCACTAGTGAACTATGGACCCCGGTCCTATTTCCATCATATTGCTATCACCTGTTTACTTTACTCACACTATTTACTTTACTCGCATACTCTATTGTTTTCCACTCGATACGCTCATAACCTTTGTTTCAAGCAAACCGGTGAGATTGATAACCTCATCGCAAGTTGGGAACGAAGTACTTGGTTGTGTTGTGTGCAGGCTCTGCGTTGCAGCTAGCAAGCAAAGCTTAGACGAGGCGCCATATATAAATTGTCCGGAGCTATCGCAAGTTAGCAAGCATCACCTTCAGTCGTTTGTCTCTCCTCTCCAAGAACGATAAACCTTGGTTTCTTAACTGAGGGAAAACTAGCTGCTATACTCATCACACCTTCCTCTTGGGGTTCCCAACGGGCTGGTTATTCACCACGCACAAGGACCATCTGCTACACGCCAGCAGCTTCTTTTCTGGCGCCGTTGCCGGGGAGGAAGTAGAAGACTTCTGCAAGGGGAGTTTTCGCACACACATCCTTTACTTTGTTTTATTGTTTTGCTTTACTTTATTTATTTTACCTGCATCATTTTATATCAAAAACCCAAAAAAATAGAATCCTTGGTAGTTGTTTTTACTTGTTTACTTTCGTTTTGCTGAAATGGCCAATCCTGAAAACACCAAGTTGTGTGAGTTTACTAGCACAAACAATAGTGATTTTATCTGCACTCCCATTGCACCACCTGCTACTGCTGCAAACTTTTATGAGATTAAGCCTGCTTTGTTGAACCTTGTTATGAAAGAGCAATTTTCTGGTGCTAGTACTGAAGATGCTGCAGCTCATCTCAACAATTTTGTTGAGCTATGTGAGATGCAGAAATATAAGGAAGTGGATAGTGATATTATGAAGCTCAAGTTGTTCCCTTTTTCTTTGAGAGGAAAAGCTAAAGATTGGTTGCTGTCTTTGACTAAGAATAGTATTGATTCATGGGCTAAGTGTAAGGATGCTTTTATTGGTAGATACTAATACTATCCTCCTGCTAAGATTATATCTCTGCGTAGAAATATTATGAAGTTTACACAGTTTGATAATGAACATGTTGCTCAAGCTTGGGAAAGAATGAAATCTATGATAAAGAATTGCCCCACTCATGGACTGACTACTTGGATGATTATCCAAACTTTTTATGCAGGACTAAATTTTTCTTAAAGGAACCTACTTGATTCAGCTGCTGGAGGCACTTTTATGTCCCTTACCTTGGGCGCCGCATCAAAGCTACTCAACAAAATGATGGTAAATTATTCTGAATGGCACACCGAGAGAGCTCCACAAGGTAAGAAGGTAAATTCTGTTGAGGAAACCTCTTCCTTGAATGATAAGATTGCTACCATTATGGCTATGCTTGCTAATGATAGGACTCATGTTGATCCTAATAATGTTCCTTTAGCCTCTCTGGTTGCTCAAGAAGAGCATGTTGATGTGAATTTCATTAGAAACAATAATTTTAACAACAATGCTTATAGGAACAATTTTGCTAGTAACAATTATAGGCCGTATCCTTCTACCAATGGTAATGGTTATGGTAACTCTTATGGTAATTCCTACAATAACACTAGGGCCGCGCCCTCCGAGCTTGAGGTAATGCTCAAGGACTTCATCGGTAAGCAAACTGCTTTTAACAAGTCTGTTGAGAAAAAGTTAGGCAAAATTGATATTCTTGCTTCTAAAGTTGATAGCCTTGCTCATGATGTTGAACTTCTGAAATTAAAAGTGTTGCCTAATGATGTGAAAGAGAACAATGTTTTTGCTACCACTAATGCTATTCAAGTTGGAATTGATGAAAATATTAGATTGTCAGCGGAATTGCATGCCAGGTGGGAAAGAGAAGATGAGATGGCTAGAGAAATGAAGGTATGTACCATTACTACCTCTAATGATGTTGCTCCTAATGCTAGCAATCCTCTTACTTTGATTGGTGTAGAGAAACTCACACTCCTTGTGTTAAAAAGCCTAAAACTGCCAAAACTTTTTCTCAAAAGAGTGCTGAATTTTTTTGGAGTGTGGGGGATGATAGCTCTACTTCTTTTAATGATTTTTTGATGTTGATGGCTGCAATATATCTGAAGTTATTTTGTTCTTGCAAAATCTTGCTTTGACTCTCAATGCTAGTTCTCTAAATATTGCTTTTACTAAGCATATTATCAATGCTCTCATAAAAATTAGGGATGAAAAGTTGAAGCAAAAAGCCTCTGTTCCCAAGAAGTTAGAAGATGGTTGGGAACCCAGCATTGATATGCATGTTAATGGTTATGATTGCCATGCTTTATGTTATCTAGGTGCTAGTATTTCTATCATGCCTAGAAACATTTATGACATGCTTGATTTACCACCGTTTGAAAAATGTTATTTTGATGTTCCTATTGCTGATGTTGCTAAGAAGAAACCTTTGGGAAGGATTAATGATGTTCTTATTGTGGTTAACAATAACCTTGTTTCCGTTGATTTTCTTGTTATGGACGTTGAATGCCATGCTTCATGTCCTATTATTTTGGGAAGACCCTTGATACGTCTCCAACGTATCTATAATTTTTGATGCTCCATGCTTGTTTTTACACCATTTGCCTATTGTTTTGTTACACTTCGTGGCACTTTTATGCATTTTCCGAAACTAACCTATTAACGAGTTGCCACAGTGCCAGTTTCCTGTTTTCTGCTGTTTTTGTGTTTCAGAAGTGATACACAGGAAATATTCTCGGAATTGGACGAAACAAGTTCCTGAAGTCTTATTTTACCCGGAAGCTTCCAGAGATCCAAAGAAGAGTTGGAGGGGGGCCACCAGGGCCCCACACGCAGGGGTGGCGCGGCCAGGCCCCTGGCCACGCGGGCCCCGCGTGAGGGCGCCTGGCTCCTCCTCTGACGACGCCCCTTCGCCTATAAAGACCTCCCAACGGAAAAACCTAAGTACCCGATCAGATTTCTAGAACACATCGCGATCCGCCGCCACCGTCGACCCGAAGATCGGGAGGGTCCAGAAGCTCTTCCTGGCACCCTGCCGGAGAGGGGAATCACCACCGGAGGTCTTCTTCATCCCATGCTTGCCTCCGGAGCGATGAGTGAGTAGTCTACCTTGGACTATGGGTCCATAGCAGTAGCTAGATGGTTGTCTTCTCCACCATGTGCTTCATGTTTAGATCTCATGAGCTGCCCTACATGATTGAGATCACCGTTATGTAATTCTACATGTTTGGTTTGTTGGGATCCGATGAATATTGGTGTTTATGATTAAGTTGCTGTACTGAATTATATCTTTTGTTATCTCTATGTTGTTTATGATCTTGCATGCTCACCGTTGTTAGTAGCTATCTTGGCCGAGTAGTTGCTAGTGACTCCAAGAGGGGGTATTTATGCTCGATAGTGGGTTCATGCCTCTATTTCACCTGGGGGAGTGACAGAAACCTCTAAGGTGGTAGATGTGCCGTTGCTACTAGGGAGAAAACAACATTCATATGCTCAAGGGCATATGCTTTGTTTACATTACACACTTTGCTTAATGCAATTATCTGTCGTTCGCAACTTAATACTTTTGGGGTGTTCGGATTGATATCCCCGGGAGTGGATTATTAGTCATAGATGCAGTTGGATGGCGGTCTATGTATTTTGTTGTAATGCCCAGTGTAAATCTCATAGTGATCTTCTTGACATATCACGTTTATCTTTATTCTATCAATTGCCCAACTGTAATTTGTTTACCCAGCATGTGTTATTTTATCTATGGAGAGACACCACTAGTGAACTGTGGATCCCGGTCCTATTTCCATCATATTGCTATCAACTGTTTACTTTACTCGCACTGTTTACTTTACTCGCATACTATATTGTTTTCCACTCGATACGCTCATAACCTTTGTTTCAAGCAAACCGGTGAGATTGACAACCTCATCGCAAGTTGGGAACAAAGTACTTGGTTGTGTTGTGTGCAGGTTCCGCGTTGCTACTGGCCGAAGACGAGTCAACAAGTATCATTAACGGCACCCTTGTTGGAGTGTTACTAAGCCAGTCCACATCACCTTCAGTCATTTGTCTCTCCTCTCCAAGATCGACATACCTTGGTTTCTTAAACTGAGGGAAAACTAGCTGCTATACTCATCATACCTTCCTCTTGGGGTTCCCAACGGGCTGGTCATTCACCACGCACAAGGACCGTCTGCTCCACGTCCACCACACGCCAGCAGCCTCTTTTCTGGCGCCATCAACCGGTAGCAACCCTTTCTTCGAACTGTAGGTGCTATCATTGATATGAGGGAAGGCACTATCAAGTATCAATTCCCACTAAAGAAAGGTATGGAACACTTCCCTAGGAAAAGGAAGAAATTACTTTTTGACTCTATTCTTAGAGCAAATTATGAGCTTGATGCTTCATCACTTGATATTACTTGATTCGCAATTTTCTGCGCCTAGCTCAAAGGCGTTAAAGAAAAGCACTCTTGGGAGATAACCCAATGTTTTCTTTTCAGTATTTTTTCTTTTATTTGAGTCTTGGAAGTCATTACTACTGTAATGACTGCTCCTTATCTTGTTTACTTTGTTTTTGTGCCAAGAGAAGCCTCTAATTCGAGTGAGGTAAAGATTTGGGGATGTTGCTGTCCTGAAACTGTTTTCGGTGCTACACCGTAAAAATTCGTATAAATTCTCTGTATATCTTTTTGACCTGCGATTTCTTGTGCATATGCCGCAGGTTATATCCAAACTTTTTTTAGTTGAACACTTTTTGATTTGAGCAACAGAAAACCCCTCAAAAATTCGTCATTTGTCAGCTGTTCAGTTTTGAGAGATTTCTGCCAATATTTATGTTTGCCACTTTATCGCTTCCTTTTGAGTTCTTTTGATCATGGAACTTTTGGAGAAGTTGCTACAGTAGTATTTGCTATATATGTGGTGGTTTTGAGTTGAAACCTGAAGCAAAAAGAGGTTGATTATATGTTATGCTTGCACTAATGTTGCTAATAGAATTGTGTTTAGTTTTGTATGAAGGAAGTTTTCAAGTGTAGGGATTGGAGAATGATGAGATGAGTTGACGGATGGACAAAAGCTCAAGCTTGGGGATGCCCAGCACCCCAAGAAATATCCAAGAAGTACAAGCGTCAAAGCTTGGGGATGCCCCCGAGGCACCCCTTCTTCATCGGCAAAAATCAGGTCACCTTTGAAAACACTATATTTTTATTGCTTCATGCACTATGTGTTTTTCTTGGAGCGTTAGTTGTTTTAGTTTTCTTAGTTGGTTTAGTTTGTTTGTTTGCTGCAATAAATGGTTGGACCCCAACAAATTTCTTTTGGAGAAGTTGCCTGGCTTTTCATTTGTCAAGAACGCTCTAGTTTTCACTCTTATTAAAAATCGGGTGTTCTTCTTTTTCCGATACTGCTTTTGGTTTTCGTTTTCGCCTTGATTTGCGTTCAGATCTTGCCATATCTTTTCATCAAGGTGTATTTTTGCCTCTGATCTTTATTGGTTTTCATCAAAAGAGGTGTCTTTAAAAATTTCAAATGGTGTTGGAAAAGAGAAAAAGCATTGTGCAAAATAGTGGTACAAGAAGGAGCTTGTGTAGACTGCGGCTTAGGCTTTTTCATGTCATGCTTGATGTCTTTTTGATAGTATGCTTAGTGGTTTTGCTATAGCATGACTTGTCTCAAATAACTGAGATTGCTTAATGAGCCTTTGAAAAAATCATGCGTTGTTTTTATTGTACGGAAGCATTATTTTGGTTTTCTCCTTGATGCTTTATTTGGGTTGACTTGGCGCATGCTCACACATGTTAGACTCTTACAAAGTCGCCATTAGCCTTCATGATCATTTAGTTTTTGACTTTTGATGCCATCTTATGCTTCTTTTAATGTCGCTTTGTCGCTTTGCATGATTATGGCCATTATTGCTCTCTTAGTTGGTCGTTCCCAGTCTTTTGCTAGCCCTCGCCTTGTACTAAGTATGAGCTCTACTCGTGCATCCAACTCCTAAAAGCCAAAGTTTTCCAAAGTGTCCACCGTACATACCTACTAGCAATTTGCTATTCCAAGTAAATTTGACTTGCTTTTATTTTCTCTTCAAATTAAACTCTTACCAGTGGTATGCGAAATTCGGTCACTAAAGCTCTCACGAACCGGAAGGCACACTTTACTTTTTCCTATTCTAAAAAATTTGACATTGTGGTCTCTTATGTTGAGTTGTTATGCTTGCAAGTTGTAAGTTGGATTCTAGCCCAGCCATGCTGTCATGGGGCAACCTTCAACATTGCACTTCTTATTTGAGTTGATATCGTGATCTTTTGTTTATGGATGCCCGCGGTGTGAAATGAATTGGGAATCTTGTGGGGATTATGGAGATTGTATATGTGTTAGGGAAATGCCGGGCCGCCAATCTAAGCCATGCATAATTCATGGTGGAAATTTGCAGCATACCCATGGTGAACATTCGACGACGCATCTCACAATAAAAAGCTAAACAAAAGGCAAATAAAAGAGATGTCGAGGTGTTCATTGTCTGCTTGTCCTGTCATTTTGGTGTGGGCTTGTTCCATGTCATTGGGCACGGAGGTACCCCATTGGCGGTTCTCAATGATATGCATATACTTACAATGACAAGAGCCTTGCTTGGGACTCTAAGTAAAGTAGCATGAGGTTTGGGTACTCGTATTCACGGGGCACGAGGTTTTCAACTTATGATTTGTCAAGCATATGCTTCATAATTGTTCTTGCATTAACTTTAACCATTCAAGATGCTTATGATGGGGGCAATGAGAGCTCAAAGCCGGTAAGTACCATAATTTTTGAAGGTTATAAAACTTGCAATCACTGCTTCCCTCTACGAAGGGCCTTTCTTTTACTTTTATGTTGAGTCACCACCTTCTTTCTTTATGCACCATTAAGAGAGCATAGTTGTCATTCTTAGTGTGATATGCATTGTCCCAAAGTTCATTGATTGATTCATATTGTTGGTTTCACTTGTTCTTAAATTATTTGTATCTAGTCGCCCTCTTAAACTTGAAGGTGTCCTATGCATTTATGTTTTGCTCTCTTTGAAGGACAAGCTGAAAACCATTTGTATGTTTTTCCTTATGATTTGAACACACGTTTGACTTTCATTGTTTCATTTTCATGATCTTTTGTTTGTGTTCATTTGCATGTTTATAACATGGTTGCTAAGTTTTTATTGTCAAGATTATATCTTCATGCCCATGTTTTAAGTTCTTTTGATCCCAGCTCACAAATGCTTACATATGTGATCAAGATTGTGTAGGTGCATGTCACCTCAAAAATTATTCTTTTGTTATCACTTACCTACTCGAGGACGAGCAGGAGTTAAGCTTGGGGATGCTTGATACGTCTCCAACGTATCTATAATTTTTGATGCTCCATGCTTGTTTTTACACCATTTGCCTATTGTTTCGTTACACTTCGTGGCACTTTCATGCATTTTCCGGAACTAACCTATTAACGAGTTGCCATAGTGCCAGTTTCCTGTTTTCTGCTATTTTTGTGTTTCAGAAGTGATACACAGGAAATATTCTCGGAATTGGATGAAACAAGTTCCTGAAGTCTTATTTTACCCGGAAGCTTCCAGAGATCTGAAGGAGAGAAGGAGAGGGGCCACCAGGGGCCCACACGCCAGGGCGGCGCGGCCAGGCCCCTGGCCGCGCGAGCCCGGCGTGAGGCCGCCTGGTCCCTCCTCTGACATAGCCCCTTCGCCTATAAAGACCCCCCGACGGAAAAAACCTAAGTACCCGATCACTTTTCCAGAACACATCGCGATCCGCCGCCGCCGTCGACCCGAAGATCGGGAGGGTCCAGAAGCTCTTCCCGGCACCCTGCCGGAGAGGGGAATCGCCACCGGAGGTCTTCTTCATCGCCATGCTTGCCTCTGGAGCGATGAGTGAGTAGTCTACCTTGGAGTATGGGTCCATAGCAGTAGCTAGATGGTTGTCTCCTCCACCATGTGCTTCATGTTTAGATCTCATGAGCTGCCTGATCCCTACACTTGCGCCAGGTTGATGGCGCCAGAAAAGTAGCTGGTGGTGTTTAGTTGATGTGGGAGCAGATGTCCTTGTGCGTGGTGATTGACCAGCCCGTTGGGAACCCCAAGAGGAAGGTATGATGAGTGTAGCGGCTAGTTTTCCCTCAGTTAAGAAACCAAGGTTTAATGTCGGTCAGGAGAGGAGAGACAATGACGACTGAAGGTGATGCGGACTGGCTTAGTAACACTCCAACAAGGGCGCCGTTAACGATACTTGTTGACTCGTCTTCAGCCTGCAGCAACGCGGAACCTGCACACACACAAACAAATACTTTGTTCCCAACTTGCGATGAGGTTGTCAATCTCACCGGTTTGCTTGAAACAAAGGTTATGAGCGTATCGAGTGGAAAACAATATAGTATGCGAGTAAAGTAAACAGTGCAGGAAAAGTAAACTGGTGATTGCAATATGATGTAAATAGGAACGGGGTCCACAGTTCACTAGTGGTGTCTCTCCATAGATAAAATAACATGCTGGGTAAACAAATTACAGTTGGGCAATTGATAGAATAGAGCTAACGTGATATGTCAAGAAGATCACTATGAGATTTACTCTGGGCATTACAACAAAATACATAGACCGCCATCCAACTGCATCTATGACTAATAATCCACCCCCGGGGATATCATCCGAACACCCTAGAAGTATTAAGTTGCGAACAACAGATAATTGCATTAAGCAAAGTGTGTAATGTAAACAAAGCATATGCCCTTGAGCATATGAATGTTGTTTTCTCCCTAGTAGCAACAGCACATCTACCACCTTAGAGGTTTCTGTCACTCCCCCAGGTGAAATAGAGGCATGAACCCACTATCGAGCATAAATACCCCCTCTTGGAGTCACTAGCAACTACTCGGCCAAGATAGCTACTAACAACGGAGAGCATGCAAGATCATAAACAACATAGAGATAACAAAAGATATAATTCAGTACAGCAACTTAATCATAAACACCAATATTCATCGGATCCCAACAAACCAACATCATAGAATTACATAACGGTGATCTCAATCATGTATGGCAGCTCATGAGATCTAAACATGAAGCACATGGTGGAGAAGACAACCATCTAGCTACTGCTATGGACCCATAGTCCAAGGTAGACTACTCACTCATCGCTCCGGAGGCAATCATGGCGATGAAGGAGACCTCCGGTGGCGATTCCCCTCTCCGGCAGGGTGCCAAGAAGAGCTTCTGGACCCTCCCGATCTTCGGGTCGACGGCGGCGGCGGATCGCGATGTATTCTGGAAAACTGATCGGGGCTTAGGTTTTTCTCGTCAGGGGGTATATATAGGCGAAGGGGCGATGTCAGAGGAGGGGCCAGGCCTCCTCACACATGGCTGGCGCGGCCAGGGGCCTGGCCGCGCCGCCTGTGTGTGTGGGGCCCACGTGGCCCTCCTCCGTCTCTTCTTCGGATCTCTGGAAGCTTCCCCGTGATATAAGACTTCAGGAACTTGTTTCGTCCAATTCCGAGAATATTTCCTGTGTATCACTTCTGAAACACAAAAACAGCAGAAAATAGGAAACTGGCACTGTGGCACTTCGTTAATAGGTTAGTTCCGGTAAATGCATAAAAATGCCACTAAGTGTAACGAAACAATAGGCAAATGGTGTAAAAACAAGCATGGAGCATCAAAAATTATAGATACGTTTGAGACGTATCAAGCATCCCCAAGCTTAACTCCTGCTCGTCCTCGAGTAGGTAAGTGATAAGAAAAGAATAATTTTTGAGGTGACATGCACCTACACAATCTTGATCATATATGTAAGCATTGGTGAGCTGGGATCAATAGAACTTAAAACATGGGCATGAAGATATAATCATGACAATAAGAACTTAGCAACCATGTTGTAAACATGCAAATGAACATAAACAAAAGATCATGGTAATGAAACAATGAAAGTCAAACGTGTGTTCAAATCATAAGGAAAAACATACAAGTGGTTTTCAGCTTGTCCTTCAAAGAGAGCAAAACATAAATGCATAGGACACCTCAAAGTTTAAGAGGGCGACTAGATACAAATAATTTAAGAACAAGTGAAACCAATCATCATGAATCAATCAATGAACCTTGGGACAATGCATATCACACTAAGAATGACAACTATGCTCTCTTAATGGTGCATAAAGAAAGAAGGTGGTGACTCAACATAAAAGTAAAAGAAAGGCCCTTCGCAGAGGGAAGCAGTGATTGCAAGTTTTATAACCTTCAAAAATTATGGTACTTACCGGCTTTGAGCTCTCATTGCCCCCATCATAAGCATCTTGAATGGTTAAAGTTAATGCGAGAACAATTATGATGCATATGCTTGACAAATCATAAGTTGAAAACCTCGTG
>QXEO01002107.1:6282273-6474320 GCA_007115705.1 Dactylis glomerata | reverse complement strand
CATGATAAAAAAGAATCAAAAGAAAGCGATAAAGTGGCAAAAACGAATATTGGCAGAAATCTGTCAAAACTGAACAGCTGACAAAGGACGAATTTTTGAGGGATTTTATGTTGCTCAAATAAAAAAGTGTTCAGCTAAGAAAAGTTTGTATATAACCTGGGGCATATGCACAAGAAATCGCAGGTCCAAAAGATAAACAGAGAATTTATACGAATTTGTACGGTGCAGCACCGAAAACAGTTTCAGGACAGCAATATCCCCAAATCTTTACCTCACTCAAATTAGAGGCTTCTCTTGGCACAAAAACGAAATAAACAAGATAAGGAGCGGTCATTACAGTAGTAATGACTTCCAAGACTCAAATAAAAGAAAAAGTACTATAAAGAAAACATTGGGTTATCTCCCAAGAGTGCTTTTCTTTAACGCCTTTGAGCTAGGCGCAGAAAAGTGCGAATCAAGTAATATCAAGAGATGAAGCATCAAGCTCATAATTTGCTCTAAGAATAGAGTCAAAAAGTAATTTCTTTCTTTTCCTAGGGAAGTGTTCCATACCTTTCTTTAGTGGGAATTGATACTTGATAGTGCCTTCCCTCATAGCAATAATAGCACCTACAGTTCGAAGAAAAGGTCTTCCCAAAATAATAGGACATGAAGCATGGCATTCAACGTCCATAACAAGAAAATCAACGGGAACAAGGTTATTGTTTACCACAATAAGAACATCATTAATCCTTCCCAAAGGTTTCTTCTTAGCAACATCAGCAATAGGAACATCAAAATAATATTTTTCAAGCGGTGGTAAATCAAGCATGTCATAAATCTTTCTAGGCATGATAGAAATACTAGCACCTAGATCACATAAAGCATGGCAATTATAACCATTAACATGCATATCAATGATGGGTTCCCAACCATCTTCTAACTTCTTGGGAACAGAAGCTTTTTGCTTCAACTTTTCATCCCTAATCTTTATGAGAGCATTGGTAATATGCTTAGTAAAAGCAATATTTAAAGAACTAGCATTGGGAGTCAAAGCAAGCTTTTGCAAGAACAAAATTACTTCAGATATATTGCAGCCATCAACATCAAAATCATTAAAGGAAATAGAGCTATCATCTCCCACACTCCGAAAAATTTCAGCACTCTTTTGAGAAAAAGTTTTGGCAGTTTTAGGCTTTTTAACACAAGGAGTGGGAGTTTTCTCTACACCAATCAAAGTAAGAGGATTACTATCAGTAGGAGCAACATCATTAGAGGTAGTAATGGTACATACCTTCATATCTCTAGCCATCTCATCTTCTCTTTCCCACCTGGCATGCAATTCCGCTAACAATCTAATATTTTCATCAATTCCAACTTGGGTAGCATTAGCGGCAGCAACAATATTGCTCACTTTCACATCATTAGGAAACACTTTTGATTTCATAAGTTCAACATCATGAGCAAGGCTATCAACTTTAGAAGCAAGAATATCAATTTTGCCTAACTTTTCCTCAACAGACTTATTAAAAGCAGTTTGCTTACCGATGAAGTCCTTGAGCATTACCTCAAGCTCGGAGGGCGCGGCCCTAGTGTTGTTGTAGGAATTACCATAAGAGTTACCATAACCATTACCATTGGTAGAAGGATATGGCCTATAATTGTTACTAGCAAAATTGTTCCTATAAGCATTGTTGTTAAAATTGTTGTTTCTAATGAAATTCACATCAACATGCTCTTCTTGAGCAACCAGAGAGGCCAAAGGAACATTATTAGGATCAACATGAGTCCTATCATTAGCAAGCATAGCCATAATGGTATCAATCTTATCATTCAAGGAAGAGGTTTCCTCAACAGAATTTACCTTCTTACCTTGTGGAGCTCTCTCGGTGTGCCATTCAGTGTAATTTACCATCATATTGTCGAGTAGCTTTGACGCGGCGCCCAAGGTAAGGGACATAAAAGTGCCTCCAGCAGCTGAATCAAGTAGGTTCCTTGAAGAAAAATTCAGTCCTGCATAAAAAGTTTGGATAATCATCCAAGTAGTCAGTCCATGAGTGGGGCAATTCTTTATCATAGCTTTCATTCTTTCCCAAGCTTGAGCAACATGTTCATTATCAAACTGAGTAAATTTCATAATATTGCTACGCAACAATATAATCTTAGTAGGAGGATAGTATCTACCAATAAAAGCATCCTTACACTTAGCCCATGAATCAATACTATTCTTAGTCAAAGACAGCAGCCAATCTTTAGCTTTTCCTCTCAAAGAAAAAGGAAACAACTTGAGCTTAATAATATCACTATCAACATCCTTATATTTCTGCATCTCACATAGCTCAACAAAATTGTTGAGATGAGCTGCAGCATCTTCAGTACTAGCACCAGAAAATTGCTCTTTCATAACAAGGTTCAATAAAGCAGGCTTAATCTCATAAAAGGTGGTAGCAGAAACAGGTGGTGCAATAGGAGTGCAGATAAAATCACTATTGTTCGTGCTAGCAAAGTCACACAACTTGGTGCTTTCAGGAGTACCCATTTCAGCAAAACGAAAGTAAACAAGTAAAAACAACTACCAAGGATTCTAATTTTTTTGGGTTTTTGATATAAAAAGCAATGCAGGTAAAATAAATAAAGTAAAGCAAACAAATAACAAAGTTAAGAATGTGTGTGCGAAGAACTCCCCTTGCAGAAGACTTCTCTTCCTCCCCGGCAACGGCGCCAGAAAATTAGCTGATCCCTACACTTGCGCCAGGTTGATGGCGCCAGAAAAGTAGCTGGTGGCATTTAGTTGATGTGGGAGCAGATGTCCTTGTGCGTGGTGATTGACCAGCCCATTGGGAACCCCAAGAGGAAGGTATGATGAGTGTAGCGGCTAGTTTTCCCTCAGTTAAGAAACCAAGATTTAATGTCGGTCAGGAGAGGAGAGACAATGACGACTGAAGGTGATGCGGACTGGCTTAGTAACACTCCAACAAGGGCGCCGTTAACGATACTTGTTGACTCGTCTTCAGCCAGCAGCAACGCGGAACCTGCACACACACAAACAAATACTTTGTTCCCAACTTGCGATAAGGTTGTCAATCTCACCGGTTTGCTTGAAACAAAGGTTATGAGCGTATCGAGTGAAAAACAATATAGTATGCGAGTAAAGTAAACAGTGCAGGAAAAGTAAACAGGTGATTGCAATATGATGTAAATAGGACCGGGGTCCACAGTTCACTAGTGGTGTCTCTCCATAGATAAAATAACATGCTGGGTAAACAAATTAGAGTTGGGCAATTGATAGAATAGAGCTAACGTGATATGTCAAGAAGATCACTATGAGATTTACTCTGGGCATTACAACAAAATACATAGACCGCCATCCAACTGCATCTATGACTAATAATCCACCCCCGGGGATATCATCCGAACACCCTAGAAGTATTAAGTTGCGAACAACAGATAATTGCATTAAGCAAAGTGTGTAATGTAAACAAAGCATATGCCCTTGAGCATATGAATGTTGTTTTCTCCCTAGTAGCAACAGCACATCTACCACCTTAGAGGTTTCTGTCACTCCCCCAGGTGAAATAGAGGCATGAACCCACTATCGAGCATAAATACCCCCTCTTGGAGTCACTAGCAACTACTCGGCCAAGATAGCTACTAACAACGGAGAGCATGCAAGATCATAAACAACATAGAGATAACAAAAGATATAATTCAGTACAGCAACTTAATCATAAACACCAATATTCATCGGATCCCAACAAACCAACATCATAGAATTACATAACGGTGATCTCAATCATGTATGGCAGCTCATGAGATCTAAACATGAAGCACATGGTGGAGAAGACAACCATCTAGCTACTGCTATGGACCCATAGTCCAAGGTAGACTACTCACTCATCGCTCCGGAGGCAATCATGGCGATGAAGGAGACCTCCGGTGGCGATTCCCCTCTCCGGCAGGGTGCCGGGAAGAGCTTCTGGACCCTCCCGATCTTCGGGTCGACGGCGGCGGCGGATCGCGATGTATTCTGGAAAACTGATTGGGGCTTAGGTTTTTCTCGTCAGGGGGTATATATAGGCGAAGGGGCGATGTCAGAGGAGGGGCCAGGCCTCCTCACACATGGCTGGCGCGGCCAGGGGCCTGGCCGCGCCGCCTGTGTGTGTGGGGCCCACGTGGCCCCCCTTTGTCTCTTCTTTGGATCTCTGGAAGCTTCCCCGTGATATAAGACTTCAGGAACTTGTTTCGTCCAATTCCGAGAATATTTCCTGTGTATCACTTCTGAAACACAAAAACAGCAGAAAACAGGAAACTGGCACTGTGGCACTTCGTTAATAGGTTAGTTCCGGTAAATGCATAAAAATGCCACTAAGTGTAACGAAACAATAGGCAAATGGTGTAAAAACAAGCATGGAGCATCAAAAATTATAGATACGTTTGAGACGTATCGCTGCCCTACATGATTGAGATCACCGTTATGTAATTCTACATGTTTGGCTTGTTGGGATCCGATGAATATTGGTGTTTATGATTAAGTTGCTGTACTGAATTATATCTTTTGTTATCTCTATGTTATTTATGATCTTGCATGCTCTCCGTTGTTAGTAGCTATCTTGGCCGAGTAGTTGCTAGTGACTCCAAGAGGGGGTATTTATGCTCGATAGTGGGTTCATGCCTCTATTTAACCTGGGGGAGTGACAGAAACCTCTAAAGTTGTAGATGTGCTATTGCTACTAGGGAGAAAACAACATTCATATGCTCAAGGGCATATGCTTTGTTTACATTAAACACTTTGCTTAATGCAATTATCTATTGTTCGCAACTTAATACTTGTGGAGTTCTCGGATTGATTCACCACAAGTGGATTATTAGTCATAGATGCAGTTGGATGGCGTTCTATGTATTTTGTTGTAATGCCCAGAGTAAATCTCATAGTGATCTTCTTGACATATCACGTTTATCTTTATTCTATCAATTGCCCAACTGTAATTTGTTTACCCAGCATGTGTTATTTATCTTATGGAGAGACACCACTAGTGAACTGTGGACCCCAGTCCTATTTCCATCATATTGCTATCACCTGTTTACTTTACTCGCACTGTTTACTTTACTCGCATACTCTATTGTTTTCCACTCGATACGCTCATAACCTTTGTTTCAAGCAAACCGGTGAGATGGACAACCTCATCGCAAGTTGGGAACGAAGTACTTGGTTGTGTTGTGTGCAGGTTCCGCGTTGCAGCTAGCAAGCAAAGCTTGGACGAGGCGCCATATATAAATTGTCCGGAGCTGTCGCAAGTTAGCAAGCATCACCTTCAGTCGTTTGTCTCTCCTCTCCAAGAACGATAAACCTTGGTTTCTTAACTGAGGGAAAACTAGCTGCTATACTCATCACACCTTCCTCTTGGGGTTCCCAACGGGCTGGTTATTCACCACGCACAAGGACCGTCTGCTACACGCCAGCACATCCTAGTACTAACAATCATAGGCATGTGTTCCGTATATAGTCGTACGTGCTCACAAGGAGAAACTTGCACGACATCTTTTGTCCTACCAGCCTGTTGCAGCAGGGCCTCAAGGAAAACTACTGGTAATTAAGGTACTCCTTTTAATAAAGTACCAGAGCAAAGCATTAACACTCGGTGAACACATGTGATCCTCACATCGTAGTCATCCCCTCTGGTTATCCCAATTTCTGTCACTTTGGGGCCTCGGGTTCTGGACAACAATATGTGTATACAACTTGTAGGTAAGACCATAAACAACAAGTATCATCATGAAACAATAACATGTTCAGATCTGAAATCATGGCACTCGGGCCCAAAGTGACAAGCATTAAGCATAACAAGTTGCAACAATGTCATAAGCACTAATAGAAGATATTAGGCACTATGCCCTAACAATCTCATATCAAATTACATGAACAATCTCATCCAATCCCTACCATCCCCTCACCTACAGCGGGGAAATTACTCACACATGGATGGGGGAGTCATGGATGGTCGATGGAGGGACGTCGGTGATGATGGTGATGAAGATCTCCTCCAAATCCCCGTCCCGGCAGGGTGCCAGAACGGAGTTTCTGGTTCTGAATCGCGGTTTGTGATGGCGGCGGCGTAGCGGAAGTCTATCTGGGAAAAACGCTGTCTCCCTGATATTTCCAGGTCAAGGGGTATATGTAGATGGAAGGAGGAGTCGAGGAGATGGCCGAGCCGCCCTCACACTAGGTGGGCGCGGCCAGGGCTGGGCCGCGCCCCCTGTGTGTGTGGAGGCCTCGTGCCTCCCCTCTGTCTCGTCTTCTGGCTCCGTGGGTCTTTTAGTGAAATAGGATTTTTGCCAATTTTTCCCAAATTTTTACTGAAAGTTGGATTTATGCACAAAAACAAGATACCAGAGCAATTCTGCTGAAAACAGCGTTAGTCCGTGTTAGTTGCATTCAAAACACACAAATTAGAGGAGAAACAATAGCAAAAGTGTTCAGAAAAGTAGATACGTTTTGGACGTATCAGCGATGAAGAAGACCTCCGGTGGCGATTCCCCTCTCCGACAGGGTGCCGGGAAGAGCTTCTGGACCCTCCCGATCTCTGGGTCGACGGCGGCGGTGGATCGCGATGTGTTCTAGAAAAGTGATCGGGTCTTTAGGTTTTTCTCATCGGGGGGTCTTTATGGGCGAAGGGGGCAACGTCAGGAGTGGGCCGAGGCGCCCTCACACATAGGGGGCGCGGCCAGGGGCCTAGCCGTGCCGCCCTGTTGTGTGGGGCCCTCGTGGACCCACTCTGTCACCTTTTCGGTTCTCTAGAAGCTTCAGTGAATTTCTGGACGTTCGGCTTTTGTTTCGTCCAATTCTGAGAATATTTCCTATGTAACTTTTCTGAAACATAAAAATAGCAGAAAACAGGGAATTGGCACTATGGCGACTTGTTAATAGGTTAGTTCCGGAAAATGCATAAAAGTGCCACGAAGTATAACGAAATACTAAGCAAATGGCGTAAAAACAAGCATGGAGCATCAAAAATTATAGATACGTTTGAGACATATCAGCATCCCCAAGCTTAACTCCTGCTCGTCCTCGAGTAGGTAAGTGATAATAAAAGAAATAATTTTTGAGGTGACATGCACCTACACAATCTTGATCATGTATGTAAGCATTGTGCGCTGGGATCAAAAGAACTTAAAACATGGGCATGAAAGACATAATCTTGGTAGAAGAAACTTAGCAACCATATTATAACATGAAAATGAACACAAACAAAAGATCATGAAAATGAAACAATAAAAGTCAAACGTGTGTTCAAATCATAAGGAAAAACATACAAATGGTTTTCAGCTTGTCCTTCATGGAGAGCAAAACATAAATGCATAGGACACCTTCAAGTTTAAGAGGGCGACTAGATACAAATAATTTAAACAAGTGAAACCATGATCATGAATCAATCAATGAAAACTTTGGGACAATGCACATTATACTCAGAATGACAACTATG
This sequence comes from Dactylis glomerata, assembly GCA_007115705.1. Taxonomy (NCBI): domain Eukaryota; kingdom Viridiplantae; phylum Streptophyta; class Magnoliopsida; order Poales; family Poaceae; genus Dactylis; species Dactylis glomerata. The sequence goes on along the minus strand of QXEO01002107.1, from coordinate 6,466,860 downwards.
CTCTCTTAATGGTGCATAAAGATAGAAGGTGGTGACTCAACATAAAAGTAAAAAAAGGCCCTTCGCGGAGGGAAGCAGTGATTGCAAGTTTTATAAACCTTCAAAAATTATGGTACTTATCGGCTTTGAGCTCTCATTGCCCCCATCATAAGCATCTTGAATGATTAAAGTTAATGCGAGAACACTTATGCTGCATATGCTTGACAAATCATAAGTTGAAAACCTCGTGTCCCATGAATACGAGTACCCAAACCTCATGCTACTTTACTTAGAGTCCCAAGCAAGCTCTTGTCATTGTAAGTATATACGTATCATCGAGAACCGCCAACGGGGTACCTCCGTGCCCGATGACATGGAACAAGCCCACATCAAAATGACAGGACAAGCAGACAATAAGCACCTCGACATCTCTTTTATTTACCATTTGTATAGCTTTTTATTTTGAGATGCGTCGTCGAATGTCCACTATGGGCATGCTGCAAATTTCCACCGTGAATTATGCATGGCTTAGATTGGTGGCCCAGGCATTTCTCTAACACATATACAAACTCCATGATCCCGCAAGATTCCCAATTCATTTCACACCGCGAGTATCCATAAACAAAAGATCACGATATCAACTTAAATAGAAGTGCAATGTTGAAAGCTTTCCCCATGACGGCATGGCTGGGCTAATTCCCAACTTACAACTTGCAAGCATAATAACTCAACATAAGAGACCACAATGTCAAATTTTTAAGAACGAGAAAAGTAAAGTGTGCCATCCAGTTTGTGAGAGCTTTACTGACCAATTTTCGCATAACACTGGTAAGAGTTTAATTTAAAGAGTAGATAAAAGCAACTCAAATGTACTTTGGAATAGCAAATTGCTAATAGGTATGTATGGTGGACACGTTGGAACAACTTGGTTTTTAGGAGTTGGATGCACGAGTAGAGCTCATACTCAGTACAGAATGAGGGCTAGCAAAAGACTGAGAGCGACAAACTAAGAGAGCAATAACGACCATAATCATGCAAAGCGACAAAGCAACATTAAAAGAAGCATAAGATGGCATCAAAAGTCAAAAACTAAATGATCATAGAGACTTATGGCGACTTTGTAAGAGTCTAACATGTGTGAGCATGCGCCAAGTCAACCCAAATAAAGCATCAAAAGAGAAAACCAAAATAATGCTTCCAAATAATTAAAACAACGCGTGATTTTTTTAAAGGGTCATTAAGCAATCTCAGTTATTTGAGACAAGTTATGCTACAGAAAAACCACTAAGCATGCTATCAAAAAGACATCAAGCACGATATGCAAAAGCCTAGGCCGCAGTCTACACAAGCTCCTTCTTGTAGCACTTTTTTGCATAAAGCTTTTTCTCTTTTCCAACACCATTCAAACTTTTTATAAACACCTCTTTTGATGAAAACCAATATAGACCAGAGGCAAAAATACACCATGATAAAAAGATATAAGAAGATCTGAACACAAATCAAGGTGAAAATCGAAAGCTAAACGCAGTTCTAGAAAAAGAGAACACTCGTTGAAATTATAAGAATAAAAAACAGAGTGTTTTGGCAAATGAAAAGCAAGGCAACTTCTCCAAAATAAATTTGTTGGGTCCAACCATTTATTGCAGCAAAAAAAACAAAACTAATCTGAAAACTAAAAACAACTGACGCTCTAAGAAAAATGCATAGTGCATGAAGCAATAAAAATATAGTGCTTTGAAAGGTGACCTAATTTTTGCCGATGAAGAAGGGGTGCCTCGGGGGCATCCCCAAGCTTTGACGCTTGTACTTCTTGGATATTTCTTGGGGTGATTCATGGGCATCCCCAAGATTCAGCTTTTGTCCATTCTTCAACTCATCTCATCATTCTCCGATCCCTACACTTGAAAACTTCCTTCATACAAAACTAAACACAAATCTATTAGCGATATTAGTGTAAGCATAACATAGAATCAACCCTTTTTGCTTCAGGTTTCAACCTAAAAACCACCACATATAAAGTATATACTACTGTAGCAACTTCCCCAAAAGTTACGTGATCAAAAGAACTCAAAAAGAAAGCGATAAAGCGGCAAACACAAATATTGGCAGAAATCTGTCAAAACAGAACAGCTGACAAAGGTCGAATTTTTAGAGGGTTTTCTGTTACTCAAATCAAAAAGTGTTCAACTAATGAAAGTTTGGATATAACCTGGGGCATATGCACAAGAAATCGCAGGTCCAAAAGATATACAGAGAATTTTCACAAATTTTTACGGTGCAGCACTGAAAACTATTTCAGGACAGCAACATCCCCAAATCTTACCTCGCTCAAATTAGAGGCTTCTCTTGGCATAAAAACAAAATAAAAATGATAAGGAGAGGTTATTACAATAGTAATAACTTCCAAGACTCAAATAAAAGAAAAAGAACTGAATGTAAAACATTGGGTTATCTCCCAAGAGTGCTTTTCTTTAACGCCTTTGAGCTAGGCGCAGAAAGTGCGAATCAAGTATTTTCAGAAGAAGCATTAAGATCAACTGCAGAAGTTTTGTCAATAAGGCATTGTATTTCATCCACATAAGTTTTTGAAGACCCTTTGTGATCACGCTTTGGTTCACTCAAATCACTAAAAAGATTTTTGGGACAAATCCAATCAAAATTATTTTCAAAAGCTTCATATAATCCCAGAAGCTTGCTAGGTATAGGTATTTCGGTTTCTTCATTGTTTGTACTAATAACCTTTATAGGTGAACCGATTTTATTAAATCGCTTAAGAACTTTCCTAGCTTCAATGGCAACATCTCTAAATTCTATGCGCAAAGTTTCCAAGATAAAAGCTTTCTTTTCAGGATCTTCAATTTCATGAAGCTTAAGGAACATGTGTTGCATAAAAGGATTAAGGCTAGCAAACCTAGCTTCCAACATGTGAATTAAATAAGCAGAAGCAACTTCAATACTAGGAGCAAGCTCAGCCAAAGACTTTTCCTCAACTTCTTTATGCATACTAATATGATTAAAGAACTCCTCAATGTTATCTTTCCCAATAATTGAACCACTACCTACTGAGAGGTCCTCCAGAACGTACTTAGGGAACAACGTAATGAACTAGAGTAAAGAAATAACAACTACCAAGGATTCTAATTTTTTGGGTCTTTGATAAAACGATGCAAGTAAAAATAAAGTAAAAGCAAAACTTAAAACAAAGTAAAGGATGTGCATGCGAAAACTCCCTTGCAGAAGTCTTCTTCCTCCCCGACAACGGCGCCAGAAAAACTTGTTGATGGCGCGGTGATGAATAGTGCCAGAGAACCAAGGTTTATCCCTCAGAGCAAGGTGTGATGAATATAGCAGCAAGTTTTTCCCTCAGTAAGAAACCAAGGTTTAATCGTCTAGGAGGAGGATGTCAATACGACTGAAGGTGATGCCCACTAGCTGCGTGATGCTCTAACAAGGGCGCCGTTAACGATTACTTGTTAGCGCGTCTTCAACCAGTAGCAACGTGGAACCTGCACACAACACAACCAAATACTTTGTTTCCAACTTACGATGAGGTTGTCAATCTCACCGGTTTGCTTGAAACAAAGGGTATGAGCGTATCGAGTGGAAAGCAACAGTAATATGCGAGTAAAGTAAACAGTGCGAGTAAAGTAAATAGGTGATAGCAATATAAAGGAAATAGGACCGGGGTCCACAGTTCACTAGTGGTGTCTCTTCATAAGATAAAATGACATATGCTGGGTAAATAAATTACAGTTGGGCAATTGATAGAATAAAGACAACGTGCATATGATGAGAGGATCACTATAAGATTTACTCTGGGCATTACAACAAGATACATAGACCACCATCCAACTGCATCTATGACTAATAATCCACTTATGGCGAATCAATCCGAGAACTCCATAAGTATTAAGGTGCGAACAACAGATAATTGCATTAAGCAAAGTGTGTAATGTAAACAAAGCATATGCCCTCGAGCATATGAATGTTGTTTTCCCCCTAGTAGCAACAGCACATCTACAACCTTAGAGGTTTCTGTCACTCCCCCAGATTAAATAGAGGTATGAACCCACTATCGAGCATAAATACCCCCTCTTGGAGTCACTAGCAACTACTTGGCCAAGATAGCTACTAACAACGGAGAGCATGCAAGATCATAAACAACATAGAGATAACATAAGATAATATTCAGCACATCAACTCAATCATAACACCAATATTCATCAGATCCCAACAAACACAACATGTAGAATTACATAACGGTGATCTCGATCATATAAGGCAGCTCATGAGATCTAAACATGAAGCACATGGTGGAGAAGACAACCATCTAGCTACTGCTATGGACCCATAGTCCAAGGTAGACTACTCACTCATCACGCCGGAGGCAAGCATGGCGATGAAGAAGACCTCCGGTGGCGATTTCCCTCTCCGGCAGGGTGCCGGGAAGAGCTTCTGGACCCTCCCGATCTTCGGGTCGACGGCGGCGGCGGATCGCGATGTGTTCTGGAAAAGTGATCGAGTCTTTAGGTTTTTTCCGTCAGGGGGTCTTTATAGGCGAAGGGGCAACGTCAGGAGTGGGCCGAGGCGCCCTCACACATAGGGGGCGCGGCCAGGGCCTGGCCGCGCCGCCCTGTTGTGTGGGGCCCTCGTAGCCCCACTCCGTCTCCTCTTCGGTGAATTTCTGGACGTTCGGCTTTTGTTTCGTCCAATTCCGAGAATATTTCCTGTGTAACTTTTATGAAACACAAAAACAGCAGAAAACAGGGAACTGACACTGTGGCGACTTGTTAATTGGTTAGGTTAAGAAAATGTATAAAAGTGCCACGAAGTGTAACGAAACACTAAGCAAATGGTGTAAAAACAAGCATAGAGCATCAAAAATTATAGATACGTTTGAGACGTATCACGGCGGGCGCGGGCGGTCTTGGCCAGTGGAGGTCCTCGACGGTGCGGGCGGTCTGGTCCTTGCCGGTGGCGGGCTGGCGGGCGCAGTCTTGGCGCTGGCCGATGGCGGGTGGGCGCGGTCCCCGTCCTGGCCGGCGGCAGAGGTGGCCAGCAGCGGCCATGGGCAGTGTGGGAAGGTGGGTGGGGAGAGAGAGTGCCGGCGGGGAGCTCCGGCCAGCCAGAGGAAGGAGACAACATGCAATCATTTTTTTAAAAGATCTTTAAATGGACTGACATGTGGGGCCTTGTCCAGCTCAGCAATTTTTTTTGCTCCACATTAGTGCTGGCAGATGGGTCCCACCTGCAATTTCCGTGTCAATTCGGGATTAATTCAAAATCTGTGCACATTGCAAACAATTAACAAAAATGTCATGGTTTTTTGAGGTCGAACGTAAAGTCGTAGTTTTTCAGAATTTCAACTGAAAAGTCGTAGTTCTATGCTAACTACTCGTTTTGCCAGCTTCGGTTTCGTATGATTTCCGTTTCGATTGTTCAGTTTGAAGTGCTAGTATTGCCGGGTAGCGTGATGTTGCTGGCACGGGCCAGCAAGCTATAATCCGGGCAGCTCGAATCTCGCCTACCTGTTCACACCTGAACCGGACAGCTCGGATTACTCCAATTCCAGTTCGCAATGCTGCCGCCTGACGCTGCGCTGCTCTCCCACCATATATCTGCTACTCCTACTTGGACTATGAATAATCTTTATGAAATTCACCTAATTTGTATACTGCAAAACCACAAATTTACGCATCTAATCTTCAATTTTTTGGGGCACTCACAAATTATAACTTGGACTGTACAATATATTGTAGGGAAAATTTACCACGGGACACCGTTATTTTCTGGCGTTTGTCCAAACACTTTGCCACGTACCATTATAATTTATGGCATGTTTGCTAAAACACATTGTACTACCAAAAATGGAAAGTCTTTCTTTTTCGCGTCAAATTACGAATCTTACACTTTGCAAATATACCCAATTTTTTTCCAAGTTTAGAACCCTAGAGGGCCTGCCGCGGTCTGCCTCAACGCCCCCGTCGTCCATCTTCACTCGCCGCCTTGCCGCCGTCTCCCTCAAATCACCATACCGCATCCCACATTGTCCGCCAGTCCGTCCCTGTCCTCCTCGCGGTACCCTAGATGCTCGCTCCATATCTTTCTGACATGCAACTAGCCCAGTGGTATAGTGAATGTTCTTTGTACATCAGGCAATCGATACCGACTTCACATTTGTTGTCCACTAAGGGTAGATTACATCCGCAAGATAATACCCGGTTGTGTAGTCGCACTCATTGAGTATAAAATAAACATGGGGGCGCCACTTGGTGTCTTGCTCTCTTGCTGTAGATCTGTCTAGAGCATCCATGCCCTTGCCTTCCTCATTTCCAAGACTTGCGAAAAGAGGGGAACCTGATTATAAAAGAATAACATGGCAAAAAATTGGATCCGTTTGATGTCTTAAAAGTCTCTGAAGGTCAAAACATGGAAAATATATATAAGCAAATCCGTTTCGTTATGTTAAAATTAAATAAAAGGTGATTACTTAGAAAATCCCCAAAATTAACGGAAAACATGCCCACTAAGACTATGACCTAATAGACAGTAAAACATTTTAAATTAATACTCCCTCCGTTTAGAAATATAAGATATTTTAGCTTTGTGAAGCTAATGTATTTAGATATTTTTAGCGTATAGATTCAAGCGAACCTATATACTAAAAGATATTAAAATACATTCACTCTACAAAATTAAAACATCTTATATTTTCGAACGGAGGGAGTAAACAGAAGGGGCAAGACGATAGCGCGCGGGGTGGACGTCGACGGATGAGCCGGGCGGTGCCTCTGCCTCGCCGCGAATACCCGCGTGCGTGCGTGCGTGCGTTCGTTCCGCCGATATATATGGAGGATGCTTTGTCATCGATTTTTTATCTGCCGAAATCTTTGAATGCCGTTTGCCGCGCATCAGGGATGTCGACTACTCGTTCTCGTGCGTTTTCTACTCCACCTTCTAACAAACAGAGGCCGGCATCACGTGTCCACCACCATTCTTCTTCGGGAAACGTCATGAGATGGAAATTGTGCCCGTCGCTGTCCATCACGGTGTGCTCTCCGATCAGCTCACCTGCTCCCCCTCCCCTGAAATTAATTAAACATGTTACTAACTGGATCATAATTATATTTTCAAAAAAAAATTGGATCATAATTATATTGCCAGCTTAATTGGCTTCAAAGCAATAATGACGTAGTACGAACTACTTCCTCTATGCTGGATTATAGGGCAATTACGCACTTCGAAACAAACTTTGATTTTTAATTTTTAGTCAAAAAAATATAAGATATATTATATAAAAATTATACCATTGGATTCATATTCAAAAAAACTTTCCAATGGTATAATTTTTGTGTCAAATATCTCATATTTTCTTTACTAAAATTAATGGTTAAAATTTATCTTAAAATATATATTTGCCCAATAATCTGGTATGGAGGGAGTATGTTTATTTTATTTTACCCACCCAAGCAACGACGGGGAATTGGACACGGCTGGAAACCCTGCACGCGTGAACCACTCGCCGACGGTCCAGATCCGACGGCCCGGCAGTGGACGCGCACGTCAGCCAAGACGACATGTTCCTGCTGGCGCCCGTCCCGGTCCGGCCTACGTGGCGACCCGCTGTACCCGAACCCAGGGTGGCTGGCAGTGGGACCCACGACGAATCAGCATCGTCACAGCCAAGCCTCCTCCATTTATTTCCACTTACTTATATTAATTTATTCCTTTTCTTGCTTACGAACAGCAGCAGCAGTTGGACTCCTACGAGAAGATAGAGAAATAAAACGGAATCCATCAACTCCTCTCGCTCTCGCTCGTCCCCAACCCCGACCGAGCGAAGGTCGATCGGTTTCTGTTCCAATCTCTGGCCGCGCGCTCAGCCGCCCTGTTGCCATTGGAAAGCGGGACTGCGGTACCCTAGATGCTCGCTCCATATCTTTCTGACATGTGGTATAGTGAATGTTCTTTGTACATCAGGCAATCGATACCGACTCATATTTGTTGTCTCCACTAAGGGTAGATTACATACGTAAGACAATATCTGGCTGTGTAGCCGCACTCATTATCTATCTAATAATAATAATAATAATAATAATAATAATAATAAACTAATAATACGGCTTGAGGTCGCGATGGTTAAAAAACCGTGGTAGGTAAAAAAAAGCCGTTTTCGTACGTCAAAATAACCGAAATCGAGAAAAAAAACCGTCGTACCGAATTGGGCGTTGAACTCGCGACGGAGGGCGATGGCGACACCGAGGTCGGGCTGGAGCAGAGGCGAGCTCCCCCTCCCCCCTCCCCCTCCCCGCGGCTGAACCCCCATCCCTGGCACCCCCTGATCTCCGCCTTGACCAGCTCGCCGCTCCAACGGACGAGCACGGATTTGGAATCGGAGCTGGCGAGCGCATAGGCGCGTTGACGAGACCGTTGTCTCCAGCCCTAGAGCCAGCGCATTGGTGCGGAGGATGCTGGGGACCCTGCAGCGACACGGAGATGGCCGGGGCAGATGTGCTGCTCGGGCAGCGGCAACCATGTCCGCGCACGCCGTAAGACCTCCCCGACTGGAGCGCCGCCCCGAACACCCCCTTCTTCCTCAATTTTATCAGGAGCGGCCAGAAGTTTGCCAAGATTGACATGTGAATCTCTGTCCCTGGCCTAACGTTGCTGTGTGATTCTCGTCTTGCAGGATGGGGGCTGCGTAGTCTTGCTGTGATTCTCGTCCTGCATAGTTTAATACTGATAATTGGCTCGACTGACTGTTTTCTTGTGATTCAGGGTTAGTGACCACGAAGCTGCAAGTTTCCACGGTTCTGCAACTCACGTATTGCTAAGTTGAAGCAAAGATGAAGAACATTGTCAGCTAGGTTAGCAGAAATTATGGGTTGCTGCAACTGCAAACAACCAAAGCTATCAGTTCTGTTGATCACCGTTCTCATCTAGCTGGCCCATGTGGAGGAGGAGTTCCTCTTCTCAAGATTGTGCAAATTCTGGTGACAAAGATGATGATTTCGAGGATGGGTTTGTGGTTTGGAGCTCCTGCCGGAAACTAATAAATAGGACAAAAGATTTCTGATGTGGCTACTGTTGATGAATTTGAGCGTTGCTTGTTACACATGTACCAAAGATGTTTAGTCACTGAACATAATTGTTCACTAATAATGAATTATTTCTTTTTCTTCAAGATATAAATGATTGGTTCGTACAAGTGTCACAAGGTGAAATAGCTATTTTGAGAGCTGCTTACCTATGGCCGAATTTTCGATCCGGGCGCTCATGCTCCCGGACGCCGCCACGCCAAGTACCCTACCGACTGGCTTCTTCCCACCTCGTGACGACCCTGGGGGTAAGATCGACGGCTACAGGGGCCAGATGCAACTCAACACCATGCGGTGCTTCGTCTCCGACAGCTAGCGACTGTGAGTACGCTGGAGATTGAAGACGAGGAGACCGATGGTTATTCCCGCCGCGTCCTGCCACATTTGGCTCGAGGCCGAGTCAGAGATAGGTGATGATATTATCCATTGGAAATGCTATTTCATTGTGTCAGGGTATGTCAATTGGATACATCTTTGCTACTATGTCAATTCGAATGTCGTTAGTTCAATTTGAGAATTCCTTTGTTTCTTCAGACTGCTGTAAGTAGAACTAAGTGTGTGCATTGTTGTTGATAGTCCAGAATCTCTGTAGTGATGTCTGTTCTATTTGGTCTGTAACATAGACGAGTAGGGAAAGTTTAAGTGTCAATGTATGTGCTCTAATTATCGAAACTCTCATTATTTTATGAACTAAAATCTGGCTTTAGACCCTCCTTCTGTCTATATCTTACCTGATGCAAACCTTGTGACAAAATGTCCTGGGAGTCTGCGGAAGATCCATGGTCAAATCGCGGATTCGTGGTATCTGAAACCTAAAACTAACTAACAGAACTACTAGCAGGAATAGGTATCATTCTTTTGGTAATTGGGGGTGTGATTACTTCTTAGATAACACATACTGGTATAGTGCTTTATTTTGTTGTTTACCTGTCTAACCAACAGGTCATCTTTATTCTGATCTTTTTTTATTCACATGAATTCTTTTTTATGCAGGTGATGAGCTGATTTCACCTTGCATATGTAAGGGAGCTCAGAAGTTTGGTCACAGTTCATGCCTAGAGCATTTCTAAACGAATTGCGATAGTTACTGTTGGAAAAGTGCCTAGGCATCACTAACACGGGGATCGCCAAGGTAACCGTCGGATGCCGCCAGCTTGAGTAGTTGAGCGTCAAGTAGTGCCATGAGATCTCCGACATGGGCGTCCAAATCCTTTTGAAGAAATATATGCTTAATTACCTGTGGTTTGGTAGAATATCTTTCATTATTCACATTTATGGAAAATTTATAATGAATATGTTCATACATTTGTTTGTTTTCCGTGGCAATGCACGGGTACATTTGTTTGTTTAATGTGGTTTAGTGCGAGTATTCCAGGGAGCTATGTGTGTTTTCAGTTTTCTGAGAGGACTTTGGTGCAAAGTGTCGTGCCAGCTGTTGTTCTGGTGTGTTCGAGTTGTATCCGCGTGTTGTAACCTGCTGCTATGTTTAATGGATGGACGCGTGGTTTCTTCTATAAAAAAAACTCTGATTCCTACCAAATCGAAACCATAAATGCTCTGATTCAGCTACATTGATTGCTTGATTCCGTTTAATTTTCCTCCTCGCCCCATAAAAATCTTCAAGGTCCACGGATCTGCGCGTCAGCTTGCCGGCCCTATCGCAGACAAACATCGACGATGTCCGCCGCCGCACCTGATAAGTGGAGGGCACCATCTCTGGAGTTATCGGCTACCGGACCATGCTCCCCGCCGCAAATAAAAAGAGCAGGAGGAGGAACGAGGGGCGCGTGGACGGCAGCGGCGGCGGGTCTACCGCGTATGAGTTCGATGTCGTGGGGCGCTGCGCTTGTGCGCCGGTGCCACGGCAGTCAAGCTGGGCTTGTGCGTGCACGCCGCCGCGGTTCAGCTTGTGCTCGACCCGAGCACGCCTCGGACGCATCCAAATCGCGGCTGCTACTATAAATGAAGAGTTAATTCATCACAAATAATTCAAATTATGTAAGCAGGATGGAACAAGGCATGCTGATGTCTGGATTAGCACTAACTTGGAGGCCCTTGGTAGCATCAGGGAGGTCACAGATGGGACCGCGACCAGTGCGATAATGGGGCCATCGACGTTGAGGTTCCAAACGATCTAGGTGATGTCGTTCTTCCCTGCTGCGCCACGTTAAGCTCCCTAGCGGTGGAGGTGTTTCTGGTGAAAATGGACTGGGCAGAGGCGGAACACGGGCGCGGGAGCGGACGCATCGAGGAACACGAGCAGCGCAGCTGCATTGGCGCTTCGCCGGCGACACTGGAACTAGATATGGCTTCGATCTGAAATCCACCGAAGAGTGAGGAAATCTTATCCTCTCGACTACTTCCATTTGAGCCCTTCTATTCTAAAGGTATTTATGAAATCATCCCTGCTAAGAGTGTAGAACTAGAAAAAAGTCTCCGGAAATTTGTAGCTTACCTAGCTGAGGCAACACCAAATCTGAAGCTACCAGCCAAACGATTGATAGCTATGCGGCCATGGCGCCTACAGAGGCAGTGGCAGCTACAAGGATGTTGTGGTCGCATTCACCGAGAAGCTTTACATCAATAACGAGGACGCGGCTACCGCCGCCAAGGACTCCGTGCTGGCGCATTTAGCTCTGAGCCAGCGCTTCGCTGTAGCGACGGATGAGCGAAGGTGGCAGGACGAGGCTTCCTGCCTCCGTCCATGTGTGCCCACACTCCCGAGCAACACCTGCTGAGTGAATAAAGGGGGAAGGTCATGCCGGTGGTGTAGAATAGCGAAAGGGGATCTGATGACCGGTGCAACAGTCGTCGAAGCCGCCGCCTGGGATGGTGCCGTAGTGGCCGAGCGGCACTAGAGGAAGCAAAACACATATCTTTAGCTCAAAGAGGAAGAAAACTAACCTAAGCAACAGATACGGACGACGACCCGCAGCGTGTGCCTCACGCACGGACATACGACAATCGATGTAGCGAAAAAATTTACAAGCCCGTAGCAACGCACGGGCATTCCACTAGTTGAGTATAAAATAAACATAGGGTGCCACTTGATGTCTTGCTCTCTTACTGTAAATCTGTCTACAGCATCCATGCACCTGCCTTCCTCATTTCCAAGACTAGAGAAAAGAGGAGAACCCAATTATTGACCGCATCTGTTGAATCCACTAAGAGATGTACTTAAGCTTATTTACTGAGATGCCAATGTTACCCTCCCCATCTCGCGGCGGCGCATGGATCTACAAAATTTGAGTTACCCTAGACGCCTAAACCTAGCCACAATGCTGGCTGTGTTGGAGAAAAAATGGAGAGGGGTCACGTGGCGCCAAACCTTCTTCGACGGCTTACTCTCGCTTTCCGGAGGAATTTGAATAATGAAAAATGTTCAGCAAGTCCTATAGGATTGTTGCGGGTTACGTGGAACTGAAACTCTACGATTTCGATGTTTGTTGAAAAATCCATGGAATCAAGAAGGCACGTGGTAGTCATGTGTTTTTTTTGACATAAACACAACGCTTTATTGATCAAGTAACATCAATACACAAAGTTCTTCGGATGCAATCCGGAACAGAATAAAAAACACCACTAGAGGTAATCGTACCATAAGACTTAGCTAAAATGTGCGCTGCTTCATTAAGATTACGTTTCACGTAGATGAAGGACACCGACGTGAAAGAGCTGGTCATGGACTTGATGCCATCCACCAGAAGACCCACCGAGGATCTATCCACCACTGGAGAGTTGAGACGATGGACCAGAGAGAGACAGTCTGACGCAAAGATGACTTTGTCGAAGCCCTCATCGCGTGCCAATGAGACCGCCCGTCGAAGCGCTAACGCTTCAGCATTCTCCGGAGCAACATGGCCATGTAACTGTTGCCGGCATGACACCAGACAGGTACCTTGATCGAGCAATGATTCCTGCTCCCATTCTTCCCAGCGCCTAAAAAACTGCCGCATCAGAGTTGACAAGGACCACTCCCGGCGGCGGTGGTGTCCATTGAGGTGGACTAGAGGACTCACACCTAGTTGCCGAGGGGGGCTTCAACAGATTCTCCTTGATCAAGTCGACGTAAGCCAGGATCTTCCCGCACGTGCGACTTGGATTGGGCTTCTCCGACGAGTTCCGAGCTTCATTTCTAGCTTCCCAAATATGCCAGAAGCTGACTGCCAATGTTGTAGTTTGTAACTCCGAAGCCCGACTCAAGAAGTCAAAAAGCCATTGTCAATTGGTCACCATAGATTTGCGATCGAGCGTCAAGTGTATGCGTTGCTTGACCTCTCTCCAGACGACTCGAGCAAACTGATAGGTAAGGAGCGCATGGGCGCTACTCTCCATTCGCCCGCAGAAAATGCAGGGACCAGTCTCCGGGACCTGGCGTTTCCGCAACTGAACACCGCTCGGAAGACAGTCATGAACAAAACGCCAGACATGAATTTTCATCTTCCTCGGAGTCGTGATCTTCCAAAGTGCTTTCCAAAGTTTTTCATTAGCCACCCAGCCCGAATTCAGTCCTCCCGCCTTGGATCTTTCTTGAAAAAACTTGGCCGTGCGGGCAAGGTTGTAACCTGAGCGTACTGAATAAGTGTCGTGGCGAGTGAATGGCCAGCATGCAAAATCTTCCCCCATCCTTCGGGAAATAGGAATCTGCACTATCTGTTCTGCAATCGCCGGCTCAAAGAAAGCATAGACATTCTCATAATTCCAAGAAGTGGTGTCATCCTCCATAAGACAATGAACAGTCGCCCCACTAGGAATTGGAGAGATCGAACATAACCGGTCAGGTGGATAGTTCGGAATCCAATTATCACCTGTGATCTTGACTGTTTTGCCATCACTGATACCCCACCGAACGCCTTGATAGAGAAGGTCTCTACCATGCAGCAAGCTGCGCCAAGTGTAGGAGGCCGACCTTGGTTTTCTTGCATGCCAGAAGTCCGTATCTGGGAAGGATCTTCCTTTTAGCACCCTTACACAAAGAGACTCTGGGACGGTGAGAATTCGCCATGCTGTCTTTGCAAGCATTGCTTGGTTAAAGAGACCGAGATCTCGAAAACCCATTCCACCTAAGGCCTTGTTTGGCATAGGTGTTCTGACAGGTATAAACGGGTAATATCCCAGCGTAACTTTTAAATACAACTTGAAATACTCCACCTAACCATTTGGCAGACTGGTTTTAGTTGGACAAACCCCCAAAAATCCTTTCGATCCACGCGAAAACACTCGCGTTTTGCAGTGTAAGTGCGCCGCTCCTCCTCCCTCGCGTTTTCTGCAGACGATCGAGCAGGCTGTGTCAGACTCACGGACTGGTATTTTTCACGCATGCATGCATGGGACTGGTATTTTTCACGCATGCATGCATGCATGTATGACGTCTCATTGATTAGCTGAGCTGATTGAGACCGTGTCAGAGTGCATGCGAATCGTTTTGTCCAGAGAAGCCAGCTCGTTGTACGCCCGATTGTCCAGCTAAACACTCTCTTCACCCAATCCCTTCGGGATAATACTCAGAAAATCTCTTCAAACTCCTTCCGCCAAACGAGGCCTAAAGATTTTGGAAAAAAGCAGGTTATCGCCAATTCGCCCTAGAACGATCAGCATCCACAGATACTCGTGAGAAACAAGCACAACTTCTTTTGCTAGCACAGTGCCGGAAAAAAAGCATATAGAGTTCGTCACTTGGACGGTGACGGATGAGCCGGACGGTGCCTACCGCCTCTCCGACACGTGCACGCGCGCGTGCGTGTTCCGCCGATCACGGCCTTGTTTGGTTACGGCGTTTTAGGAGAACTCGTTTTGATAAAACACGTTTAGATCTCTAACCACCTAAAACTCTGTTTGGTCGATCGAGATAATTAAATCGCGGATAAGTAGAACCTGACTTATTCCCGAAAACCAGAAAAGCGAGTTTTACAAAAGAAGGACTAATCTATATATGTTTTTATCAAAACGCGTTTAACGTCCGATCCTCTCCGCCGAACGCCACCGAGGTGTACCCGGCCGGTTCCTCAACCACAGAGAGCTTCCTCGATGAACCAGTCGCGTGCGCCACGCGCCGGCCAGCTATGCCGCCTCTTCCTCCGGTATGGCCAAGCGCAACGCCAGTCGGCTGGCGCGGCGGAGGCCGAGATCAAGAGGGCGCCGCTCTACATCACAGCCTGAGCATCCACGGCGCCCAGTCATCCCCTTCCTCAAGCCTTCGTCCTCTTGAGTTCGGTCGTTTTCACCAACAACAGCGGCGGCGCCGTCAACGTCTACCTCGTTGTCAAATCTGGCTGCATAGACAAGATGCCTGGAGCCACGCCCTACCGGCGTTCATGAGGTGGAAAACTAGCATGCCATGGCGGCGAAGACGATGGCGGCCCATGTTCCGTTGTCATTCTTGCGCGGTTCGGAGCCGAGGTGGAATAAATGCATGCCACGGCAGCTTGTCATTCTTGCGCAGTCCGGAGCAGAGGTGGAAGGCATGCATGCCACGGTGGCCGGGTGCCATTGCCGTTCTCGCCCACTGCGTCGTCCTGACCAGACTGGGCATGACTGAAATTAATAAAACATGTTACTAACTGGATCATAATGATATACTGCCAGCTTAATTAGCTTCAAAGCAATAATGACGTACTCCTACAAACTATGTTTATTTTTACCCACACAAGCAACGAAGACGGGAAACCCTGCACGCGTAAACCACTCGTCGGTCGGTCCGATCTGCACCGACGGTCCCAGATCCGACGGCCCAGCTGCGGACGCAGACGTCAGCCAAGACGACACGTACCCGGCGCCCGTCCCGGTCCGGCCTACGTGGCGACCCGCCGCACCCGGACCCGGATCCGGGTCGCTGGCAGTGGGACCCAGCGCGGGCCACGTTCGCTCGGCCGGGCGCCGTCACAGCCAAGCCATTTATTTCCACTTATTTATTTATTCCTTCTTTTGCTTACGAAAAAAGCAGCAGCAGCAGTTGGACTCCCACGAAATAAAACTTGGACGGAATCCATCAACTCCTCTCGCTCTCCCTCGCCCCTCCAACCTGACACACGGACATCGGAGGTCGGTTTCCGTTCCAATCTCCGGTCACCTCAAGTCCGTCGCCATTACCGCCGCGCTCGTCGGGGTGGTCCGCCGCTCCTCGTATCGCGGACGCTTCCGGTCAGCGTGATTCTCTCCCCTTCTGATTCTGCCGCTCTCGCTTGACGGCGGGGGGAGAGGAGGAGGAGGACGACAGCATCCGGCCGCCGCTCGCTTGCTTGGTTCGGCCTCCCTGCGTGCGCGCGCGCGCGCGTGCTGCAGGACTCCCGTCGTGTCGGAGGTAACGGGTTCCGGCTCCGCCGCCCCCTCCTTTTCGCGCTATGTTTATGCTTAGTTCAGTTCGCGAGTTCGCGCAATAATCCCGCGAGTTCTTCGACGCGATAATGGTTCTGCGACTTTGGAACCGTTCGTGAGAACCAGCCTGCGGTACCTGCGTTTCGCCTGCTTCGATTTCGTATGATTTCCGTTACGATTATTCAGTCTCAACTAGTATTGCCCCGTTGCCTGTTATTGTTGCTGGTACGGGCACGCAAGCTAATCCGGGCGGATCGAATCTAGCCTACCTGTTGGCACCTGAACCGGACAGCTCCGATCCCTCCCCTTCCAGGCAGCCAATGCTGCCGCCTGACGGTGCGGTGGTGCTCTCCCATGTCCCATCATACCTGCTACTTGAGTAGACTCGACAGCTAAATTGTATATTGCGAAACATCATTACTACACAATTTTACGCATCTCATCTGAATATCTTGTGCCCCTCACACTTTATAACTTGGACTCCACCTATGACCAAACAGCAACTTTAAGCCAACTCCAGGGATTATGCTAGAAAATCTGGGCTACCTTTTTTGCTTGCATTGCTGTGCTTGGTTTGTACTGCTAGTTATGGGAGTCTTTACTAATGGTGATTTCAACCAACTGATATGTCCAATTATAGAAATACGCCACGTGCTACCGAGATGCCACCGCCATGCTAAATACAGCATAATCTCAGCTTTTTTTTTTGTCCTTTTTGTTATTACACACAAAGTAACTGTCTCCATTTATAATCTGATGCAAATGATCACCCTTGTAAACCACATTTGGAAAACACGCACATAGACTTATTGGTTACTGGCAATGACGCCATCATGGAAGTTCTCAGTTCAGTCTGTACGCTAAATGTTTTAACCGATATCTCCCTCTTCCTGTTACCTATAGGTGCTGAAGGGTATCAAGGGCGATGCTTCTGTGTGTTTCTAGATGACATATGCTGTCTTGTGGGTAACCGGCTCAGTAGGAAGCCATGAAGATCAGCGCGCTTCTCACCTCTGCAGGCATCAATGTCGGGCTCTGCGTGCTCTTTCTGTCGCTCTATTCTGTTCTGAGAAAGCAGCCAGCTAACATCAGGGTCTACTTCGGCCGGAGGATTGCCGAGGACCATAATCGGCTCCGAGAGGCTTTTATTTTGGAGAGGTTTGTTCCGTCCGCTGGCTGGATCGTCAAAGCCCTGCAGTGTAGTGAGGAAGACCTTTTGGCAGCCGCTGGGTTAGATGCTGTTGCTTTCAATCGAATGCTAGTGTTCAGGTAACACCAAATTTCGTCTTCACGTCCATGCATCCCGTCACATCATTATTATGTTGGTTACAAGACATCCATATATGATTGATGCGTTTGTTAACATGTACATGTGACCTGATTCAGAATGGACAAACTTGTAGCTCTGGCAGCTGTATATAAGATAGTACTTCTTAGCATGCTGTTAGGCAGAATTATAGCTTCCTCTCATTTGTTGTTTTCTGTTACAACTCCTTTTCCTATCTGTTTAATCTAAGACTCCAGTTCTGCACACTGATACATCCGTTTTCTGCAGCATACGTATCTTTTCCCTAGCTGCCGTTCTGTGTGTGTTTGGAGTTCTTCCTCTGAATTATTTTGGACAGAATATACATCATCATCGGATTCCTTCAGAAGAATTGGATATCTTCACAATTGGGAATGTGGAAGTGCAATCAAGATGGTGAGCTGAGCAATTTATTTTAAGTTTATCGTAAAGTGGATTTAGCAAGGCTGAAAATGTACATTTATTTGTGTTATGCTGCGTTTATTATTAGTATTTATAGTGGGGTGAGCTTACGTACACCCCCTTGGCAAAGTTTTATAATTTCCTAGATAGATCAACTGTTGAGATTAGAGCTGACCCGTTCGTTATAAAAGGTAGTATTGTCTATTTACGTGTGCCTACCCATGCTGGTTAACAATTCCTTTTGATTTTCCTGTTAAACAATCTCTTCCAATTCTTATGTATTGGGGATTTTTCTTCTGTGGTTATCCATTTGAGATGTATCAGTGTAACTCTTGTTCATGTACACTAGCACAATTAGAGACAACCCAAACTCACGGGCACTAACATTCTAAAAAAAAGAACTCACAGCTACCATGAATTGTCCATACATTCCGCAAACATCAAGGTGTCAGACTTGCTTACAACATGCAACACACCCATAATTACTTGACATGATGTACAATAAACATGTAAATACAGAAAAAATTCCGAAATCGATGCAACCATAGTTAGGATTAAATATAGTATCCAGATTACGTGAATCTGTTTTTTTATTTTTGGGATAGATTAGGTGAATCTTATTACTAGTTGGCATAGAGTAGTACTGTAATAATAGTAGTATAGAACTGATGAAATATCCTCACTGAGCCAAAAATCGTAAATTAGTGCACATATCTACGTTGCAGCAAAGGTAAGATAGCGCACAACAAACTATTAGTAGAATCATTTTCATTTTGCGAACCATAATTACTAGGATGTCGTGTGGCATGTTTCAGCTCTGGAAAACCGAAGGACCAAGACAATAGGGATTTCCTGTGTAGAATCTAAACACACAGCTCATTAGATTCAGTCTATTTCTCCACTCTACAAGACATGAGAGACATGCCTGTCACTATACATTATTCTGTATTAATTTTATGTGCTGATTGCATTGCAGGCTTTGGGTTCATTGTTTAGTCCTCTACATAATATCCGGAGTAGCTTGCATTCTCCTATATCTTGTATGTTCTTTTTTCTCATAGAAAGTACAGAGTATATTATATATCGTCATACTGAGAAACACAGCTAATGTTGTCTCTACTTGATCTAATAGGAGTACAGGCACATTGCTAGGCTGAGGCTCCTTCACCTTAAACGTCCAACACCCAATCCAGGCCAATTTACTGTGCTTGTTCGTGGAATACCAAAGAAAACGAAAGAATCATGCAGTAGTGATGTTGATGATTTCTTCACCAAGTATCATGCATCAAGTTACCTATTCCACCAAGTTGTTTACAAAACTGGGAAAGTTCAGAAGATAATGGTAAGCAATTCTCATACAACATTTTTATTTGTTTAGAGGGTTGGAGCGAAGAAGAATGCAACATAATTGCTGAGGTAGTAGTATATTTTTTATTTAATGTTTTTAGTTTGAGGCTTATTTTTCTTGCAGCTCGATAATCACTATGGCATATAAGGGATAAGTAATTATGTTACTGCACATTCATTTCCATATGATATTATTTGTATTATACATGAAATTGAAATGATATCAAATTTATGAGTTAGATTTATGCTTTTTATCTGCAAAGGTATTTGTGATATTGCATATTCCTCTTCTTTTCCATATGAAATATTTTGTTTCTTCTGTTTAGTTGTGAATTGATCTCAAATATTTTATTTAGATCTGTAACTTTTACCTGCATAGGAGTAGTTTGCTTTCTGCTTTTGGAGTAAAAACTGTTCCATATGATGCAGACTGGTGCGAAGAATGCATGTAGAAAGTTGAAACATTTCACGGACACTACGGTTGATCAGAGCTGCAAAGCTCTTACGTACCGGTGTTGTCTTTGTGGAGCCTCTTCGAATTCGTTCCAGTTGTTGCCCACTGACAAAGTTGTACCGAGCAGAGGGAAAGTTGACCTTAAGGATTCTAGCTTGATCACAGATAATGAGGTTCGCTTAGCAACCTAGTAGATATAGTTTTTTTATTACTAAATTCATCAATAAGATTGTGAATTAGTGATTATAATTGTGAAACTATACACAGGAATGTGCAGCTGCTTTTGTATTTTTCAAAACGCGGTATGGAGCACTTGTTGCATCAAAAGTACTTCAGACATCGAACCCGACGAAGTGGGTTACCGATCTAGCTCCAGAACCAAATGACGTGTATTGGTCAAACATTTGGCTTCCCTATAAGCAGCTTTGGATTCGACGGATAGCTACGCTTCTAGGTTCTATTGTTTTTATGATCTTATTTCTGGGACCGGTGGCATTTATACAAGGTCTAACTGAGCTAGAGCAGTTGCAGAAGAAGCTTCCTTTCCTTAATGGGTTATTGACGAAGTAAGTAAACATTGTTCTGGAACTGAGCTCTTGTATTAAAGTTCATTTTCATACCCACTGACCTGTAGACTACTATGCATCAGATCTCATTTAGATTTAAAACTTTTTTTTGCGGGTACATTTAGATTTAAAACTTGAAACACCAGGCTAAGTTGTTGATATTTAGACTGCATCTTGTTGCTTTGAGATTCTTGAGGCACCATTCATCATGGCCTTTTGTTCATTTGTAGATGCTTCTATTGACTCCTCTTTCATGTGCAGGCAATACATGATCCAGCTAGTAACTGGGTACCTTCCCAGTGTCATCCTGCAATTATTCCTGTACACCGTTGCGCCAATAATGATGCTATTTTCTACATTAGAGGGGCCTACATCTCACAGTGAAAGAAAGAGGAGTGCTTGCTGTAAAGTGTTGTACTTCTACATTTGGAATATATTCTTTATCAATGTAGTATCTGGTACCATCATAAAACAGTTGAAATTTTTTTCAAGCCCGAAGGACATCCCTGTCCAGCTCGCTAGGGTTATACCAGGGCAGGTAAATCAAGTCTAAATTCTATCCTGTGTTCTTGCTGCAGAAATACCATTTTGTGTTTTGCAAGTTTAAATTCACAAAGGCGGTGCTTGTTGCACACACAAGTGTTACTATAATCGTCCTTTCTAAATATTCTTCTAACACTTTGCTGCTATTCTGCAATTCTGTTTTCATTTCAGGCTACCTTCTTCGTTACCTATGTTCTGACTTCAGGGTGGGCCAGTTTGTCATCTGAACTTATGCAACTCTTTGGTCTGATATGGAACTTTATAAGGAAATATATTCTGAGAATGAAAGAAGACACAGAGTTTGTGCCCTCATTTCCATATCACACAGAAGTGCCAAAAGTTTTGTTGTTTGGACTTTTGGGATTCACATGCTCTGTACTGGCGCCCTTGATCTTGCCTTTCCTGCTAGTGTACTTCTTCCTTGGTTACGTCGTATACCGCAATCAGGTGAGATTAGAGATGGTCTGATGGTGCTATACTAATAAGTTTGTAACAGTTATTATGCTGCGTTCTATTTTTGTACAACAATAATGTTTCAGTTATAGGTGAACATTTTGTAGTACCTTGCACTGCTATGTGCGAATATAAAATAGGAGAAGTGTACTACATTTCTTGTCAATTATTACATGATAAAGTATGCTCTCTTATTTATGTTCTAGGCTTTGAACCCTAGCGGTTCCAATTGCTAACGATCTTCATATCTTTTCAGCTACTGAATGTGTACCGCACGAGATATGACACAGGTGGTTTGTACTGGCCAATTGCACACAACACAGTGATCTTCTCTCTCGTGCTCACCCAGATCATCTGCCTCGGTGTATTCGGCCTCAAAGAATCACCAGTAGCTGCAGGCTTCACCATACCTCTTATCATCCTTACTCTTTTGTTCAATCAGTACTGCAGAAAACGACTCCTTCCGCTCTTCCAAACTTTTCCAGCACAGGTTCGTATTAGTTCCGCAACAGCATATAGTTATGAACCTAGGTGGCTCTTCAAACTTGGAAACAGCGCATGATAGAACTTTACTGCTATGGTGACTGGTGAGTTCTTCTCCCTGTTTCGCTGATTCTGATGTTTGGACCGTGCAGGATCTAATCGACATGGATAGGGACGACGAGCGGTTGGGAAGGATGGAACACATTCACAACCGACTCCATACCGCGTATTGCCAGTTCCCTGACACTGAAGACATACAACTGGAGAATATTCAGATTGATAGGAATGGTGAGCAACAAGAAAATTGTTGCTCGGGTAAGTCCAACGGCAAAGAAACCTGCGAGGAACAAGAGCCCAAAAAGGAACTTTCTCACCCAACACTGAAGGGACTCCCTGTTAGCCGCCTGCAGAATGCCGTGAGATCCATCACTTTCCTCGTTAGATTGCAGAAGAGAGGTTTATCGTGATAACATCGCCGGATGACTAACTGACTGACTAACCGCTGACCTCCACGTGTCGGCTCATGTAAATGTATAGATAGCAACACTCGTTGTAGGAGTATAGAGGAATTGAGTATTAGATAGGAACATTGCTGAAGGAAGCATCATTATACGTGTAAACATGCAAGACTTGTATGATTTTTCATGCCTGGCTGGTTATCTCTCTCCAGGTTGTGTGCACCTCTGTTGAATGAACTTGATCCATATTGGTCAGTAAGCATGTGCCATCAATTTTGTATTTGTATTTGTATTTGTTGGCAGCTCTTGGCATTTACCATTGGAACAATATCTGTTGCTGTTGGGAATCACATTCTCATCATTCTATTAGGTAGCCCTGAAATAAATTCAAGGGGAATTATCTTTTGAGTTGTCCATCTTTGATCTCGCTGATTTCAGTATGTTTTATTCGTACAGCTGTACTAATATCTTGCCGATCCTAACAGAAAGGCAAAAAAAAAATTGTGTTCCTGCTACTGTCAGTGCATAGATGATAGATGCCCATTGGCTTTTACCTTAAATCTCCGACCTGTATTATTCTTGATATATCTACTACTAAAGTATATATATCTAGATATTAATATAGATCGGAGCCTCGGAGGGAGATTTACATTTGAATTATACACAACTATTTTTTTTTTATAAAGGTAGCTAGGACGGCAATTATTTATTTACAGCTTTTCGCTTTTAGGACGTCCATTGTTGGTATCACTACATACGGTTGGTCCAAGAATAGCAGTGGCTACTAATCCACACAGAAAATAGCATCTCCCTCGTTCCATCTACAAAACCACGCATCTATTCCCAAAAGTTAAGTGCGTGCAAATCGCTGAGCAACCATGCACGCCGACAAGCTGGTGCTCGCCGCCGTGGCCGTGGCGTGCCTGCTCGTCGCCGGCCGCGCCCATGGCATGGACGGATATGTTCCGGCGGCGGCGAGCCAGCAGGTGGAGGAGCCGCTGGCCACGAACCAGAACGACAAGTTCCTCCCGCAGCCGGAGGTGATGCCGGTGCCCACCCAGCTGTTCAAGAGGCCGGGCTTCGCCGTGTACGCCCCGCAGAAGAAGGCGGAGGAGACGACGCAGCCGGACGACGCCGCCACACTCGCCGGAGCACTCCAAAGCGCCTCCAGTTACTTCCCTCAGGAGCCCACGACGACGACTGAGCCGGAGCCTGCGCCAGAGACGACGACCGAGCCGGAGCCTGCGCCAGAGACAACGACCGAGCCGGAGCCGGCGCCAGAGACAACGACCGAGCCGGAGCCAGCGGCCGAAACCACGACTGAGCCAGAGGATGAGCCGGCGCCGGCAACGACGACCGGGCCAGAGCCGGTCACACCCACGGCGCCAGGGCAGGGAGACTTCTACCGCACCGGAGAGACACCGACCAAGCCTGAGCCGCCCGCGGTGCCGTCTTCTCCGGCCAGCGGCGTGAAGTTCTCCTACAGCGCTGGCGGGGGCGGCGGCAGCAAGCAGGTGGACGACGACGGCGAGCCAGTGGACGGGCTGAGCCCCAAGGCCATCGAAAACATCCTCAAGGAGCACAACTTGTTCCGCGCCAAGGAGGGCGAGCGCCCTCTCACGTAAGACCTCTGCATTGCATGTTCCGGCGATGGCAGACGCCGGAGACGACGACACCACCCATAATAACTAATAACTCCGGCGGCCGTGCGCATGCGCAGGTGGAACGCGACGGTGGCCAAGTACGCGCAGCAGTACGCGAACGAGCGCAAGGGGGACTGCGCGCTCAAGCACTCGACGGGCCCGTACGGGGAGAACCTCATGTACGGCGACGGCAAGTCCTGGACGTGGCGGCACACCGTCGACGAGTGGAGCGCCGAGAAGAAGAACTACCACTACGGCTCCAACTCCTGCGACGCCGGCAAGATGTGCGGCCACTACACCGCCGTCGTCTGGAAGGACACCACCAGCGTCGGCTGCGGCCGCGTCACCTGCACCTCCGGCAACACCCTCATGGTCTGCAGCTACTACCCGCCAGGGAACTACGACGGCGAGAAGCCATACTAACTAACTCTCTGATCATCATCATCTTCGTCTCTCTCTGAATCCATACTGATCTTATATATGGTTCATTTAAACTTCAACGACGGCGAAACAGGCCGAAGTCGCGCTTCAGACTTAATTGGTGTATAATTGTTCTGAAAAAATGGTTGTATAATTTGTATAATATAATTAGCTCATTCAACTTTAATTGCGGACTGTCGCCCGGAGAAATTTATGCAATGGCTTATAATGTTACATAAAATATAACATTCTTACGGACGGCCTCTCCTTACTCTTGAAAAATAGGATAGATGTGGATTTTCAACAACAAATAGGTTTAGAGTATTCAGAAAAAACTAACAAATGGCATGTAGATATTAGAGCGAGTCATGTACCATAAATATCGGTGCATCTCAATACAAAGATCAAACCAAACTTCAAAAGACAAAAGAAAAAGATACTTTGCAACGTATTACCATCATATATCAATTTCTCGCCCAATATGATCATTAGTTCATTACTCGCCGCATAGCCGGTGAGGGGGGATAATTGCTAAAGATGTCGATTTAATTATCATCCGTAGAGTTGTTTCCTCGTCGATCGTAGTCGTAGGTCGGCCACTTAATTTATTCACCTCTGCCTAGGGCGAAAGCATGCATTATGCCAATGCCCCGCACTCAGCAGGCCCTAAGATTGTATTTTTAACATTGCATATATAAAACATGTGGGGATTCTAAAATTCTGTAACCACTCAAGCACTTGCGAAATTCATGTGAAATGTAATTTATTTTGCATTTGATCGACAGGGATAGTCTCAAAATCGATTGTGTGTAATATAGTGTTCAAAAACAGATGAGAGAATGAAAATTTTTTATGTATCAAGTGATTCCCAATAAGTTTTTCAGTAAGGTTTAGTAAAAGCCATACCAAAAGTCAGAAATAAAAGATACAATATTTTTAAAAAAATGAATAAACTTCTCCACAAGATCTCAACTAGGAAATAAAAGGTGGAATTTACTCTTAATCACTAAATGGGATGGCATAAGATTAGTTGCAGATATTATTTTACTTTGTGTCAAATTGTATTTTAAATAGTTTTCAAAAGATTGTGTCGGCCCTTATTATTAAATATAATACTTAGATTATGTTTTCAAACTGGATTTGAGTTTAGTTAAATGTATTCATCTAGCTTGGACTCACAGAGGAGAGGGGGACACTGCCCCCCCCCCCCCAACTAGAGATTGTAATAACAAGATGAAGGTGCCGACGATGTGGCCACCCTGGCCAGGCTAGTCATCCTGCCAGTCCCCCATCAGAGGGGGTGCCGAGGAAGGCAGGCCCAGCTTGATGAGGCGGACAATGTGGCCATCACAATAACCCAGCCTATCATATCCTTGACCCAGTGCAGATGGGGAAGGCGATGGAGGGTCGGTGGCAGGATCAGTATAATTGTCATTACATTCTGTTTCTTATCCTTTAACTTTGTTTCTATTTTCAGTTCTCTATTGCATGTGATTAATTAATGTTTGATGAATAAATTGATTTTAGCTAGTATTGCCTATAAACGCATACCAATATCTCTACGTAGTATGACATAATGACGAGGGGATTCCTCAGCAATGTCCATGCTTGAGGGCTTTCGATTCATGAGAGGATAGGGATCCGGCGAACTCGACGGTGGTCGCGGTAGCGACATGGGGCACACGAAGGTTTACCCAGGTTCACGTCCCTTCGGTGGAGGATTGCTACATCCTGCTAGCAATCTAGTGTATGATCACAATTGTGTTTACAGGGAGCCCCCGGAGGTGGGTGGAGTTGTGTTGCGTGTAATGTCATCTCTATGACATGTCTCTCTAGAGGGTGCCCCTGGTGGCTTTATATATGCAGCCAGTTAGGGTTTACAAGGAGTTTCTTGCCTTCTACTCCAAGTTGGCGTGTTGGGCCTTGCGGGCTTCATGTATCATTCGAGTGGGCTTCTTCATTGGCCGATAGCGGGTATGCTAAAAGTGAGGACCCGATGGGTCATGTCCTCATCAGTAGCCCCCGAGTGTCTAGTCGAGTCATAGAGTTGGGTAGAGACTCAAATCTTGCCTTGAAGTCATAGCCTTGCATGTCATGTGGCAGAACACAAAATGAAGTTGACACGGCGGCACAGTCGTCACGGCGGTAGAGTCGCATGGTGGCTGAATCACTGTGACGATGGAGTTGAGCGCTTGTTGCTCCGTGGATAATTAGGGGCGATGTTGTTGTCGAGCCCCCCAAGTGTTTGGTCGTTGTAGGCGAAGAGCTTGGTATCGCTGGCGTGTGGATGGCAAAAGTCGAATACCATGAACCGGAGTCGACGTAGCGTGAAGTCATCGGCATTGGGCCGGAGGTGTCAATGCTGTGGACCAGAGTCAATGCGGTATAAGGTCATAGGCGTCGAGTCAGAAGGAATCAACGGTATGGACCGGAGTCGACGTGGTCGACGGTATGCTGCTTCAAGTGCAATAAGCAATGTAGAGGACTGCTGAGGTTAGCAATATGAGAGGTTGACATATTTCTCCTCCTCATAACATCAGCGGTAGGAATTGAGTGTTGTGCTAACCTCCATAGGAAGATTTTTATTTTTGAGGGTACTATTGTTTTCCACAATGAAGACCAACCCTTTTCATTTGCCTCTGAATACGATGAGTCTACTTTGCCATCAAAGTAATTCTCTCGCCTGATCTTTGTGTTGATCATCATCCGGTATGCAGACCTCACCGAAAAGATTCCCTTGCAATCATAATTCCAGGACCAGGAGTATGTTTGCCTCCTTGTGCAAAGGGGTATACTCAGAATGGCCGCAACATCTATAGGAAGAAAGCATTGCCTAGTTAGATCCTCTCTCCACCTAGCCATTTCATCAATTAATTCAGACACCAATTGTGGAGGTTGTATCAAAAGAGAGGTAATAGGCTTCATCATATAGCCAAGAATCAGACCAGATGTTAGTAGTCTGGCCATCACCTATCCTCATAACAAGACCCCACATTAGGACTTCACGACCATAAAAAATACTTCGCCAAATCTGAGATGGATGAGAACCAAGCTCGGCCTCAAGTATGGATGTTTGGGGGTAGTTAACGGCTTTCAAAATCTAAGCACTCAAAGAGTTTGGCTCCTGAAGTAAACGCCAAGCCTGCTTCGCCAGTAAGATCAAGTTAAATAATTCAAGATCTCAAAACCCTAGACCTCCAAGATGTTTTGGTCTAGTCATCACATCCCATGATACCCAACAAGGCTTCCTTTTCCCTTCTTTACTACCCCACCAAAACTGACGGATTAGTGAGTTAATGTGCTCACAAAGTCCACAAGGTAGCCAAAAACATGCCATAGAGAAAACCGGAATTGACTGTGCCACTGATTTAATTAGTACCTCTTTCCCCCCAGCAGAAAATGATTTTCTGTAGCCATCCCTTCACTTTATTCCACAGTCTATCACCCAGAAACTTGAAGGTTCCATACCTTGATGAACCAACATCAGTGGGCATTCCAAGATACCTTTCATTTAAAGCCTCATTGTTCACCTCTATAATTACCTTTACATCATACCGAGTGGCTTGAGGGCATCCATTTATAAAGAAAATAAAAACTTCTCTTTATTTATCCACTGACCCAAGGCTTCACAATAGTCATTCAACAGAGAAGACAACTCTTTTACACCCTCTCTACTTCCCTTAAAGAACAATAGGATGTCATTCGCAAATAAAAGATGGTTAACCGGCGGAGCCGATGTTGCAACTTTTATTCTCGTGAGTTGCGGAGACTGATCATGTTTTTTTAAAAGGCATGAAAGGCCCTCTACTGCTAATAAGAACAAATAGGGTGAGATAGGATCACCTTGTCTTATACCTCTAGTTGGCTTGAAATCATCAAGATTTTCTCCATTGAACAGGACAGAGAATGATACTGTTCTAAACATGCTCATAACCACTGACGAGGTTCGACCTTGGCAATGCCCATGCATGAGGGCTTTCAAATCATGGAGCGTATGTGGGCGCTTGGCGGATTCGACGGCTTCAGACAGAAACAGGGCACACACAGGAATTTACCCAGGTTCGGCCCCCTGGAGGGTAAAGACCTACATCCTGCTTGTCTGATCTTGTATTGCTTGTATAATTGGAGTTGTTACAATGGTGCACAGATGGGATCTGGCTATGGTCAAAAAAGAGATGGCGTGTGTTAGCCTATGCATGGGATCTATGTGAGATTAGATTGTCTCTCTCCTTCTTGGCCGCCCCTCCTCGCCCTTATATGGGGGACGAGGTCTGGGGATCCGGTCCAAGTCGGTTACAGGTGTTTGCAAACCCTAACTAGTCTTGGGCTTCTTGGGCTTCGAGTGTCTCCTTGTTCTTGGGCCACGGTAGGTATGCCAAAGATGAGGACCCGAGGGGTCGTTCCCTTGTCACTAGCCCCTGAGTGTCTAGTCGAGTCGTAGAATCGGGTAGAGACTCAAATCTTGCCTTGAAGTCGTAGTCTTGCATGTCACGTGTCAGGGCACCAAATGAAGTTCTTGCATGTCACAGTCGGTGGAGTCGCACGGTGGTTGAATCGTTGTGACGATGTTGTCGAACGCTTGCTGTTTTGTGGATCATTAGGGGCGATGTCATTGTCGAGCCCCCTAGTGTTTGGTCGTTGTAGGCTAGAAGGTTGATGTCACTAGCGTCTGTATGACAGGAGTCGAACACCACGAAATGAAGTTGACGCAACGTAAAGTCATAAGCGTCGGGCCGAAAGGTGTCAACGCTGCAGAGAGAAGTTGATGTGGCGGACTGGAGTCGACGCGGCGTAAAGTCATCGGCATCGCTGGAGGGTGTCAAATACCATGGACCGAAGCCGATGCAGCATACGGGATTCAGTCGGCAACGTTGAAGACTGTTGAAGGTTAACAGCATAAGGTGTAGCCCCCGAGCGTGTTGCTAACGCCGGCTACAAAAAGAGTGAATGCTAAAGCTAGCATGTAAGCGTAGCCCCCGAGCGTGTTGCTAGCATCGGGTTGGAAGGCGCAGCCCCCGAGCGTGTTGCCAACGCCGGAGCGAATGAAATGCCAATGCGAGGCGCATCCCCCGAGCGTGTTGCCAACGTCGGGGCGAATGAAATGCCAATGCAAGGCGCAGCCCCCGAGCATGTTGCCAACGTCGTGGCGAATCATTGACTGGAAATAGCGAGACCCCGATGTGCATCGGGTGAAGGCGTGGCACCTGACGCATCTGTCAGGATACTTAGAGCGTCCGTTGATATGGAAATTATCTCAGTAGAGCGCGTATAGCTGCATTGCCGGGCCAACAGTGTTGTCAACTGTGGACTTAATGCGTCCGTAGGTACGGAAATTATCTCAGCAGAGTGCGTATAGCTGCGTTGGTGTTGATGGTTTTCCACTGTCCAGTTGGGAACCCCAAGAGGAAGGTATGATGAGTACAGCAGCAAGCTTTTCCCTCAGTAAGAAACCAAGGTTTGTCAGTCCAGGAAAAAGCCAAACGTGAGAAGGTGATGCCTGCTAGCTTCGCA
Source organism: Dactylis glomerata (assembly GCA_007115705.1). Taxonomy (NCBI): domain Eukaryota; kingdom Viridiplantae; phylum Streptophyta; class Magnoliopsida; order Poales; family Poaceae; genus Dactylis; species Dactylis glomerata. The sequence goes on along the minus strand of QXEO01002107.1, from coordinate 6,436,883 downwards.
ACAGCTCCAGACAATTTATAAGGCGCCTCGTCCAGGCTTTGCTTTGCGAGCGGCAACGTGGAACCTGCACACAACACAACCAAATACTTTGCTCCCAACTTACGATGAGGTTGTTAATTTCACCGGTTTGCTTGAAACAAAGGTATGAGCGTATCGAGTGGAAAGCAATAGTAATATGTGAGAAAGTAAACAGTGCGAGTAAAGTAAACAGGTGATAGCAATATAATGGAAATAGGACCGGGGTCCACAGTTCACTAGTGGTGTCTCTCCATAAGATAAAATAACACATGCTGGGTAAACAAATTACAGTTGGGCAATTGATAGAATAAAGATAACGTGCATATGTCGAGAGGATCACTATGAGATTTACTCTGGGCATTACAACAAGATACATAGACCGCCATCCAACTGCATCTATGACTAATAATCCACCCACGGGGAATCAATCCGAGAACCCCACAAGTATTAAGTTGCGAACAATAGATAACTGCATTAAGCAAAGTGTGTAATGTAAACAAAGCATATGCCCTTGGACATCAGAATATTGTTTTCTCCCTAGTGGCAAAAACACATTTACAACCTTAGAGGTTTCTGTCACTCCCCCAGATTAAATAGAGGCATGAACCCAACTATCGAGCATAAATACCCCCTCTTGGAGTCACTAGTATCTACTCGGCCAAGATAGCTACTAACAACGGAGAGCATGCAAGATCATAAACAACATAGAGATAACATAAGATAATATTCAGCACATCAACTCAATCATAACACCAATATTCATCGGATCTCAACAAACACAACATGTAGAATTACATAATGGTGATCTCGATCATGTAAGGCAGCTCACGAGATCTAAACATGAAGCACATGGTGGAGAAGACAACCATCTAGCTACTGCTATGGACCCATAGTCCAAGGTAGACTACTCACTCATCGCGCCGGAGGCAAGCATGGCGATGAAGAAGACCTCCGGTGGCGATTCCCCTCTCCGGCAGGGTGTCGGGAAGAGATTCTGGACCCTCCCGATCTCGGGTCAACGACGGCGGTGGATCGCGATGTGTTTCTAGAAAATTGATTGGGTACTTAGGTTTTTCCCATCGGGCGGTCTTTATAGGCGAAGGGGCAGCGTCAGAAGTGGACCAGGTGGGGCTCACCATAGGGCGGCGTGGCCAGGCCCTGGGCCACGCCCCCTGGTGGTGAGACCACCGCCTGGCTCTGTTCTGTCTCCTCTTCGGTTCTCTGGAAGCTTTGGTAAATTTTTGGATATTCGGCTTTTGTTTCGTCCAATTCTGAGAATATTTCCTGTGTAACTTTGCTGAAACACAAAAATAGCAAAAAAACAGGGAACTGGCACTATGGCATCTCGTTAATAGGTTAGTTCTAGAAAATGCATAAAAATGCCACAAAGTGTAACAAAACACTAAGCAAATGGTGTAAAAATAAGCATGAAGCATCAAAAATTATAGATACGTTTGAGACGTATCAGCATCCCCAAGCTTAACTCCTGCTCGTCCTCGAGTAGGTAAGTGATAACAAAAGAAATAATTTTTGAGGTGACATGCACCTACACAATCTTGATCATCTATGTAAGCGTTGTGCGCTGGGATCAAAAGAACTTAAAACATGGGCATGAAAAATATAATCTTGATAGAAGAAACTTAGCAACCATGTTATAACATGAAAAAGAACACAAACGAAAGATCATGAAAATGAAACAATGAAAGTCAAATGTGTGTTCAAATCATATGGAAAAACATACAAATGGTTTTCAGCTTGTCCTTCATGGAGAGCAAAACATAAATGCATAGGACACCTTCAAGCTTAAGAGGGCGACTAGATACAAATAATTTAAGAACAAGTGAAATCAACATCATGAATCAATCAATGAAAACTTTGGGACAATGCACATTATACTCAGAATGACAACTATGCTCTCTTAGACGATGCATAAAGATAGAAGGTGGTGACTCAACATAAAAGTAAAAGAAAGGCCCTTCGCGGAGGGAAGCAGTGATTAAACATGTGCTAGAGCTTTTCATTTGTAAAACAAAGAGATAAAAATTGGGTTTTGAGAGGTGGTTGTTTCATGTCAACGACTGGCAATGGGGACTTACTATCTTCCATAATAAACAAGTGAGAGTGGTTCCGAGTTCTTTGAAAATTTGGCACATTGGTGCTCTTTTATAAAGCTTTGGCACTCCTTCCCACCTTTTTTCCTTTCTCAAACCATGGCTAACCGATTCCATCGGGTGCCCACCAACATTCACATACCATGGAGGAGTGCCTCTTTTTTCTTTTTTAGAATTAGATTACAATGGTCTGACCAGCTCCCTTGCAAAATCGAGGGGTACTTAAATTAATATGGAAGATAGCAATTCCGACCACTACATCCCCATGAGCTAAAAACAGTGGCACAAAATGAGAAGTAGTTGAATTTTTTGAAAGGTAGCACATGAAAATTTACTTGGAATGGCTTGCAAATACCATGTGACAAGGGTATAGATAATAGAGCCCGACAGTTGAGTACCCCTAAGGCCCGTTAAGCTAGGCCCAATTGTAATACTAGTCGAAATACGAGTTCATATCGTATGCCAATATTGTAATATGTATCGGATCCCTCCCGATCCCTGAGACCTGGCCACCTATATATAGGGGCCAGGAGGGGACGGTGAGGGACAGATTGAAAGCAAGCCAGGTTTTACACCCACGTTTATATTCGATATACACCTTGTTTGACTGATTTCACCTTCGAGTTCATCTGACGCCCTGTCTCCCCGATCTTAAGTCCTTCATCTAGGACATTTGTCGAGTTAACCCTCGTCACCATGCATAGGATTTTATAGTGGACACAATGGCAAACTTAGTTTTTAGGAGTTGGATGCACGAGTAGAGCTCATACTCAGTACAAAATGAGGGCTAGCAAAAGACTGGAAGCGACCAACTAAGAGAGCAATAACGGCCATAATCATGCAAAGCGGCAAATCGACATTAAAAGAAGCATAAGATGGCATCAAAAGTCAAAAACTAAATGATCATAGAGGCTTATGGCGACTTTGTATGAGTCTAACATGTGTGAGCATGCACCAAGTCAACCCAAATAAAGCATCAAGGAGAAAACCAAAATAATGCTTCCAAATAATTAAAACAAGGCATATTTTTTCAAAGGCTCATTATGCAATCTCAGTCATTTGAGACAAGTCATGCTACAGCAAAACCACTAAGCATACTATCAAAAATACATTAAACACGACATACAAAAGCCTAGGCCGCAGTCTACACAAGCTCCTTTTTGTACCACTTTTTTTTTACATAAAGCTTTTTCTCTTTTCCAACACCATTCGAACCTTTTTTGAAATAACTCTTTTGATAAAAACCAATATGGACCAGAGATCAAAATACACCTTGATGCAAAGATATAACAAGATCTAAACACAAATCAAGGCGAAAAACAAAAGCTAAACGCAGTTCTAGAAAAAGAGAACACTCGTTGAAACGATAAGAGTGAAAAATGGAGTGTTCTTGGCAAATAAAAGCAAGGCAACTTCTCCAAAAGAAATTTATTGGGGTCCAACCATTTATTGCAGAAAACAAAACTAAACAAAACTGAAAACTAAAACAACTGACGCTCCAAGAAAAATGCATAATGCATGAAGCAATAAAAATATAGTGTGTTGAAATGTGACCTAATTTTTGCCGATGAAGAAGGGGTGCCTCGGGGGCATCCCCAAGCTTTGATGCTTGTACCTCTTGGATATTTCTTGGGGTGCGTGGGCATCCCCAAGCATGAGCTTTTGTCCATTCTTCAACTCATCTCATCATTCTCCAATCCCTACACTTGAAAACTTCCTTCATACAAAACTAAACACAATTCTATTAGCAACATTAGTGTAAGCATAATAATGAATCAACCCTTTTTGCTTTAGGTTTCAACACAAAACCACCAAATATAAAGCATATACTACTGTAGCAACTTCCCCAAAAGTTCCGTGATCAAAAGAACTCAAAAAGAAAGCGATCGAGCGGCAAACACAAATATTGGCAGAAATCTGTCAAAACAGAACAGCTGACAAAGGTCGAATTTTTAGTTGGTTTTCTGTTGCTCAAATCAAAAAGTGTATAACTAATGAAAGTTTGGATATAACCTGGGGCATATGTAAAATAAATCGCAGGTCCAAAAGATATACTGAGAATTTTCACAAATTTTTACGGTGCAGCACCGAAATCTGTTTCAGGACAGCAACATCCCCAAATCTTACCTCACTCAAATTAGAGGCTTCTCTTGGCACAACAATAATATAAAAAAGGATAAGGAGCGGTTATTACAGTAGTAATAACTTCCAAGGCTCAAATAAAAGAAAAAGAACTAAAAGTAAAACATTGGGTTATCTCCCAAGAGTGCTTTTCTTTAACGCCTTTGAGCTAGGCGCAGAAAGGTGGAAATCAAGTAATATCAAGTGATGAAGCATCAAGCTCATAATTTGCTCTAAGAATAGAGTCAAAAAGTAATTTCTTCCTTTTCTAGGGAAGTGTTCCATACCTTTCTTGAGAGGGAATTGATATTTGATGGTGCCTTCCCTCATATCAATGATGGCACATACAGTTCGAAGAAAGGGTCTTCCCAAAATAATAGGACATGAAGCATTGCATTCAACATCAATGACAAGAAAATCAACAGGAACAAGGTTATTGTTAACCATAATAAGAACATCATTAATCATTCCCAAAGGTTTCTTCTTAGCAACATCAGCAATAGGAACATCATAATAACACTTTTCAAGTGGTGGTAAATCAAGCATATCATAAAATTTTCTAGACATGATAGAAATACTAGCACCTAGATCACATAAAGCATGGCAATCAAAACCATTAACATGCATATAAATGATGGGTTCCCAACCATCTTCTATCTTCTTGGGAATAGAGGCTTTTTGCTTCAACTTTTCATCCCTAAATTTCATGAGAGCATTGGTAATATGCTTAGTAAAAGCAACATTTAAAGAACTAGCATTAGGAGTCAAAGCAAGCTTTTGCAAGAACAAAATAAATTCAGATATATTGCAGCCATCAACATCAAAATCATTAAAGGAAATAAAGCTATCATCTCCTACACTCTGAAAAAATTTAGCACTCTTTTGAGAAAAAGTTTTAGCAGTTTTAGGCTTTTTAACACTAGGAGTAGGAGTTTTCTCTACACCAATCAAAGTAAGAGGATTGCTAGGATTAGGAGCAACATCATTAGAGGTAGTAATAGTACATACATTCATCTTTCTAGCCATCTCATCTTCTCTTTCCCACCTGGCATGCAATTCTGCTAGCATCCTAACATTTTCATCAATTCTAACTTGGATAGCATTAGCAGTAGCAAAAGTATTGTTCTCTTTCACATCATTAGGCAACACTTTTAATTTCAGAAGTTCAACATCATGAGCAAGGCTATCAACTTTAGAAGCAAGAATATCAATTTTGCCTAACTTTTCCTCAACGAACTTGTTAAAAGCGTTTTGCTTACCGATGAAGTCCTTGAGCTTTATCTCAAGCTCAGAGGGCGCAGCCCTAGTGTTGTTGGAGGAATTACCATAAGAGTTACCATAAACATTACCATTGGTAGAAGGATACGGCCTATAATTGTTACTAGCAAAATTGTTCCTATAAGCATTGTTGTTAAAATTATTATTTCTAATGAAGTTTACATCAACATGCTCTTCTTGAGCAACCAAAGAGGCTAAAGGAACATTATTAGGATCAACATGAGTCCTATCATTAGAAAGCATAAGCATGATAGCATCAATCTTATCACTCAAGGAAGAGGTTTCCTCAACAGAATTTAACTTTTTACCTTGTGGAGCTCTCTCGGTGTGCCATTCAGAGTAATTTACCATCATATTATCAAGAAGCTTTGTTGTGGCACCCAAGGTAAGGGACATAAAAGTGCCTCCAGCAGCTGAATCCAGTAGGTTCCTTGAAGAGAAATTCAGTCCTGCATAAAAAGTTTGGACAATCATCCAAGTAGTCAGTCCATGAGTAGGGCAATTCTTTATCATAGATTTCATTCTTTCCCAAGCCTGAGCAACATGTTCATTATCAAACTGACTAAACTTCATAATCTTGCTACGCAAAGCTATAATCTTAGCATGAGGATAGTATCTTCCAATAAAAGCATCCTTACACTTAGCCCATGAATCAATACTATTTTTAGGCAAAGACAGCAACCAATCCTTAGCTTTTCCTCTCAAAGAAAAAGGAAACAACTTAAGCTTAATAATATCACTTTCTACATCCTTATATATCTGCATCTCACATAGCTCAACAAAATTGTTGAGATGAGCTGCAGCATCATCAGTACTAGCACCAGAAAATTGCTCTTTCATAACAAGGTTCAACAAAGCAGGCTTAATCTCATAAAAATTTGCAGCTGGAGCAGGTGGCGCAATAGGAGTGCAGATAAAATCACTATTATTAGTGCTAGTAAAATCACACAACTTGGTGCTCTCAGGAGTAGCCATTCTAGCAAAACTAAAAGCAGACAAGTAAAAACAACTATAAGGAAACTAATTTTTTGTGTTTTTGATAAAAGATGCAAGCAAACATAAAGTAAAGCAAAACTTAAAACAAAGTAAAGGATGTGCGTGTGAAACTCCCCTTGCAGAAGTCTTCTTTTTCCTCGGCAACAGTGCCAGAAAAGAGTCTTGATGCGGCACGGTGTTGATGGTTTTTCACCGTCCAGTTGGGAACCCCAAGAGGAAGGTATTGTGAGTACAGCAGCAAGCTTTTCCCTCAGTAAGAAAGCAAGGTTTGTCAGTCTAGGAAAAAGCCAAACGTCAGAAGGTGATGCCTGCTAGCTTCGCGACAACTCTGGACAATTTATAAGGCGCCTCGTCCAGGCTTTGCTTTGCGAGCGGCAACGTGGAACCTGCACACAACACAACCAAATACTTTGCTCCCAACTTACGATGAGGTTGTCAATCTCACCGGTTTGCTTGAAACAAAGGTATGAGCATATTGAGTGGAAAGCAATAGTAATATGCGAGAAAGTAAACAGTGCGAGTAAAGTAAACAGGTGATAGCAATATAATGGAAATAGGACTGGGGTCCACAGTTCACTAGTGGTGTCTCTCCATAAGATAAAATAACACATGCTGGGTAAACAAATTACAGTTGGGCAATTGATAGAATGAAGATAACGTGCATATGTCGAGAGGATCACTATGAGATTTACTCTAGGCATTACAACAAGATACATAGACCGCCATCCAACTGCATCTATGACTAATAATCCACCCACGGGGAATCAATCCGTGAACCCCACAAGTATTAAGTTGCGAACAACAGATAACTGCATTAAGCAAAGTGTGTAATGTAAACAAAGCATATGCCCTCGGGCATAAGAATGTTGTTTTCTCCCTAGTGGCAACAACACATCTACAACTTTAGAGGTTTCTGTCACTCCCCAAGATTAAATAGAGGCATGAACCCAACTATTGAGCATAAATACCCCCTCTTGGAGTCACTAGTATCTACTCGGCCAAGATAGCTACTAATAACGGAGAGCATGCAAGATCATAAACAACATAGAGATAACATAAGATAATATTCAGCACATCAGCACATCTAGAAAATTGATCGGGTACTTAGGTTTTTCCCATCGGGGGGTCTTTATAGGCGAAGGGGTGCTACTTGGTGATGGCGCCAGAAAAGAGCTGTGGCGTGTAGTTAACGTGGGAGCAGTAAGTCCTTGTGCGTGGTGATGGCCAGCCCATTGGGAACCCCAAGAGGAAGGTATGATGAGTGTAGCGGCAAGTTTTCCCTCAGTTAAGAAACCAAGGTTTAATGTCGGTCAGGAGAGGAGAGACACTGACGACTGAAGGTGATGCGCACTGGCTTAGTGACACTCCAACAAGGGCACCGTTAACGATACTTGTTGACTCGTCTTCAGCCAGCAGCAACGTGGAACCTGCACACACACAAACAAATACTTTGTTCCCAACTTGCGATGAGGTTGTCAATCTCACCGGTTTGCTTGAAACAAAGGTTATGAGCGTATCGAGTGGAAAACAGTAAAATATGCGAGTAAAGTAAACAGTATGAGTAAAGTAAACAGGTGATTGCAATATGATGTAAATAGGACCAGGGTCCACAGTTCACTAGTAGTGTCTCTCCATAGATAAAATAGCACATGCTGGGTAAACAAATTACAGTTGGGCAATTGCTAGAATAGAGATAACGTGATATGTCAAGAAGATCACTATGAGATTTACTCTGGGCATTACAACAAAATACATAGACCGCCATCCAACTGCATCTATGACTAATAATCCACTTGTGGTGAATCAATCCGAGAACTCCACAAGTATTAAGTTGCGAACAACAGATAATTACATTAAGCAAAGTGTGTAATGTAAACAAAGCATATGCCCTTGAGCATATGAATGTTGTTTTCTCCCTAGTAGCAACAGCACATCTACCACCTTAGAGGTTTCTGTCACTCCCCCAGGTGAAATAGAGACATGAACCCACTATCGAGCATAAATACCCCCTCTTGGAGTCACTAGCAACTACTCGGCCAAGATAGCTACTAACAACGGAGAGCATGCAAGATCATAAACTACATAGAGATAACAAAAGATATAATTAAGTACAGCAACTTAATCATAAACACCAATATTCATCGGATCCCAACAAACCAAACATGTAGAATTACATAACGGTGATCTCAATCATGTATGGCAGCTCATGAGATCTAAACATGAAGCACATAGTGGAGAAGACAACCATCTAGCTACTGCTATGGACCCATAGTCCAAGGAAGACTACTCACTCATCGCTCCGGAGGCAAGCATGGCGATGAAGGAGACCTCTGGTGGCGATTCCCCTTCTCCGGCAGGGTGCCGGGAAGAGCTTCTGGACCCTCCCGATCTTCGGGTCGACGGCGGCGGCGAATTGCGATGTATTCTGGAAAACTGATCGGGTACTTAGGTTTTTCTCGTCAGGGGGTCTTTATAGGCGAAGGGGCGATGTCAGAGGTGGAGCCAGGCTCCCTCACGCAGTGGTGGCACGGGCCAGGGGCTGGCTGTGCCACCCCTGTGTGTGGGCCCCTGGTCCTCTGCCTCCTACTCTCCTTCGGATCTCTGGAAGCTTCCGGGTAAAATAAGACTTCAGGAACTTGTTTCGTCCAATTCTGAGAATATTTCCTGTGTATCACTTCTGAAACACAAAAACAGCAGAAAATAGGAAACTGGCACTATGGCACTTTGTTAATAGGTTAGTTCCGGAAAATGCATAAAAATACCACTAAGTGTAACGAAACAATAAGAAAATGGTGTAAAACAAGCATGGAGCATCAAAAATTATAGATACGTTTGAGACGTATCAAGCATCCCCAAGCTTAACTCCTGCTCGTCCTCGAGTAGGTAAGTGATAACAAAAGAATAATTTTTGAGGTGACATGCACCTACACAATCTTGATCATATATGTAAGCATTGGTGAGCTGGGATCAATAGAACTTAAAACATGGGCATGAAGATATAATCATGACAATAAGAACTTAGCAACCATGTTGTAAACATGCAAATGAACACAAACAAAAGATCATGATAATGAAACAATGAAAGTCAGACGTGTGTTCAAATCATAAGGAAAAACATAAAAATGGTTTTCAGCTTGTCCTTCAAAGAGAGCAAAACATAAATGCATAGGACACCTTCAAGTTTAAGAGGGCGACTAGATACAAATAATTTAAGAACAAGTGAAACCAACAATATGAATCAATCAATGAACTTTGGGACAATGCATATCACACTAAGTATGACAACTATGCTCTCTTAATGGTGCATAAAGAAAGAAGGTGGTGACTCAACATAAAAGTAAAAGAAAGGCCCTTCGCAGAGGGAAGCAGTGATTGCAAGTTTTATAACCTTAAAAAATTATGGTACTTACCGGCTTTGAGCTCTCATTGCCCCCATCATAAGCATCTTGAATGGTTAAAGTTAATGCGAGAACAATTATGATGCATATGCTTGACAAATCATAAGTTGAAAACCTCGTGCCCCGTGAATACGAGTATCCAAACCTCATGCTACTTTACTTAGAGTCCCAAGCAAGGCTCTTGTCATTGTAAGTATATGCATATCATTGAGAACCGCCAATGGGGTACCTCCGTGCCCGATGACATGGAACAAGCCCACACCAAAATGACAGGACAAGCAGACAATGAACACCTCGACATCTCTTTTATTTGCTATATTGTTTAGCTTTTTATTGTGAGATGCATCGTCGAATGTTCACTATGGGTATGCTGCAAATTTCCACCATGAATTATGCATGGCTTAGATTGGCGGCCCGGCATTTCCCTAACACATATACAAACCCCATGATCCCTACAAGATTCCCAATTCATTTCACACCGCGGGCATCCATAAACAAAAGATCACGATATCAACTCAATTAAGATGTGCAATGTTGAAAGCTTGCCCATGACAGCATGGCTGGGCTAGAATCCAACTTACAACTTGCAAGCATAACAACTCAACATAAGAGACCACAATGTCAAATTTTTAAGAACAGGAAAAAGTAAAGTGTGCCTTCCGGTTCGTGAGAGCTTTACTGACCGAATTTCGCATAACACTGGTAAGAGTTTAATTTGAAGAGAAAATAAAAGCAAGTCAAATTTACTTGGAATAGCAAATTGCTAGTAGGTATGTATGGTGGACACTTTGGAAAACTTTGGCTTTTAGGAGTTGGATGCACGAGTAGAGCTCATACTCAGTACAAGGCGAGGGCTAGCAAAAGACTGGGAGCGACCAACTAAGAGAGCAATAATGGCCATAATCATGCAAAGCGATAAAGCGACATTAAAAGAAGCATACGATGGCATCAAAAGTCAAAAACTAAATGATCATGAAGGCTATTGGCGACTTGTAAGAGTCTAACATGTGTGAGCATGCGCCAAGTCAACCCAAATAAAGCATCAAGGAGAAAACCAAAATAATGCTTCCATACAATAAAAACAACGCATGATTTTTTTCAAAGGCTCATTAAGCAATCTCAGTTATTTGAGACAAGTCATGCTACAGCAAAACCACTAAGCATACTATCAAAAAGACATCAAGCATGACATGAAAAAGCCTAAGCCGCGGTCTACACAAGCTCCTTCTTGTACCACTATTTTGCACAAAGCTTTTTCTCTTTTCCAACACCATTTGAAATTTTTATAAACACCTCTTTTGATGAAAACCAATAAAGATCAGAGGTAAAAATACACCTTGATGAAAAGATATGACAAGGTCTGAATGCAAATCAAGGCAAAAATGAAAACCAAAAGCAGTAGCAGAAACAGATGAACGCTCGATTTTTAATAAGAGTGAAAACTAGAGCGTTCTTTGCAAATGAAAACGAGTACATCTCCTCCAAAGGAAATTTGTTGGGGTCCAACCATTTATTGCAGCAAACAAACAAACTAAACTAACTAAGAAAACTAAAACAACTGACGCTCCAAGAAAAACACATAGTGCATGAAGCAATAAAAATATAGTGTTTTGAAAGGTGACCTGATTTTTGCCGATGAAGAAGGGGTGCCTCGGGGGCATCCCCAAGCTTTGACGCTTGTACTTCTTGGATATTTCTTGGGGTGATGCATGGGCATCCCCAAGCTTGAGCTTTTGTCCATTCTTCAACTCATCTCATCATTCTCCAATCCCTAAACTTGAAAACTTCCTTCATACAAAACTAAACACAATTCTATTAGCAACATTAGTGCAAGCATAACATATAATCAATCCTCTTTTTGCTTCAGGTTTCAACTCAAAACCACCACATATATAGCAAATACTACTGTAGCAACTTCTCTAAAAGTTCTGTGATCAAAAGAACTCAAAAGAAAGCGATAAAGTGGCAAACACAAATATTGGCAGAAATCTGTCAAAACTGAACATCTGACAAAGGTCGAATTTTTGAGGGGTTTTCTGTTGCTCAAATCAAAAAGTGTTCAACTAACAAAAGTTTGGATATAACCTGGGGCATATGCACAAGAAATCGCGGGTCGAAAAGGTAAACAGAGAATTTATACGAATTTTTACGGTGCAGCACCGAAAACAGTTTCAGGACAGCAACATCCCCAAATCTTTACCTCACTCGAATTAGAGGCTTCTCTTGGCACAAAAACAAAATAAACAAGATAAGGAGTGGTAATTACAGTAGTAATGACTTACAAGACTCAAATAAAAGAAAAAGTACTGAAAATAAAACATTGGGTTATCTCTCAAGAGTGCTTTTCTTTAACGCCTTTGAGCTAGGCGCAGAAAATTGCGAATCAAGTAACATCAAGTGATGAAGCATCAAGCTCATAATTTGCTCTAAGAATAGAGTCAAAAAGTAATTTATTCATCTTCCTAGGGAAGTGTTCCATACCTTTCTTTAGTGGGAATTGATATTTGATAGTGCCTTCCCTCATATCAATGATAGGACCTATAGTTCGAAGAAAGGGTCTTCCCAAAATAATAGGACATGAAGCATGGCATTCAATGTCCATAACAAGAAAATCAACGGGAACAAGGTTATTGTTAACCACAATAAGAACATCATTAATCCTTCCCAAAGGTTTCTTCTTAGCAACATCAGCAATAGGAACATCAAAATAACATTTTTCAAGCGGTGGTAAATCAAGCATGTCATAAATCTTTCTAGGCATGATAGAAATACTAGCACCTAGATCACATAAAGCATGGCAATCATAACCATTAACATGCATATCAATGATGGGTTCCCAACCATCTTCTAACTTCTTGGGAACAGAGGCTTTTTGCTTCAACTTTTCATCCCTAATTTTCATGAGAGCATTGGTAATATGCTTAGTAAAAGCAATATTTAGAGAACTAGCATTGGGAGTCAAAGCAAGCTTTTGCAAGAACAAAATTACTTCAGATATATTGCAGCCATCAACATCAAAATCATTAAAAGAAGTAGAGCTATCATCTCCCACACTCCGAAAAATTTCAGCACTCTTTTGAGAAAAAGTTTTGGCAGTTTTAGGCTTTTTAACACAAGGAGTGGGAGTTTTCTCTACCCCAATCAAAGTAAGAGGATTGCTAGCATTAGGAGCAACATCATTAGAGGTAGTAATGGTACATACCTTCATCTATCTAGCCATCTCATCTTCTCTTTCCCACCTGGCATGCAATTCTGCTAACAATCTAATATTTTCATCAATTCCAACTTGAATAGCGTTTGCAGTAGCAAAAATATTGTTCTCTTTCACATCATTAGGAAACATTTTTAATGTCAGAATTTCAACATCATGAGCTAGGCTATCAACTTTAGAAGCAAGAATATCAATTTTTCCTAACTTTTCCTCAACAGACTTGTTAAAAGCAGTTTGCTTACCGATGAAGTCCTTGAGCATTACCTCAAGCTCAGAGGGCGCGGCCCTAGTGTTGTTGTAGGAATTACCATAAGAATTACCATAACCATTACCATTGGTAGAAGGATATGGCCTATAATTGTTACAAGCAAAATTGTTCCTATAAGCATTGTTGTTAAAATTATTATTTCTAATGAAATTCACATCAACATGCTCTTCTGGAGCAACCAAAGAGGCTAAAGGAACATTATTAGGATCAACATGAGTCCTATCATTAGCAAGCATAGCCATAATGGTATCAATATTATCATTCAAGGAAGAGGTTTCCTCAACAGAATTTACCTTCTTACCTTGTGGAGTTCTCTCGGTGTGCCATTCGGAATAATTTACCATCATATTGTCGAGAAGCTTTGTTGTGGCACCCAAGGTAAGGGAAATAAAAGTGCCTCCAGCAGCTGAATCAAGTAGGTTCCTTGAAGAAAAATTCAGTCCTGCATAAAAAGTTTGGATAATCATCCAAGTAGTCAGTCCATGAGTGGGGCAATTCTTTATCATAGATTTCATTCTTTCCCAAGCTTGAGCAACATGTTCATTATCAAACTGAGTAAACTTCATAATATTGCTACGCAGAGATATAATCTTAGCAGGAGGATAGTATCTACCAATAAAAGCATCCTTACACTTAGCCCATGAATCAATACTATTCTTAGTAAAAGACAACAACCAATCTTTAGCTTTTCCTCTCAAAGAAAAAGGAAACAACTTGAGCTTAATAATATCACTATCAACATCCTTATATTTCTGCATCTCACATAGCTCAACAAAATTGTTGAGATGAGCTGCAGCATCATCAGTACTAGCACCAGAAAATTGCTCTTTCATAACAAGGTTCAACAAAGCAGGCTTAATCTCATAAAAGTTTGCAGCAGTAGCAGGTGGTGCAATAGGAGTGCAGATAAAATCACTATTGTTTGTGCTAGTAAAGTCACACAACTTGGTGTTTTCAGGATTGGCCATTTCAGCAAAATGAAAGTAAACAAGTAAAAACAACTACCAAGGTTTCTAATTTTTTTGGGTTTTTGATATAAAACGATGCAGGTAAAATAAACAAAGTAAAGCAAAACAATAAAAGAAAGTAAAGGATGTGTGTGCGAAAACTCCCCTCGCAGAAGTCTTCCACTCTTTCCAGGCAACGGCGCCCGAAAAGAGGCTGATACTCCAAGTGGATGTGGAAGATCAGAGGTCCTTGTGCATGGTGAATGACCAGCCCGTTGGGAACCCCAAGAGGAAGGTATGATGAGTATAGCAGCTTGTTTTTCCTCAGTTAAGAAACCAAGGTTTATCGTTCAGGAGAAAAGCAGACAATGACGACTGAAGGTGATGCTTGCTAGTTTGCGATAGCTTCGGACAATTTATATATGGCGCCTCGTCCAAGCTTTGCTTGCTAGCTGCAACGCGGAACCTGCACACAAACAACCAAGTACTTTGTTCCCAACTTGCGATGAGGTTGTCAATCTCACCGGTTTGCTTGAAACAAAGGTTATGAGCGTATCGAGTGGAAAATAGTAGAGTATGCGAATAAAGTAACAGTGCGAGTAAAGTAAACAGGTAATAGCAATATGATGGAAATAGGACCGGCATCCACAGTTCACTAGTGGTGTCTCTCCATAAGACAAATAACATATGCTGGGTAAACAAATTATAGTTGGGCAATTGATAGAATAGAGATAAACGTGATACGTCAAGAATATCACTATGAGATTTACTCGGGGCATTACAACAAAATACATAGACCGCCATCTAACTGCATCTATGACTAATAATCCACTTATGGTGAATCAATCCGAGAACTTCACAAGTATTAAGTTGCGAACAACAGATAATTGCATTAAGCAAAGTGTGTAATGTAAACAAAGCATATGCCCTTGAGCATATGAATGTCGTTTTCTCCCTAGTAGCAACAGCACATCTACAACCTTAGAGGTTTCTGTCACTCCCCCAGGTTAAATAGAGGCATGAACCCACTATCGAGCATAAATACCCCCTCTTGGAGTCACTAGCAACTACTCGGCCAAGATAGCTACTAACAACAGAGAGCATGCAAGATCATAAACAACATAGAGATAACAAACCAAACATTCATCGGATCCCAACAAACCAAACATGTAGAATTACATAACGGTGATCTCAATCATGTAGGGCAGCTCATGAGATCTAAACATGAAGCACATGGTGGAGGAGACAACCATCTAGCTACTGCTATGGACCCATAGTCCAAGGTAGACTACTCACTCATCGCTCCGGAGGCAAGAATGGCAATGAAGAAGACCTCCGGTGGCGATTCCCCTCTCCGGCAGGGTGCCGGGAAGAGCTTCTGGACCCTCCCGATCTTCGGGTCGACGGCGGCAGCGGATCGCGATGTGTTCTGGAAAAGTGATCGGGTACTTAGGTTTTTTCCATCGGGGGGTCTTTATAGGCGAAGGGGCGATGTCAGAGGAGGAGCTAGGTGCCCTCACGCCAGGCTCGCGTGGCCAGGGCCCTGGCCGCACCGCCCTGGCGTATGGGGCCCTGGTGGCCCACCTCCTACTCTCCTTCGGATCTCTGGAAGCTTCCGGGTAAAATAAGACTTCAGGAACATGTTTTGTCCAATTCCGAGAATATTTCCTGTGTATCACTTCTGAAACACAAAAACAGCAGAAAACGGGGAAATGGCACTGTGGCAACTCGTTAATAGGTTAGTTCCGGAAAATGCATAAAAGTGCCACGAAGTGTAACGAAACATTAGGCAAATGGTGTAAAAACAAGCATGGAGCATCAAAAATTATAGATACGTTGGAGACGTATCATTACGCACTGTGGTAACACTGGCCTCGGTACTCTACCCCCGTCATTGCCGCAATCCATCATAGACCGCCAGAACCGTGGAATCATTAAGGGGACTCCACCCATCTCGAAGCTCCGCGCAGGGAGACAACTGCTCCGGAAAGGCGCGTCCATTGATATGCAAGAGGGAAAAGATACAACTGACTCTTCTGTCCCATTCCAGATCCTATGGTTGACCGTATTTTACGGCACAAGAATCACTGGCGACATTGGTTATTAATCCTAGGTGAACATTCTAGTTACAGTGGGACCTCCACCATACTCATACCATGGTCCCACTGCCCACCATCCTAGGGCAACAACCATTCCGGTCGAAACCACTACTTCATATTAATTATGAAAAGAGAACCTTTTGCTTTTCAATGCAGTAGTAATACCACCGGTATATTTTGCAAGTAATTTGCTAAAGATAAACAAGAGATATGAGCAAGAGTGAACTTGCCTTTCTGACTGCAAGATTATGCGAGTCAGGGTCTTCGATACAATAGAAATCCCAATTCCGAAATAGCAATCATCATCCGGTAGAGATGATGTTAGAAATCTGCAGCATGATATGCATAAGATATGATATGCATCACTCTAAGCATAACCTAACCCCGATGATTTGTTATCATTGAGTTATGGTGATTTCTTTATGTTGTGTTGCACTTTTAAGATCAATTGCACACACAAGGTTGTTAAGGTTTTTAGGTTAACTTACAATGCTATACAAGTAGAAGATTGCAACTTAGAAGAAGATTAGTGTTTAAGGTTTTAGTATCCATTCATGCTACAAAAGAATGACAGTTAGAGGTGAAGATATGAAGGGAACAATTTTAGTTGCATCCTATGATTATTATTAACTTAATTGATCAAGAGTAAGCAATGTTGAAGTAAACCATACTAACAGAGTAATACCCAATTATTGTTAGGGTTGACAACACTCTTAAGATTACTTAGGGTTTTAATTTATAACTAAAAGGAAATGGTTTGATGCTATTTTCTAGGTATCTCAAAAGAATTACTTTTGAAGAACATATTCTTTAAAAGGGTAGTTAGTATTTAACTCATTTTAAATGATCACAATTATTTTTGAGATTTTGGTTAATTAATAAAACATAATTATAAGTTTCTAGGTCTTAACTTATAATGTTAAAGTAATTGAGTTAATCATTCATCATGGTTGAATTGAGCACTTAAAGATAACTACATACTGACTGATTAAAAGTTGAGAAATAACCTTAAATACAAGTTACTATTTATTTGTTGATGTTCTCCATAATTTTTAGTACTTTTAAAATTATCTAAAGAAAATAACTCTAGTGATTTAGGTGCTAATTGCAAAGTTGAATTTAAGATCCTATAATAATAAAGTAGTAACTACAATAAGGTTGTTTTAGTGTAAGAATATTTATTACATTTTTAGAGAAATGATTTGATTCCTAAATTTGATTTAAATTCATATTGAGAAATAGTACTTAGACTTGTTTTTAAATTGCACTCAAAATTATTCCACACAGGTATATAATCTTACAGTACAAACAGATAGATCTTATTTTTGTGATCATTTTGGTATCTTATTTGCATTTTTCTGATTAAAAATGAAATAGTTATGAATTTTCTAAATTTGCTAGTTTTTCTGAAATTTCTAATTAACAGACAAACCATTTTGTACCTAGACTACTCCTAGCCGCTGTGACTGACTGGTGGGGTCGTGCTTGGTTAGCTACCACACAGGCAGAAGTCTTGGTCAAACAGACTGACTAGCAGGGTCTGGGGTTCGGTCAATGCCATGTAGGCAGGGGCACATGAACAAGGTTGACTGGGAGGACTTGCCACCGGTGATCGCCGGAGTCATCGATCCCGGTCCTCCCCAGGCGATCTAGCTAGTGCCCTCGAATGAGGACTCAATGGGGAACTCTCCTATGGTTGCGCCACCAAGGTATGGTCACCGGAGTGACACTGGCGACAACCATCTGCGGTGGTGAGCTCTGGCCAAACTACAAACCTAGGCTACAGGCCACGCTGGGATGCTCTGATTTGCTCTAGAGATGCGCATGCTCACCTTGGATCAGAAGGGGTGCTTGATGGGGCTGATTGGTAACTGCGGTGAGCAGAGCTTCATGGATTCCGGCGAGCTATTGTGAAGAGGAATGACAAAATTCTCCCGGCTCTGACTTCACCTTGATGCTCCACTCCTCCGAGATGATCTAGAAGATGCAACGGTCCTCCTCGACCACTTCCTGGAGCTTGGGGTGGTCTCTACGATCGGCTTGCTGGAGAAGCTCTGGCGAGCTTGTAGTGGTGTTGGAAGGATAGAGAGACAGTGAGAGAGAATCATATAGTGTATAGGAGTAGGGTTTCCATGGTGATTCTCCAGGAGGTTTTATAGAGCTCGACAAGGGTGAACTCGTCATCTCGCCGGTGGCCATGGCCGGGATGCTGCGGCGGCGTTGTTACTTGATTCGGGCACGAATCTCCTTGGGAGCTTGCCAGTAGGCGCGGGAGAGGATCAGAATGATGATCTGGCAAGTCATAGGCGTTCGAGGCCATCCTTATCGACAACGGTGATGTGGGGGTCGCCGGCGTCGTGTCGGCCGCGTAGAGGAGGAAGAAGAAGACACCCCTATTCTGACGCGCGGGCTCCACCCACCAGTCACATACCGAAACGGTATGTGGTCTGGGCTGGCTGCTGGGCCACACCGGTGGGCTGCGACCAGGTAAGCTTCTTCTTCTATTTTTTTCTTGTTTAATTATTTTTCTTTTTCTATTTTTTCTATTTTGAGATTTGAGTTTGAATTTCAAATCTAGTTTGCAGGAATTTAACTTCATGACTGATTATAAAATATAGGGAATATTTTAATGGGGCAATATGTTGTATTAGGGTATCTTATATGTGCATGACACATATAATCCGTTGCACATTGTGCAGGATTTGAAAAGAGTTCTTAATAGAGATGAATTCAAACACTTTTATTAGAGTGGTCAAACCTTGTTCAAGTCTTGGACAGGTACTATTGGTTTGTAGAACCATCTATTTGCAGTGACTTGATAGGATAACACTGATAGTAATGTTGGATTTCATATATAGTTGGATACCCTATATACCTGATTTTATGTTTCTCCTCATCTTTATAAATGAGGGTTAAGTTTAGACTCAAGATGCACTCTTCCACAAGAGTTGATTACTGGTGTAAAAGATTGATTGACATGTAAGAGATTCTTGTTTGGACACCACTTATTGGATTTAGAGATAAGATATGATTATGGGGGTTTTACCCATAATCACAAA
The DNA here is from genome assembly GCA_007115705.1 of Dactylis glomerata. Classification (NCBI taxonomy): domain Eukaryota; kingdom Viridiplantae; phylum Streptophyta; class Magnoliopsida; order Poales; family Poaceae; genus Dactylis; species Dactylis glomerata. Next base: position 6,417,377 of record QXEO01002107.1, on the reverse strand, counting down.
GTGATGCACAAATTGAAATATGAATAGGAGAATAGGGTCCAATGGGACAGATAAAGGTATTGAGTGTGATGGAATTATGTCATCATTATTAGAGGACAGGAATCACACCCAACATATGGTTAGTTTGATATAGATTCTACCTAAATAGGAATCTAGGATTTAGACTTGTGTTACTACTACCTATATCATGTTTCATTGCTTAAGTAAAATATGTACTTGAACCAAGGGTCTCTATGGCTCTCCACAAGAATACTCCCCTCCTAAACAAGGATAGGTTTTCTTAACTCCTCTATGATCACCTTATGATGGATGATATCTGCTTATCAAATCTATCTCTCACACCTCTCACTATTTTCTTCCTACAAATCTAGTTAGAGTAAATACTATTGCTTGCTCCTAGTTTTAACCAATGATGATTTTGATTTATAGGTATGTTTCTCTTGCCTATGGTGAGTGATTCTATTTTCCCCAACAACTACACTCCTCTCCTCTCATACTAGACCAACCTGGTGGTCTTGTGAAGCTTGTTCTTCGGGAAATCTGATAAACTTGCATCTTGTGGCATGCCTGCACCTCCTAGCTGCTTGACCTAGTTCCTAATTGAACTAAGTAACCATTTGGTGTTGGTCTTGCTGGTTTGGTTCTTGTGGTTGTGCTGGTGGTGGTGAATCCTGCCCTGTTGCTCAACTCATGAGCAGGGTGGATTGTGTGGTGGTGTTGCTGGTATGATGGTGGTGTTTCTTGGCCGACCAACTCCACACACAATGACCTATTTATACTAACTCTGGTTCCTATCTAATGTATGGAGTGGCCCAATTTCGTTGGTCTTCTCATACCATGATTTTATGGTGTCAAATGTATGTCATGAGGTTCCTTTTATAGTATCTTGATGCTCACCACAAGTTGACACCTCAAGTGATGACTCTTATTTGAGCAAGGTGAGTAAGCTACTTGTTGTCAAGCTCTCATGCATGAGCATTACTTGGGGTTCAAGTAAAGGAAGATATTTTCAAGTGGATAACTATCCTAAGATATTTTCAAGGGGATAACTATCCTAGGTGGCATGATGATTATCCTCTATTAATCTTTATTTTGGATAGCCAAGTGGCATTTGGCACTAAATGGACTTGTGACTGAATTAACTCATATTCTTATACATATTTGTAATCCACAATTGAATTGTTATCAATGGATATTGTATTAATTGTTTGGAAGTTTAACTTCCAAAGTTCATATTTGAAATGATCTTGTTATTGTGAATTATGCATATTGTCATATCTTATATGTTCCTATTATAAGTTGAGCTCAAAATATCTAAAGTTAGCAAAGGTCATGCTCAAATCTTAAATGATTCTATTTGATTTCACCAAGGCATGATCATAAGTGTTTCAAAATGATCATAGTTATTTTTATTCAAATAGTTTGAACTATTTAATGGAATGTAAATGGGTTTAGTTTTGTTATATGCCATATAGTTAATAAGTTATGATTTAAATAAGAATGTGTGGCTTTTATGCACTCTAGACCTTGTGGTTCACCAATTTTTGTAACAAGTTAAAGAGTGAATTGTATAATACCCAGAAGTACTGGATATTTATTTAAGTGGTTAAATTCTATTGTACACCCCTCTACCCAGAATAATAGTTTTAACAAATGTCATGTTGGAGTTTATCGCACTTCAGTTGATGAGCTACTTCAGTTCCACTAACTTAAGAGAAACTTCAATCACTTTGACAAGTTTTATTTAAAAGCTCGAAAATTTCTCAGATTTTCTATGCATGAATGCAATGCACACTTTTGTGTTCTTCTCTATTTCTAGCCTCACATCCTGGGATGTTACACGCACAATGTTATACAATGCTGGATATTGTTCTCGAAGTGAGGTAGCACCAAGCCACCTGTCTTCCCAGAACCTAATCTCAGATCCATCTTTAATGGAAAAGGTCCCTAGGCTAAAGAAAAACTTCGTTGTAGCCATCAGGCCAGCCCAAAAGTGCAAATCACCTGGTTTCCATAAAACCTGTGATAGTGCTTTTTAGTCAATATATTTCCTTTTAAGAACTATTTGCCAAGTACCATCCTCGGTGAGTAGCTTAAAGAGCCACTTACCAAGAAGCGCCAAATTCTTGACCGAGAGATCATGAATACCAAGCCCTCCTTGGTCCTTAGGACAGCAAACGACACTCTATTTGGCTAGTCGATACTTCTTTTTCTCCCTATCCCCTTGCCAAAAGAATCTAGACCGGTAGTAATCCAGTTTTTGAAGAACTCCTTTTGGCAATAAAAATAAGGAGACCATATGCAGAACCATATTCGATAAAACTGAATTGATTAGCACTAGTCTCCCTGCTAAGGAGAGCAGCTTGCCTTTCCAACTAGAAAGACATTTTTGAAGTCTCTATTCAACAAGCTTCCATTGGCAAGTGTGAGTCTCTGATAATGTATCAGGATACCCAAATACCTCATTGGAAACTGGCCTTGCCCGTAGCCAAATAAGCTAGCATAGGCATCGACCTCATTAACAGCCTCACCAAAATAGAACAACTCGCTCTTATGGAAATTTATTTTGAGCCCAGATAATTGCTCAAATGCTGAGAGTATTAGCTTCAGGTTTCGTGCTTTCTCCAAGTCATGTTCCATAAAAAGAATTGTGTCATCGGCATATTGAAGGATAGATAAACCCCCATCCACAAGATGGGGGGTAACTCCTTCAATGAGACCATCATTTTTGGCATGTTCGATCATAATAGCGAGCATATCAGCCACTATATTAAATAGCATTGGTGATAGGGGATCGCCCTGCCGAAGACCCTTAAGTGTCTGAAAATATCTACCAACATCGTCATTGACTTTTATGACGACACTTCCTCCAGACACGAAAGAATTGATCAATGCATGCCACTCAGCTGAAAAACCTTTCATTCTGAGTGTTTGTTGAAGGAAAGACCATTTAACTTTATCATATGCTTTTTCGAAATCTAATTTTAATAGAACCCCATTCAATTTTTTAGAGTGTAGTTCATAAACTATTTCATGTAAAGTTACAACACCATCAAGGATGTTCCTACCTTGCATGAAAGCAGTTTGTGAAGGACGAACTACGACATCAGCAACCGTATTAAGTCTTATGGTGGCCACTTTTGTGAAAATTTTGAAACTAATGTTAAGAAGGCAAATGGGTCTATATTGTTGAATGCTATCTACCTCATTAACCTTAGGTAACAAAATTATCTCACCAAAATTAAGACGAAACAACTATAATTGTCCAGCATGGAGATAGCCAAACAATTCAAGTAAATCCCCTTTGATAGTGTCCCAGAAAGTTTGGTAGAACTCAGCTGGGAAACCATCGGGACCCGGTGCTTTATTATGTTCCATTTGGAAAATAGCCTTTCTAACCTCTTCTTCCGAATACTCGGCTGTTAGAAGGTCATTCTCCTCATTAGAAACTTGGGGTATGCCATCTATAAGGGTCTCATCCAAGGAGAAGTTGCCTTCCTCTGGAGCCCCAAACAGATTTTTATAATAATTAGTTATGTAAGATTTGAGATTATCCAGCCCCTCAATCGTACCTTCATCCTGGACTAGAGAGTGAATACGTTTCTTTCTATGTCGCCCATTGCTACTTGGTGGTGATGGCGCCAGAAAAGTGTTGATGGCGAGTTGATGTGGAAGCAGACGTCCTTGTGCGTGGTGCTTGACCAGCCCGTTGGGAACCCCAAGAGGAAGGTATGATGAGTGTAGCGGCTAGTTTTCCCTCAGTTAAGAAACCAAGGTTTAATGTCGATCTTGAAGAAGAGAGACGGTGACGACTGAAGGTGTTTGTGGAACCTGCACACACACAAACAAATACTTTGTTCCCAACTTGCGATGAGGTTGTCAATCTCACCGGTTTGCTTGAAACAAAGGTTATGAGTGTATCGAGTGGAAAACAGTAGTAATATGCTAGTAAAGTAAACAGTGCGGGAAAAGTAAACAGTTGATTGCAATATGATTAAAATAGGACCGGGGTCCACAGTTCACTAGTGGTGTCTCTCCATAGATAAAATAACATGCTGGGTAAACAAATTACAGTTGGGCAATTGATAGAATAGAGCTAACGTGTTATGTCAAGAAGATCACTATGAGATTTACTCTGGGCATTACAACAAAATACATAGACCGCCATCCAGCTGCATCTATGACTAATAATCCACCCCCGGGGATATCATCCGAACACCCTAGAAGTATTAAGTTGCGAACAACAGATAATTGCATTAAGCAAAGTGTGTAATGTAAACAAAGCATATGCCCTTGAGCATATGAATGTTGTTTTCTCCCTAGTAGCAACAGCACATCTACCACCTTAGAGGTTTCTGTCACCCCCCCAGGTGAAATAGAGGCATGAACCCACTATCGAGCATAAATACCCCCTCTTGGAGTCACTAGCAACTACTCGGCCAAGATAGCTACTAACAACGGAGAGCATGCAAGATCATAAACAACATAGAGATAACAAAAGATATAATTCAGTACAGCAACTTAATCATAAACACCAATATTCATCGGATCCCAACAAACCAACATCATAGAATTACATAACAGTGATCTCAATCATGTATGGCAGCTCATGAGATCTAAACATGAAGCACATGGTGGAGAAGACAACCATCTAGCTACTGCTATGGACCCATAGTCCAAGGTAGACTACTCACTCATCGCTCCGGAGGCAATCATGGCGATGAAGGAGACCTCCGGTGGCGATTCCCCTCTCCGGCAGGGTGCCGGGAAGAGCTTCTGGACCCTCCCGATCTTCGGGTCGACGGCGGCGGCGGATCGCGATGTATTCTGGAAAACTGATCGGGCCCTTAGGTTTTTCTCGTCAGGGGGTATATGTAGGCGAAAGGGGGCTGTCAGAGGGTGGACCATGTGGCCTCACAAGGGGGTGGCGCGGCCAGGGGCCAGGCCGCGCCGCCCCTGTGTGTGGGGGCCTCGTGGCCCCCCTCCGTCAGGTCTTCGGATGTTTGGGAGCTCCCCGGTGAAATATGACTTCAGGAACTTGTTTCGTCCAATTCCGAGAATATTTCCTGTGTATCACTTCTGAAACACAAAAACAGCAGAAAACAGGAAACTGGCACTGTGGCACTTTGTTAATAGGTTAGTTCCGGAAAGTGTATAAAAATGCCACTAAGTGTAACGAAACAGTAGGCAAATGGTGTAAAACGAAGCATGGAACATCAAAAATTATAGATACGTTTGAGACGTATCAAGCATCCCCAAGCTTAACTCCTGCTCGTCCTCGAGTAGGTAAGTGATAACAAAAGAATAATTTTTGAGGTGACATGCACCTACACAATCTTGATCATATATGTAAGCATTGGTGAGCTGGGATCAATAGAACTTAAAACATGGCATGAAGATATAATCATGACAATAAGAACTTAGCAACCATGTTGTAAACATGCAAATGAACACAAACAAAAGATCATGGTAATGAAACAATGAAAGTCAAACGTGTGTTCAAATCATAAGGAAAAACATACAAGTGGTTTTCAGCTTGTCCTTCAAAGAGAGCAAAACATAAATGCATAGGACACCTCAAAGTTTAAGAGGGCGACTAGATACAAATAATTTAAGAACAAGTGAAACCAACAATATGAGTCAATCAATGAACCTTGGGACAATGCATATCACACTAAGAATGACAACTATGCTCTCTTAATGGTGCATAAAGAAAGAAGGTGGTGACTCAACATAAAAGTAAAAGAAAGGCCCTTCGCAGAGGGAAGCAGTGATTTAGCATGTGCTAGAGCTTTTCATTTTGTAAAACAGAGATAAAAACTTGATTTTGAGAGGTGGTTGTCTTTGTCAACGACTGGCAATGGGGTTCTTACTATCTTCCATACAAAAATGAAGCAAGTTTTTGAGAGAGAGATTGGCACTTTGGTGCTCTTTTTATAAAACTTGGCACTCCTCCCCACCTTTTTCCTTTCACAAACCATGGCTAACCGATTCCATCGGGTGCCCACCAACATTCACATACCATGGAGGAGTCCCCTTTTTTCTTTTATTTTTTTCTCTTTTTTTTTTCTTTTTTGGAATAAGCAATATGGAAGATAGCAAATCCGACCACTACGTCCCCATGAGCTAAAAACAATGTCACAAAACGAGAAGTATTTTGAAGGTTTTTGAAAGGTAGCACATGAAAATTTTACTTTGGAATGGCTTACAAATACCATGCATAGGAGTTTATAGTGGACACAATGGCAAACTTGGCTTTTAGGAGTTGGATGCATGAGTAGAGCTCATACTCAGTACAAGGTGAGGGCTAGCAAAAGACTGGGAGCGACCAACTAAGAGAGCAATAATGGCCATAATCATGCAAAGCGACAAAGCGACATTAAAAGAAGCATACGATGGCATCAAAAGTCAAAAACTAAATGATCATGAAGGCTATTGGCGACTTTGTAAGAGTCTAACATGTGTGAGCATGCGCCAAGTCAACCCAAATAAAGCATCAAGGAGAAAACCAAAATAATGCTTCCATACAATAAAAACAACGCATGATTTTTTTCAAAGGCTCATTAAGCAATCTCAGTTATTTGAGACAAGTCATGCTACAGCAAAACCACTAAGCAAACTATCAAAAAGACATCTAGCATGACATGAAAAAGCCTAAGCCGCAGTCTACACAAGCTCCTTCTTGTACCACTATTTTGCACAAAGCTTTTTCTCTTTTCCAACACCATTTGAAATTTTTAAAGACACCTCTTTTGATGAAAACCAATAAAGTTCAGAGGCAAAAATACACCTTGATGAAAAGATATGAAAAGATCTGAACGCAAATCAAGGCGAAAACGAAAACCAAAAGCAGTAGCAGAAAAAGTAGAACGCTCGATTTTAAATAAGAGTGAAAACTAGAGCGTTCTTTGCAAATGAAAACGAGTACATCTCCTCCAAAGGGAATTTGTTGGGGTCCAACCATTTATTGCAGCAAACAAACTAAACAAACCAACTAAGAAAACTAAAACAACTGCCGCTCCAAGAAAAACACATAGTGCATGAAGCAATAAAAATATAGTGTTTTGAAAGGTGACCTGATTTTTGCCGATGAAGAAGGGGTGCCTCGGGGGCATCCCCAAGCTTTGACGCTTGTACTTCTTGGATATTTCTTGGGGTGCTGGGCATCTCCAAGCTTGAGCTTTTGTCCATTCTTCAACTCATCTCATCATTCTCCAATCCCTACACTTGAAAACTTCCTTCATACAAAACTAAACACAATTCTATTAGCAACATTAGTGTAAGCATAAAATATATTCAACCTCTTTTAGCTTCAGGTTTCAACCCAAAACCACCACATATAAAGTATATACTACTGTAGCAACTTCCACAAGAGTTCCATGATCAAAAAGAACTCAAAAGAAAGCGATAAAGTGGCAAAAACAAATATTGGCAGAAAACTGTCAAAACTGAACAGCTGACAAAGGACGAATTTTTGAGGGATTTTCTGTTCTCAAATCAAAAAGTGTTCAACTAAGAAAAGTTTGGATATAACCTGGGGCATATGCACAAGAAATCGCAGGTCCAAAAGATAAACAGAGAATTTTCACGAATTTTTACGGTGCAGCACCGAAAACAGTTTCAGGACAGCAATAACCCCAAATCTTTACCTCACTCAAATTAGAGGCTTCTCTTGGCACAAAAACGAAATAAACAAGATAAGGAGCGGTCATTACAGTAGTAATGACTTCCAAGACTCAAATAAAAGAAAAAGTACTGAAAATAAAACATTGGGTTATCTCCCAAGAGTGCTTTTCTTTAACGCCTTTGAGCTAGGCGCAGAAAAGTGCGAATCAAGTAATATCAAGAGATGAAGCATTAAGATCAACAGCAGAGGTCTTGTCAATAAGGCATTGTATTTCATCCACATAAGTTTTTGAAGACCCTTTGTGATCATGCTTTGGCACACTATTTTCATCAAAAAGATTTTCAGGACAAATCCAGGCAAAATTATTTTCGAAAGCATCATTCAATCCCAAAAGCTTGCAGGGTATAGGTATCTCGGTCCCCTCATCATTAGTATCAATAACCTTTATAGGTGAACCAAGTTTATTAAAACGTTTAAGAACTTTCCTAGCTTCAATGACAACATCTCTAAATTCTGTGCGCAAGGTTTCTAAGATAAAAGCTTTCTTTTCGGGATCCTCAATTTCATGAAGCTTAAGGAACATGTATTGCATAAAAGGATTAAGACTAGCAAACCTAGTTTCCAACATATCAATTAATAGAAAAGAAGCAACTTCAATACTAGGAGCAAGCTCAATCAAAGACTTTTCCTCAACTTCCTCATGCATACTAATGTGATTAAAGAACTCCTCAATGTTACTTTTGCCAATAATCGAACCACTACCTACTGAGAGGTCCTCCAGAACGAACTTAGGGATAGACATGATAAACTAAAGTAAAGAAATAACAACTACCAAGGATTCTAATTTTTTTGGGTTTTTGATATAAAAACAATGCAGGTAAAATAAAATAAAGTAAAGCAAACAAATAACAAAGCAAAGAATGTGTGTGCGAAGAACTCCCCTCGCAGAAGTCTTCTCTCTTCCCCGGCAACGGCGCCAGAAAAGTGGCTGCTACTTGGTGGTGATGGCGCCAGAAAAGTGTTGATGGCGAGTTGATGTGGAAGCAGACGTCCTTGTGCGTGGTGCTTGACCAGCCCGTTGGGAACCCCAAGAGGAAGGTATGATGAGTGTAGCGGCTAGTTTTCCCTCAGTTAAGAAACCAAGGTTTAATGTCGATCTTGAAGAAGAGAGACGGTGACGACTGAAGGTGTTTGTGGAACCTGCACACACACAAACAAATACTTTGTTCCCAACTTGCGATGAGGTTGTCAATCTCACCGGTTTGCTTGAAACAAAGGTTATGAGTGTATCGAGTGGAAAACAGTAGTAATATGCTAGTAAAGTAAACAGTGCGGGAAAAGTAAACAGTTGATTGCAATATGATTAAAATAGGACCGGGGTCCACAGTTCACTAGTGGTGTCTCTCCATAGATAAAATAACATGCTGGGTAAACAAATTACAGTTGGGCAATTGATAGAATAGAGCTAACGTGTTATGTCAAGAAGATCACTATGAGATTTACTCTGGGCATTACAACAAAATACATAGACCGCCATCCAGCTGCATCTATGACTAATAATCCACCCCCGGGGATATCATCCGAACACCCTAGAAGTATTAAGTTGCGAACAACAGATAATTGCATTAAGCAAAGTGTGTAATGTAAACAAAGCATATGCCCTTGAGCATATGAATGTTGTTTTCTCCCTAGTAGCAACAGCACATCTACCACCTTAGAGGTTTCTGTCACTCCCCCAGGTGAAATAGAGGCATGAACCCACTATCGAGCATAAATACCCCCTCTTGGAGTCACTAGCAACTACTCAGCCAAGATAGCTACTAACAACGGAGAGCATGCAAGATCATAAACAACATAGAGATAACAAAAGATATAATTCAGTACAGCAACTTAATCATAAACACCAATATTCATCGGATCCCAACAAACCAACATCATAGAATTACATAACAGTGATCTCAATCATGTATGGCAGCTCATGAGATCTAAACATGAAGCACATGGTGGAGAAGACAACCATCTAGCTACTGCTATGGACCCATAGTCCAAGGTAGACTACTCACTCATCGCTCTGGAGGCAATCATGGCGATGAAGGAGACCTCCGGTGGCGATTCCCCTCTCCGGCAGGGTGCCGGGAAGAGCTTCTGGACCCTCCCGATCTTCGGGTCGACGGCGGCGGCGGATCGCGATGTATTCTGGAAAACTGATCGGGCCCTTAGGTTTTTCTCGTCAGGGGGTATATGTAGGCGAAAGGGGGCTGTCAGAGGGTGGACCACGTGGCCTCACAAGAGGGTGGCGCGGCCAGGGGCTAGGCCGCGCCGCCCCTGTGTGTGGGGGCCTCGTGGCCCCCCTCCGTCAGGTCTTCGGATGTTTGGGAGCTCCCCGGTGAAATATGACTTCAGGAACTTGTTTCGTCCAATTCCGAGAATATTTCCTGTGTATCACTTCTGAAACACAAAAACAGCAGAAAACAGGAAACTGGCACTGTGGCACTTCGTTAATAGGTTAGTTCCGGAAAGTGTATAAAAATGCCACTAAGTGTAACGAAACAGTAGGCAAATGGTGTAAAACGAAGCATGGAGCATCAAAAATTATAGATACGTTTGAGACGTATCAAGCATCCCCAAGCTTAACTCCCTGACGAGAAAAACCTAAGGCCCCGATCAGTTTTCCAGAATACATCGCGATCCGCCGCCGTCGTCGACCCGAAGATTGGGAGGGTCCAGAAGCTCTTCCCGGCACCCTGCCGGAGAGGGGAATCACCACCGGAGGTCTCCTTCATCGCCATGATTGCCTCCAGAGCAATGAGTGAGTAGTCTACCTTGGACTATGGGTCCATAGCAGTAGCTAGATGGTTGTCTTCTCCACCATGTGCTTCATGTTTAGATCTCATGAGCTGCCATACATGATTGAGATCACTGTTATGTAATTCTATGATGTTGGTTTGTTGGGATCCGATGAATATTGGTGTTTATGATTAAGTTGCTGTACTGAATTATATCTTTTGTTATCTCTATGTTGTTTATGATCTTGCATGCTCTCCGTTGTTAGTAGCTATCTTGGCCGAGTAGTTGCTAGTGACTCCAAGAGGGGGTATTTATGCTCGATAGTGGGTTCATGCCTCTATTTCACCTGGGGGAGTGACAAAAACCTCTAAGGTGGTAGATGTGCTGTTTCTACTAGGGAGAAAACAACATTCATATGCTCAAGGGCATATGCTTTGTTTACATTACACACTTTGCTTAATGCAATTATCTGTTGTTCGCAACTTAATACTTTTAGGGTGTTCGGATGATATCCCCGGGGGTGGATTATTAGTCATAGATGCAGTTGGATGGCGGTCTATGTATTTTGTTGTAATGCCCAGAGTAAATCTCATAGTGATCTTCTTGACATATCACGTTAGCTCTATTCTATCAATTGCCCAACTGTAATTTGTTTACCCAGCATGTTATTTTATCTATGGAGAGACACCACTAGTGAACTGTGGACCCCGGTCCTATTTTAATCATATTGCAATCACCTGTTTACTTTTCCCGCATTGTTTACTTTACTCGCATACTATATTGTTTTCCACTCGATACACTCATAACCTTTGTTTCAAGCAAACCGGTGAGATTGACAACCTCATCGCAAGTTGGGAACAAAGTATTTGTTTGTGTGTGTGCAGGTTCCGCGTTGCTACTGGCTGAAGACGAGTCAACAAGTATCGTTAACGGTGCCCTTGTTGGAGTGTTACTAAGCCAGTGCGCATCACCTTCAGTCGTCATCGTCTCTCTTCTCCTGTTCGATATACCTTGGTTTCTTAACTGAGGGAAAACTTGCCGCTACACTCATCATACCTTCCTCTTGGGGTTCCCAACGGGCTGGTCATTCACCACGCACAAGGACTTACTGCTCCACGCCAGCAGCCTCTTTTCTGGCGCCATCACCAAGTAGCACCAGGCTCACCCTAGGGCGGCGCGGCCCAGCCCCTGGCTGCGCCACTAGGGGGTGAGACTAGCTGGTCCACCCTCTGATGCCCCCCTTTCGCCTATATATTCCCCTCGACAGGAAAAACCTAAAGGACGGATCACTTTTCCTCGAAACATACTGCAAGCTGCCGCCGTCGTCGTAGCGAGATCGAGAGGATCCAGGAGCTCTTCTCGGCACCCTACCGGAGAGGGGAATCCCTGCCGGAGGCTTTCTTCACCACCATGGTCGCCTCTGGAGTGATGTGTGAGTAGTCTACCTTGGACTACGGGTCCATAGCAGTAGCTAGATGGTCATCTCCTCCACCAGGTGCTTCATGTTTAGATGTTGTGAGCAGCCCTACATGATCAAGATCATCTTTGTGTAATTCTACATGTTGTGTTTGTTGGGATCCGATGAGTATTGGTATTATGTTAAGTTGATGCGCTGAATATTATCTTTATGTTAGCTCTATGTTGTTTATGATCTTGCATCTTCTCCGTTGCTAGTAGGTATCTTGGCCGGGTAGATGCTAGTGACTCCAAGAGGGAGTATTTATGCTCGCTAGTTGGGTTCATGCCTCTAGTAATCTGGGGGAGTGACAGAAATCTCTAAGGTTGTAGATGTGCTGTTGCCACTAGGGAGAAAACAACATTCTTGTGTCCAAGGACATTTGCATTGTTTACATTACGCACTTTGCTTAAGGCGATAATCTGTTGTTTGTAACTTAATACCCAATGTTTGCTCGGACGATATTCAGAGGGTGGATTATTAGTCATAGATGCAGTTGGATTATGGTCTATGTATTTTGTCGTAATGCCCAGAGTGAATCTCATAGTGATCCTCATGACATATGTACGTTATATTTACTCTATCAATTGCCCAACTATAATTTGTTTACCCAGCATGTTGTTATTTATCTTATGGAGAGACACCACTAGTGAACTGTGGACCCCGGTCCAATTTCCTTTACATTGCTATTACCGTTTTACTTTTACTTGCTTATTTACATTCTCGCATACTATTACCTTTTACCACTCGATATGCTTAATCCTCTGTTTACAGTAAACCGGTGAGATTGACAACCTCATCGTAAGTTGGGGCAAAGTTCTTGGTTGTGTTGTGTGCAGGTTCCACGTTGCTGCTGGTGAAAAGCTTCACGCCGACAAGTAATCTTCTGGCGCCGTTGTCCAGAGTGTCGTGAAGCTAGCAAGCATCACATTCGGAAGTTTGGCTTTCTCCTATTGGTTCGATAAACCTTGGTTTTAGAACTAAGGAAAACTTGTTGCTGTGCTCATCATACCTTCCTCTTGGGGTTCCCAACTGGGTGCTTAACACGCACTATCAAGCATTTTTCTGGCGCCGCTGCCGGGGAGAAAGAAGATTTCTGCAAGGGGAGTCTCTCAAGCTCAATATTTTACTTTGTTATTGTTTTGCTTTATTTTATTTTTACTCTCATCATTTTATCAAAAATACAAAAAATTAGTTCCCTTATAGTTGTTACTTTTACTTGTCTGCTTTTTAGTCTTGCTAGAATGAGTAATCCTGAAGTTAAGGTTCGTACTTTTAAGCAACAAGGGGGAGAGAGTTTGAAAGATGCTTTGTACCGAATTAGCAATGATCATCATAGGTGTACAAAGAATCATTCTACCATGATCCTCCTTAGAAATTTTTATGTTGGTATATCTAGTTGGAATAGGTACGTTCTTGATACTCTTGCAGGAGGTAATTTTCTGGGTACTCCCGCTTTGGAAGCATGCACTTTAATTGAAAGTTTAGTGGGTGTACCACCTATCCATGTTGTTAAAATTGAGGTCACTTTGGATGAAGTTTTAGAAAAACTTAGCTCTTTAGAAAAAAGTTTGCCAAGTATCCTTGATAACGCTAGCCAGGTTAATGAATCGATAGAAAATATCGGTAAGAGAATCACCGTTTTAGAGGCTAGTACTACTCATGATAGTCAAAACTTTAGGATAGGTAAACTAGAGGAGTCTATGGAAACTTTAAGTTCAATTTTTTCTTCTCTTAAATTTAAGAAGGAGAAAGCTTTTGTTGGAAAAGAGCAAAAATTTATGTATGTTCCCAAGGTGTCTGTGCCTAAACCGCAGCGTGTTTTTAAGATTGGTAAGACTTTTAGTACAACTAAGAGTGACTTGTAGGTTGAATCATCTTTGGGAACTTCTAAAGTGCCTAGTGTGGTAAGTGGTGCTCATGAGGAAAGGGTTGATCTTAATGCCTCATTTGATAATACTTGATTTCCACCTTTCTGCGCCTAGCTCAAAGGCGTTAAAGAAAAGCACCCTGGGAGATAACCCAATGTTTTATTTTTAGTATTTTTTTCTTTTATTTGAGTCTTGGAAGTTATTACTACTATAATTACCTGTCCTTATCATTTTTTTTCGTTGTTGTGCCAAGAAGAACCTCTAATTTGAGGAAGGTAAGATTTGGAGAAGTTGCTATCCTGAAATAGATTTCTGCGCTGCACCGTAAACATTCGTAAAAATTCTCAGAATATCTTTTTGATCTGCGATTTCTTGTGCATATGCCCCAGGTTATATCCAAACTTTCATTAGTTTTGCACTTTTCGATTTGAGAAACAGAAAGTCCTCAAAAAAATCAACATTTGTCAGTTGTTCTGTTTTGACAGATTTCTACCACTATTTGTGTTTGCCTCTCGATCGCTTTCTTTTTGAGTTCTTTTGATCACGGAACTTTTGAGGAAGTTGTTACAGTAGTATATTCTTTATATGTGGTGTTTTTGAGTTGAAATATGAACCAAAAAGGGTTGATTCACTATCATGTTTATGCTAACGTTGTTAATAGAATTGTGTGAAGTTTTGTATAAAGGAAGTTTTAAAGTGTAGGGAATGGAGAGTGATGAGATGAGATGAAGTATGGACAAAAGCTCAAGCTTGGGGATGCCCATGGCACCCCAAGAAATATCCAAGAGGTACAAGCACCAAATCTTGGGGATGCCCCTGAGGCACCCCTTCTTCATCGGCAAAAATAAGGTCACCTTTCAACACACTATATTTTTATTGCTTCATATTCTATGCGTTTTTCTTGGAGTGTCTTTAATTTTGCTTTTAGTTTTCTTTTGTTTTGTTTGCTGCAATAAATGGTTGGACCCCAATAAATTTCTTTTGGAGAAGACGCACTCCATTTTTCATTTGCCAAGAACACTCTATTTTTCACTCTTATCGTTCAACGAGTGTTCTCTTTTTCTAGAGCTGCGTTTAGCTTTCATTTTTTGCCTTGATTTTTGTTAAGATCTTGTTATATCTTTGCATCAAGGTGTATTTAGACCACTGGTCTATGTTGGTTTTCATCAAAATAGTTGTTTCAAAAAGGTTTGAATGGTGTTGAAAAAGAGAAAAAAAGTTTCATGCAAAAAAGTGGTACAAAAAAGAGCTTGTTTAGACTGCGGTTTAGACTTTTGCATGCCATGCTTGATTTCGTTTTGATAGTATGCTTAGTGATTTTTGCTGTAGCATGACTTGTCTCAAATGACTAAGATTGCTTAATGAGCCTTTGAAAAAAATCATGCGTTGTTTTTATTATATGGAAGCATTTATTTGGTTTTCTCCTTGATGCCTTATTTGGGTCGACTTGGCGCATGCTTACAACATGTTTGACTATACCAAGTCTCCATAAGCCTCTATGATCATTTGGTTTTTGACTTGTGATGCCACTTTATGCTTCTTTTAATGATGTTTTGTCGCTATGCATAATTATGGTCATTATTGCTCTCTTAGTTGGTCGCTCCCAGTCTTTTGCTAGCCTTCATTTTGTACTGAGTATGAGCTCTACTCGTGCATCCAACTCCCAAAAACCAAGTTTTCCAATGCGTCCACTATAAATTCCTATGCATGGTATTTGCAAGCCATTCCAAGTAAATTTTCATGTGCTACCTTTCAAAAAACCTGCAAAATACTTCTCATTTTGTGACACTATTTTCAGCTCATGGGGACGTAGTGGTCGGATTTTCTATATTCCATATTGTTTTATTCCAAAAAGAAAAAAAAGGAAAAAAAGGCACTCCTCCATGGTATGTGAAAGTTGGTGGGCACTCGATGGAATCGGTTAGCCATGGTTTGTAAAAGGAAAAGGTGGGGAGGAGTGCCAAGCTTTATAAAAGAGCACCAAAGTGCCAATCTCTCTCTCAAAAACTTGCTTATTTTTTGTATGGAAGATAGTAAGAACCCTATTGCCAGTCGTTGACAAAGACATCCACCTCTCAAAACCAATTTTTATCTCTCTGTTTTACAAATGAAAAGCTCTAGCACATGTTTAATCCCCGCTTCCCTCTGCGAAGGGCCTTTCTTTTACTTTTATGTTGAGTCTCCACCTTCTACCTTTATGCACCGTCTAAGAGAGCATAGTTGCCATTCTGATTTTAATGTGTATAGTACCAAAGTTTATCATTCATTGATTCATAATTATGGTTTTGCTTGTTCTTAAATTATTTGTATCTAGTCGCCCTCTTAAACTTGAAGGTGTCCTATGCATTTATGTTTTGCTATTCCATGAAGGACAAGCTCAAAACCACTTTGATATGTTTTCTATATGATTTGAACACGCGTTTGATTTTCGTTGTTTCATTATTCATGATCTTTCGTTTGTGTTTCTTTTCATGTTATAACATGGTTGCTAAGTTTTATTGTCAAGATTATGTCTTTTATGCCCATGTTTTAAGTTCTTTGATCCCAACACTCAATGCTTTACATCGTTGATCAAGATTGTGATGGTGCATGTTACCTAAAAAATTATTCTTTTGTTATCACCTACCTACTCGAGGACGAGCAGGAGTTAAGCTTGGGGATGCTTGATACGTCTCAAACGTATCTATAATTTTTTATGCTCCATGCTTGTTTATACACCATTTGCTTTGTGTTTTGTTACACTTCGTGACATTTTTATGGATTTTCTGGAAATAACCTACTAACGAGATGCCACAGTGCCAGTTCCCTGTTTTCTGTTGTTTTTGTGTTTTAGAAAAGCTACACAGGAAATATTCTCAGAATTGGATGAAACAAAAGCCAAACCTTCTATTTTTTCCGAAGTGTCACGAAGTCCAAAGATGGGATGGAGGGGGGCCAGGAGCCACGCTCACCCTAGGGCGGCGCGGCCCAGCCCCTGGCCGCGCCACCAGGGGGTGAGACTAGCTGGTCCACCCTCTGACGCCCCCCTTTCACCTATATATTCCCCTCGACGGGAAAAACCTAAAGGATGGATCGCTTTTCCTCAAAACATACTGCAAGACACCGCTGTCATCGTCGCGAGATCGGGAGGATCCAGGAGCTCTTCCTGGCACCCTGTCGGAGAGGGAAATCCCTGCCGGAGGCCTTCTTCACCACCATGGTCGCCTCCGGAGTGATGTGTGAGTAGTCTACCTTGGACTACGGGTCCATAACAGTAGCTAGATGGTCGTCTCCTCCACCATGTGCTTCATGTTTAGATCTTGTGAGCTGCCCTACATGATCAAGATCATCTTTGTGTAATTCTACATATTGTGTTTATTGGGATTCGATGAGTATTGGTAGTATGTTAAGTTGATGTGCTTAATATTATCTGTATGTTATATCAATGTTGTTTATGATCTTGCATGCTCTCTGTTGCTACTAGATATCTTGGCCGAGTAGAGGCTAGTGACTCCAAGAGGGAGTATTTATACTGGATAGTTGGGTTCATGCCTCTAGTAATCTGGGGGATTGACAGAAACCTCTAAGGTTGTAGATGTGCTGTTGACACTAGGGAGAAAACAACATTCTTGTGTCCAAGGACATTTGTATTGTTTACATTACACACTTTGCTTAAGGCGATAATCTGTTGTTCGCAACTTAATACCCAATGTTTGCTCAGATGACATTCGGATGGTGGATTATTAGTCATAGATGCAGTTGGATTATGGTCTATGTGTTTTGTCATAATGCCCAGAGTGAATTTCATAGTGATCCTCATGACATATGTACGTTATCTTTACTCTATCAATTGCCC
The DNA here is from genome assembly GCA_007115705.1 of Dactylis glomerata. Classification (NCBI taxonomy): domain Eukaryota; kingdom Viridiplantae; phylum Streptophyta; class Magnoliopsida; order Poales; family Poaceae; genus Dactylis; species Dactylis glomerata. The sequence continues at coordinate 6,399,801 of QXEO01002107.1, read as the reverse complement.
AACTATAATTTGTTTACCCAATATGTTGTTATTTATCTTATGGAGAGACACCACTAGTGAATTGTGGACCCCGGTCCAATTTTCTTTACATTGCTATTACCGTTTTACTTTTACTTGCTTATTTACATTCTCGCATACTATTACCTTTTACCACTGGATACGTTTAATCCTTTGTTTACAGCAAACCGGTGAGATTGACAACCTCATCGTAAGTTGGGGCAAAGTTCTTGGTTGTGTTGTGTGCAGGTTCCACGTTGCTGCTGGTGAAAAGCTTCACGCCGACAAGTAATCTTCTGGCGCCGTTGTCCAGAGTGTCGCGAAGCTAGCAATCATCACCTTTGGAAGTTTGGCTTTCTCCTACTGGTTTGATAAACCTTGGTTTCACAACTAAGGAAAACTTGCTGCTGTGCTCATCATACCTTCCTCTTGGGGTTCCCACCTGGGCGCTTAATACTCACTATCACTATCTTCGCATTAGAATGATTTTTGAGCTCAATATATTGCAAAGATAAATGACTGATCTTAGCCAAGGCCTCCAGATCATCAATGATTGATGAGAGCCTTATCTTTTATTTTTTAAGAATACCCGTCACATGCCTCGCCCAACCACTGAGGTGACTACGTAAAGCACGTAGTTTATAATTCCACCTTTGTATTGGAGATGAAGAAGTAGTAGGTCTTTCCCAAATATTCTTAACCATATCATGGAACCCTTCTTGTTGTAACCATCCAAGTTCAAATTTGAACCTATGGTTATTATGCAGCTTAGGGGTGATACGTCTCAAACGTATCTATAATTTTTGATGCTCCTTGCTTATTTATACACCATTTTCTTTGTGTTTTGTTATATTTTGTGGCATTTTTATGCATTTTCCAGAACTAACATATTAACGAGATGCCATAGTGCTAGTTCCCTGTTTTTTGCTGTTTTTGTGGTTTAGAAAAGCTACACAAGAAATATTCTCGGAATTGGACAAAACAAAAGCTAAACCTTCTATTTTTACCGAAGCTTCGTGAAGACTGAAGATGAGACGGAGGGGGGCCAGGAGCCAGGCTCACCCTAGGGCGGCGCGGCCTACCCCTGGCTCGTGCCACTAGGGGGTGAGGCCAGCTGGCCCACCTCCTGACGCTGCCCTTTCGCCTATAAATTCCCCTCGATGGGAAAAATCTAAAGGACGGATCGCTTTTCCTCGAAACATAATACAAGCCACCGCCGTCGTTGTCGCGAGATCGGGAGGATCCAGGAGCTCTTCCCGGCACCCTTCCGGAGAGGGGAATCCCTGCCAGAGGCCTTCTCCACCACCATGGTCACCTCCGGAGTGATGTGTGAGTAGTCTACCTTGGACTACGGGTCCATAGCAGTAGCTAGATGGTTGTCTCCTCCACCATGTGCTTCATGTTTAGATCTTGTGAGCTGCCCTACATGATCAGGATCATCTTTATGTAATTCTACATGTTGTGTTTGTTGGGATCCGATGAGTACTGGTACTATGTTAAGTTGATGTGCTGAATTATATATCTTATGTTATCTCTATGTTGTTTATGATCTTGCATGCTCTCCATTGCTAGTAGATATCTTGGCCGAGTAGATGCTAGTGACTCCAAGAGGGGGTATTTATGCTCGATAGTTGGGTTCATGCCTCTAGTAATCTGGGGGAGTGACAGAAACCTCTAAGGTTGTATATGTACTGTTGCCACTGGGGAGAAAACAACATTCTTGTGTCTAAGGATATTTGCTTTGTTTACATTACGCACTTTGCTTAATGCAATTATCTGTTGTTCGCAACTTAATACTCAAGGGGTACTCGGATGACTCCCCGCGAGTGGATTTTTAGTCATAGATGCAGTTGGATGGCGGTCTATGTATTTTGTTGTAATGCCTAGAGTGAATCTCATAGTGATCCTCATGACATATGTACGTTATCTTTACTCTATCAATTGCCCAACTATATATAATTTGTTTACCCAGCATGTTGTTATTTATCTTATGGAGAGACACCATTAGTGAACTGTGGACCCTGGTTCAATTTTCTTTACATTGCTATTACCGTTTACTTTTACTCGCTCTGTTTACTTTTGCATACTATTACCTTTTACCACTCGATACACTCAATCCTTTGTTTACAGCAAACCGGTGAGATTGACAACCTCATCGTAAGCTGGGGACAAAGTTCTTGGTTGTGTTGTGCAGGTTCCACGTTGCTGCTGGTGAAAAGCTTCACGCCGACAGTATCCTTCTGGCGCCGCTGTCCGAAGTGTCGCAAAGCTAGCAAGCATCGCCTTCTGAAGTTTGGCTTTCTCCTACTGGTTTGATAAACCTTGGTTTCACAACTGAGGGAAACTTGCTGCTGTGCTCCTCATACCTTCCTCTTGGGGTTTCCAACTGGGTGCCTTAACACTGCACCATCAAGGGGTTCCAGTGGTTAAGAGAATGGGAGCATGATCGGAAAGACCTTCAATATGCTCAAGAGCACGTACAGAAACCAATGGGAATTTTGATTCCCAACTTGCATCCATAAGTACCCTATCGAGTTTCTTGAAAGTCGATTCCAGGAGGCTATTGGCCCAGGTGAATTGTCTTCCAATCATTGTAACCTCTCGAAGATCCAAGCCATCAATGACAGCGTTGAACATGAAAGGCCAGTGATCATCAAACTGGCCTTTGCTTTTCTCATGGCGGAACCTAAGCAAATTGAAATCGCCCCCAATTAAAATGGGGTATGGATTACCCTTTGCTAAGTTAACCATCTCATGAAGAAAGTCGGCCTTAAATTCATCCTGAGCAGCCCCATAGACTGTGACCTGACTCCATTTGAAATTATCAGCCCTGTTACTGATGTGGAGTTTAATGTGATAATCTCCACCCGAATGGTCCAAAACTTCCATGGTGTCTGTATGTACTCCAAGAAGAATGCCACCCGACCTACCTCGTGGTGGCTGAGAAGTCCATTGAAACTCTACCCCACCTGAAAGGCGATCTAGTAGAGTTTGAGAGATCTCTATTCTTCCTGTTTCCAAAATACCAACAAAATCTAGATTGCGATTATTTATGCAATGAGCAATATGTAAATGTTTAGCCAAGTCATGAAGACCTCTGCTATTATTAAACATACCATTCATTATGACACATTTTTAGATTTTGGTAAAGAAACCCTTTTGTTGGCCTTGTTTCTGGAAGTAGATTTAGACTTTCGCCCAAATGCTTTCAGTTCATATAATGAACCTAGCATAGACTCATTGAAATCCACCTCCGAAACAACACCGACTAGACTAGAGAGAAGCTGACCATCCAATGTGGCAATCGCCTCCTCGTCATCCGTTTCGGTAGTATCCAGTATGTTATGAGACTTTGGGTTAACCGTTAGACAGTCAAACTCCATTCGTCTCAATACATTAGCGGATACATTAATTTCACTAGAATTTTTACCTAAACTAATGCCAACTGAATTTAACTTAGAATATAAAACATGCATAGAAGGAGGAATAAAAGAGGAAGACGAAGAGTCCATACCACTGAAATCGAGGTTCTTGGCGGCCTTCCTGCGCATTGCCTTTATCATCGTGTCCTGGTCCGTCACCGTGAATCATGCATAGATTCTTGTGCAAGGATGCTAGCTTATCATCTAATCGAGCATCAAGCAAAACCAAAGATGCCGGCAATCTGATGACTTTACCTATCGCAGCCAAATTATGTCGTGCAAGTAGATGATTTTCGCCATGCCAAGCTTCCATGATTGTCGACTTTGTGGCCATTGAGGATGACCTCGCGACCGGCTATGACTTTGTCCTGCCGTTGCTGCCATGCATTTTCCGCTACGATCGTCTTCGACATCGTCGCGGATCACTCCGACGCTCAAACAGCAAAGTTCCTATTTATATTTAATATTTGTTTATGATCATGAGATAAAGATTGGTTCACTCATATTCTAAGTATTTTACCGCTTTCGTTTCGATCATAACCTTTCCACGATTTGCCTTGCGCTCGGGAGTAAAAATTTTACTGGCTTGCCGCCAAAGGCCCCGGTATCATTCAAAAAACTGCCTTCGGGCGTTAAGCTTAAGCTTTTTGGCCTACATGTTTTCTGATGTTTTATATGTGGATTCCCGAATAGCGACATTTTGGCACTTTAAAGCCGCCATCCATTTCCAAGGTTTTGGACGGCTGCTATTAAGCGTTATCGCCTTGGCGGATAGTTCGTGTAAAAGTTTGCCATCTCACGAAAAGTCAAGCATATAAACCGAAAGAACGGATAAACTAGCACTTGCTTAAAATATATTAAATGCACATGAACTGTTCAAGATAGTCGAGTTTTTTCCACCTTGACAGTTTTATGTTGTTCAACTGCTGCATAGTTTCATCTTTAAAACATCTGTTCAATGGCCATGTTTTACCTGCCTTGCATTTATTCGTTGGACACAAGAATGATTTAATACAATTGTGTTTCTGTTTTCATGTCACAGGTACATATGATGCTTGTTCGCTATGGTGGTCCCTGATCTAAGGTATTTTTGAGCCACTCAGCTCAAATACTCAGGGGCTACCGTCGATGGCAACCCAAATCTGCCATAGAGTGGCCACCGTCGATGGCAACCCAAATCTACCATGGAGCGGCCACTGTCGATGGCAGCCGAAATCTGCCATGAAGCGGTCACTTTTGATGGCAACCCAAATCTGCCATGGAGCAGTCATCTTGGAACAGTCCGCCATGGAGCAGGCTGCCTTGAGTCTTCCATGGAGCAAGCCAACTTGGAGCAGACCGCCATGGAGCAGGCTGCGTCACCTTGGAGCCGGCCGCCTTGGAGTTGGCCGCCCGGGGGCTGCGACCATAGTATGTTGATCTAATTACTGGTGAAGTTCTCTAAGAGCATCAAGCCATTTTATCAAGTAAATTCCACCTTGACACTCGGGGGCTACACCGATGCTAAGTAATCTGAAGTTCTCTTAGAGCATTATGCCGAAATAATTTCTGCCATAAGCGCTTGTGGGCTACACTATTCATATTTTTCCTGTTAGATACTCTGAGAGCTCCAAGACATATTTCTTTCTGAGATCCGCCTTGGCGCTCGGGGGCTATACATGGTGTAAAAGCATCGAAGTTCAAAAACAGAAGCAGTGCAATAATTTTGCGCTCACTGTTTGGTAAGCTTCGAGGCAACATCTTATACCAGAAGGAGCGTTCCTTGAGCTTGGAAGAAATGCTAGTTATCCGTCTTGGATTTATTCGCAGTAGCATACCAGCATGTATCTGGAGAATTGCACTGCAAGTATGAGACATCACTGGTCCGCCTAAAGGTCTAGGCGGATAAATTTATTCTTTGGGAGCTCTACGAGATCTTTCACGCGACTATCTTGAAGATGAAGATGAAGACCAAGATAAAATTACCTATCAAGCTAGGAGGACAAACAAGAAGATCTCAAATAACTCTGAGGGCTACTGTTGTGGATATACCAAACGGGTATACGAGTGACGTAGTCTCATACCGGCAAACCCGGGTGGCCCATAGATGGTGGTCGGGCCTATGGCCTAACCAGGCGGCCTAGTTGTTGGTGGTATGGCAGATTGAAGGCTGCCATGCCATGGCGGATTCCTAGCTGCCATGCCATGGCGGATTCCTAGCTGCCATGCCATGGCGGATTCCCAGACGCACCCGTGCCATGGCGGATTCCCGGATAGCAGGAGCTCATGGCGGATTCCTCAAGACATGCCTATGGCAGATTTGCCATGTAGTACAAGACATTTTATAGGACTTAGTCTAGGACTTTATGTAGTACCCGCTCCGGAACCGCCGTGATGTCCATGCCAGGCGCCTTTATAAGCCGGCGTGGAGGAGCACTTGAGGCTAAGATAGCGAAGATAGCTAAGACATAGCAGATCGCATATCATTGTAATCTATACATATTGTGCCATTATAGTGAGTAGTAGTAGTAGGATGTAGCGATCCTCCACTGCGGGGTTGTGAACCTGGGTAATCCCTGTCTCTCACCGTCCCGGACACCAGATCGCCTATCCCCTCTTTCTATCGCCTTGAGGTACCCCTCATGGCATACGTGTCATAAGAACCACGACAGGTAGCTTCGGTTAGACGACGATGTTGGCACCGTGACTGTGGTGGCGCTTGCTTGCGGGCGACGAGTTTGGTGGTGTTGAGGCTTCGACCTCATGGGGCTCCTGTGGAACAAATCGTCTGAGGGTAGTGGATAGGATTTTTTCCGAAAGAAATTCTTGTCGGCCCCTCCTGACACCGACGTAGTGCCGCCGTTGGGTGGCACCATTCCTTCTTGGAGGGCGTCGTGGCTACCCTTAGTCCACTACCTTCTGTGTGCCGACACTAGTAGAAAAAAGGGCTTCCATCCACCCCCTTTAGTCCCCAAACAATTCGGTCCGCGACTAATGTGAGTATTAGTCCCGATTCAAACGAAAATGTGGGTCAGGAAGCTTTAGTCCCGGTTCAAATGGGGGCTTTAGTCTCGGTTTTGACCACCAACCGGGATTAAAGGGTAGTGACCTTTAGTCCCGGTTGATGGCCAAAACCGGGACTAAAGCCTACCCTTTAGTCCAGGTTGGTAGCCAAAACCGGGACTAAAGGTCCGGCGCCCATTTTTCCTCCCATGCATACCCCCCCCCCCCGCGTAGAAAAAACGTCTAAAAAACGAAAATGATAAAAACTTCAGATTTCAAAATCCTTTGACATGCATGTACCTCACGCAACCAACTTTCATGGAAAATTTGAAATTTTGAAATTTGATATTTTTTGCAAAAAAAGGATATTGAAAATTAAAACGGCTCTAACTTTTGCGTACGGACTCGGAAAAAAATGTATAATATATCAAAAATTATCTACACAAAATTCTACATCTGATTTCAACTGCCTACGGCCGTTTGCACAATTTCTTATTTTTCAAAATTCCAAAGAGAAATATGAAAGCAGGAAGATTTTAAATTTTGTCCAAAAATATAAGAAAAATTGACTTTTTTTGACTTTTTTTCATTTCTTTTGTTGTTTCTTCTACTTTTTGGTTATTTTGAAGTTTTTTCTTAATTTTGGAATTTTTTAAGTTTTTTGATTTTTTTTGAATATTTTGAGTTTAAAAATTAATAATTAAATTATGCATAAAGATTATTTTGAATTCATTGATGCTTATTATTACTTAATCATTGTTGCTTATTTTGTAAATTATTTGAAATTCAAAAAAGTAAAATCATATGTTACCAAAGTGTATGGGTTAATAGAATTGATAGCATAGCATTATCAAGAAGTCGCGAGCGCAGTCTTGGAAGCTAGTAGGGAAGGAATAGAGAAGTTACGTGTGCTAAGGGTGGAGCAGTATGAGGATGGGTGACCGACCGGGAAGTGAGGACCACAAGTATGTAATTTGACATGAGAATAGAAGTGATTAGAGATTAGAGATTAAAGTGGAGAGTAGAAACTATTAAACAATTCAAATATTCGAAAATATAAAAATTCAAAAAAATCTGAATTTTTTTAGGCTTTTTTCAATAATTCTACCAGAAATTTTACTGGACCCTTTTAGTCCCGGTTGGAGCCACCAACCGGGACTAAAGGGTCCTCCAGCCTTCTGCGGTCGACCTGGGCCACGTGGATGACCATTAATTCCGGTTCATAAGCAACCGGAACTAAAGGGGGAGGGGCTTTAGTCCCGCTTTGCTAGTCCCGGTTGGACAACCGGGACTAAAGCCCGTTACCAACCGGGAATAAAGCCCTTTTTTCCACCAGTGCGGGGAAAACCCTAGGACCAGTGCGCTGGTCTGAGCATCAACGTTGTCGCTCTCCTTTTTGAAGGTGTTGCTTGGTACTTGACGATTCGGTGCTAGGAGCGTGGTGATACTTCTTTGGAGGGCGCAGCGGTTGCGGGTCATTTTCGCTTAGTCGATCCGTCTCTGTCTCCATTTTTTCTTTTCTTTTTTCTGTTGGGCTTGTGTGTGCTGCTGCCTCAACATATCTTTCGTTTTGAGACTCTCGTTGGTTGTACCATACGGTTGCTATATTAATTAATATAGTGGGATAAACGCCTGTTTTAAAAACAACAGATGAAGTAGTAGTAGCTAAATAGATAACGCATCATATTTTGGTGGATATGTTACTCTCTACGGTTACGATTTTCCCGTCCTGCTCCGTGAGGTGAAAAACATGCCGGTAGGCTGCGGAACCGCAGGAGCTTCCAGGGCTGGTGTCCTTTCACGGTCCGGTCCGATCACTAGTGGAAAAAGAGGCTTTAGTACCGGTTTCAGAGGCCCATTTGCACCGGAAAACAAACCGGTACAAAAGATTCGGGACAAAAGGCCCCCTCCTCTTTGGTACCGGTTCATTACAAACCGGTATTAAAGGGGCCTCCACGTTGGCTCCCAGGGGAGTGCAGGCTAGGGACCTTTGGTACCGGTTTGTAACACGAACCGGTACCAAAGGTCCGGACGAATTTCTGGTATAAATTTTGAAAAAAAATTGAAAAAATTTGAATTTATTTTCTTAATTTCTTAATATTCGGATATTTGAATTATTTGACAGTTTCCACTCTAATCTCTAATCACCCCTATTCTCATGTCAAAGTATATACTCATGGCCCCACTTCCCGGGAAGTCACCCATCCTCACACTACTCCACCCTTAGCACGCTTAACTTGTCTATTCCTTCCCTACTAGCTTCTAAGACTGCGCTCGCGACTTCTTGATGATACTATGCTATGAATTCTATTAACCCATACACTTTGATAACATATGATTTTACTTTTTTGAATTTAAAATAATTTTAAAAATGAGCAACAATGCTTAATTATTAATAAGCATCAGTGATTTCCAAATAATCTTTATGTATAATTTAATTATTAATTTTAAAACTCAAAATATTCAAAAAAATAAAAAACTTAAAAATTCCAAAATAATATAAAAACTTCAAAATAACTAAAATGTAGAAGAAATAATAAAAGGAATTCAAATTTTCCAAAAAATCAATTGCCGGTAGGTACGGCCGACAGGGCGGCAAGGTGACGTGGCATCCTGGCAATGTAGCATTTCTATTTTATTTGCTTGAAGACCATGCCGCCATCACCATTGATGGCACCCTGGCAATGTAGCATTTTCCATTTTATTTGCTTGAAGACCATGCCGCCATCACCATTGATGGCACCCTGGCAATGTAGCATTTTCCATTTTATTCACTATGCCACGTCACCTTGCCGGCAACGAGGAGGGCGGCAGGGCGCGGCAGGGGCCTGCCGGCAATGGCAACGGCGGCAGGGACAAAAGTTTTCGCAGAGGAAAAAGAAAATGGGTGTCAACCCTTTAGCACCGGTTCGTGGCTCGAACCGGTGCTAAAGGTACCCCTTTTGCACCGGTTCGTGCCACGAACCGGTGCTAAAAGGTAGTGACCTTTTAGCACCGGTTTGTAGCCTAAACCGGTGCTAAAGGTTCCTTACAAACCGGTGCTAATGTTCTAGCCTTATGAACCGGTGTTAATGCACCCTTTAGTCTAGGTTCGTAACACAACCGGTGCTAAAGATCTGGACAGCTCCAAACGAAAGGCCTTTTTTCTACTAGTGGATATAACACCTGACCTGGAGATGGACTGATCGAGCGAGAGAGCTATACAGATGCATGCATGGTGTAGGCTTTTCCGTAGCTCACCAGTGAAGTGACACGACGCGTGCAGCACAGTAGTACCAGCGTGAAAAGATGAGCTAGCTGTCCATCGCTCCTGCGTTCTACGTGTAGTAGCTAGCCGCACGGTGCATCTAGCAAGCAGTGGTACATATCCGTGCGAGTCGAACCGCAGGTTGTCCTCTCCCCTGTAGCTTCACTTCTGCTGCCTTCCCATCTTCTTCCTCGCTCCCTCTAGAGCTTGGATCCCCCGACCGAATATGGGCCGCTGCCGCCAGATCTTCCTCCTTCTACTATTCTTCTTCCATTTGCAAGCCGCTCTCCTGATCCTGGCCGCCCACAGCAACCATGCCAATGCGGAGTCCGCCACTACCGAGGTACGGACGTGACCCATCAAGCTAGCTAACTATCTAGCAGCTGTGACCGATTGATGGATCGTGCAAGGTCGGGCTCGATTTCGCAGGGCGACGAGGACGGCGGTGGCGTGGAGGCGATGATGCTGAGGAAGACGATGCTGGGTTCCCGGCCGCCGAGCTGCGAGGGGCGGTGCCGGTCGTCGTGCGGCCGCCGGTGCGAGGCCGTGCAGGTGCCCGTCACGCCGCACGACCTGCTTGAGCTGCTGCGCGACAGGAAGAAGAGGACGACGTTGCAAGAAGCGGGAGCAGGAGGCGGCCGCCATCGCCATGGGCGCAACAATGCCGGCGTGCTGCTGCCTTCCTCCTACGACGACCACTCCAACTACAAGCCGCTAGGCTGGCGATGCAAGTGCCTCCACTCGTAGCATTCCTAGGACCCCAATATTGGCATCTTGCTCATGCATTGATGCATAGCCGCCTCTCTGGGATTAGTATCTTGTGTGCATATACTTGTAGTACATTATATGGTCGATCGATGTAGCGCGAAAGAGAGGTTTTGCTGTTTGTTCTAGTTAATTTCTTGCTAGTTTGTTCATGCGGTTGATCCGGCCTCTTCTGCTCAATGTAGTCTTTACCTCCCCCAGTTAATGGTCTTCGTAATGACTTGTCTGTAATTACGAATTAGTATCACTCCAGCTTCTTGATGGTCTGAGGCTGCATTGAGTAAGCTGAAATTCTTATCCATTGAAGCGCCAAAAACATTAAGGTTCAGAGTAAAACTAAGTGCTGTTCAGCTTAATCAAGCTGTCGGACGTTCAGCAAATAGCTAGTGATGCAACTCATGCAAGGGTAGAGACAGCGAGAGAGACACAAGGAACTGATCGATCCCATCTCCCGTCCACGCTCCGATCGAGGAGGAAATTGTCACGTCCAATCCAATGAAAGCTAGCCTGTCTTTTAACTCCACTGGAAAAGAAAAGCCAGCATGCAGCCGCTAGGTCTATCTTCGAGGATCCAAAAGCTGCAGTAAAGATTTTGTGTAATGTACTGCATTCCAGAAGAGTCCGTGCAATGCACACAGTATACTTGACCTGGAACAGAATAGCCTCTGAATCGACCGTCACCGCATGCAGATGGAGGCATCTCTAGGTTACACATGCGGAATACAGCTGCACAGGATGAAATCGGCGATGTGTCAAATTTTCAAGAACCTACATGCATGAGTCCATGACCAGCTGCAGAGCTTTGCTTCATGTGCTCTGCCGCCTCTGCATGCCCTGTGCTGCAGGCAGGCAGGCCGTCATGTCTAGTCTACTCCGGCCTGCCGGGCACGTCACGTCAAATTTAACAAAAGCCATAGTTATTACCTTATTTTTATCGATGGCTCTTAAACAAACTTTTAGAGCTTGTTTGGACCTCGCCCTTGTTCAGAAATATATTTTTGATTCTGGGTCTTTATTCTTTTTAATATTAAAAATCTAATTAGGAAAAAATATTCGTATCTCCGCATTCCGTATGCTCACGCACAGTCTTGTGACAAACATACATTTTTATGGGCCGTGCAAAAAAGGTTAAAAAAAAGTATCGCGAAAAGGCTTATTTAGTACCGAATTTTGTCATTTTTGCATAGGTCACATAAAAGGCTTTTTTTTTTCTCTCAAAACCACTTCATGCGCATGTAGGACATGAAGATATACACACAACATTTTAATTTAATTTTTTGATATTTTCAAATATATTAAAAATGCATTTTAAATAAAGGGAGTACATGCACCCAGCAGCAAAAAAAAGGCATTTCATTTCTTTGTTACAAGTGAAATAAAAATATTTAATAAAATTGAATTTCATGCTAAAAATTATGTTTCATATCCACATGGATTATTAAAATCTATGGAAATAATGGGTATTACGTGGAATTATGGTTAGATATGCAATGGTTTATATGGAATTATACAAATGAATTCAGTGCCCAGTTTTATGGCAGATAAACAAGTTGATTCCTGAAAGACTAAATAAATTCCGTGATTCAAAACCCAAATGGTAGGAGCCAATCTACCTATTAGTAAGAGTATAAGACACTGCAAACCAGCTAACTCAACTGGTAGGTTTAGTCGTAGCCTTAGCTTCTGTAGTGGCTGTTGCTGCCGTCCCGGTGATGATTCTCGGTTCTGCCCCGGCCAGATCCAAGATCTAGGGTTGGCCCGCCGTCGCCTTGCTTCTCCGGTGGAAGGAGGCCTCGTCGAAGCTGACCAGCACCGCTTAATAAGCCGTGATCTTCGTCGTCTCTCAGGGCTCGAGGTGCTGCCCGACGCTTTTCCCTCCTGGCCGGCCGTGGTGGCGAGGTGGAGGTTTGCGGCGGCGCGGTTCGCTGATGGCGCTATCTCTCTCGGCCGGCCGTGGTGGCGTGGGAGAGAGGCAGCCCATGGCGTGTTCTTCGGCTTCTCGGGTACGATGCCCGCTCTTCCCGGAGGAGCTGCGCTGTCTCTCTAGCCTCTCCGACCACAGCGGCGGTGGTAGGATGGCTTCGATGATGGTGGCTTCTTCTTCTTCAGCTGGGAGCGTGTGGGAGTTCTTCTTCGGCGGCTTGCGGTGGCTGGCTCCGTCGCCCCCTCCGGAACTCATGGTGTAGGGCACCACTCCCCTGCTTCTCCCGCCGCCTCGGTGTCGCCATCACTGTTCTGTGGTGGCTCTGGTCGGCGTCCTCGTCGGAATCTGGAGGAAGAAGCTCTAGGACCGGATCTCGTTTCTAGACTAGATCTAGGGTCCTTTCTGCATTTTTACTGATCTCTTTGTGGGGCCTTTTTATAAAAGTGTAACCGGGGTCCTTCGAGACCCCATTTCTGTTCAAAAAAAATCTGGCACGTCTTAGCTATTTTGTAACCTAGCTAGAGGGTCCAACATTTTTTTTGTGGGGGAATACTCGAGATTTTATTACTCAGTCAAAGGGTTACAATCAGCTAGCACTAGGTGTAAAATATTATCAGGAGTGTGATGTACCCAACAATTGGTACTCCTTCCAATTTTACCCGCATTTGCTAGACTATGAGCTACCCTATTTTGATCTCGAGCAACCTTGATAAAACTCACTTCACGAAGGCTACTTAAATACTTGACTTCCTCGAAGAGATGGCCATGTAATGACCTATTGCATGTCTTCTCCTTTGCCGCCAAAATGACAGCAGTCAGTTTTGATGATGATTGGTTCCTCCGACCACCGATGAGCTGAGAAGATAACCAAACCATTGGACTCTCTCAATATCATTCCTGTACCAGCCGTGAAAAACGGGTTAGACCCTTTAGTCCCGGCCATAATCTGAGTCGGGACTAAAGGCCTGGCCACGTCGCCCCAAATTCGCCCACCCGCCCGGTAGTCTATACTCCCGGTCCGTTACAAGCCTTTAGTCTCGGTTTGAGACACAAACTGGGACTAAAGGGCTATGTGGTGGGCGGCCCGCATGTGCGCCCCCTTTAGTCCCGGTTTGTGTCTCAAACCGGGATTAAATGCTTCTGTCTATATATATGGCCGCAGCCCCTCTCCCCTCTCCCACTACCGGAGAATAGCGCTTTGCCGTGCGGGCATATCGCACGGCAAAGGCATCAAATCGCACGGCAACGACACTGCCGTGCGTCCACGCACGGCAACGCAGGCACGGCAAAGTCATGCTCGGCAACGAAGACGTTACCATGCGTCTCGCGAAGATGGCTCGGCAAAGAGCTTTGTCGTGCGGGCAGGACGTTGCCGTGCGTCCCGGCACGTTGCCGTGCCGTCCTTCTCTGCCGTGCGTCGTTGCCGTTGCCGTGCGCAAATCCTCTGCCGTGCATCGTTCTCGCTGCCATGTGTTGGCTCGCTGCCGTGTGCTGCCACGTTGCCGTGCGAGCAACTTTGCCGTGCGTCGTGCCGGCCTCTTTGCCATGCGCCATGCACCAGCACACACGGCAAAGGGCCTGCCTGCACACCCAGCTCGCCACCCCGACACACAGCTACGCGCCACGTGGAAGCTTTGCCGTGTGTATGCACACGGCAAAGTGACCAAATGGTCCTTTGCCGTGTGCATACACATGGCAAAGCCTCCACACTATTTTTTATTTTTTTTTGTTTTGCTTTAATTCCCTGCATTTCAAAATTGTAAATACACATATATGCATATTTATAACCTCAAACACATCCAATACATGCATATATCCACAAATACATCAAACATACCGAATAGATGTATACATGCATGCATATAACATCAAATACATCAAACATATCAAATAGATGCATACATGCATGCATATAATATCAAATACATCAAACATATCAAATAGATGCATACATGCATGCATATAACATCAAATACATCGACCACACCATAAATAGGTCCAAATATTCATCGAGTCCACATAACAAGTTAAACATGTAATCTTATTACAAGTTCACGTGCACACTCCATACATACAAGTAATGAGCATATAGGATACAAGTGCATAATATCACCAACCTTGTTCTTCTCTATTGCTTGGTCCTTCTCCTACATGTTCAACAAGTATTAGCATTCTTAACAAGTGATGAGCATATAGGATACAAATTGGCATATTGACATAGAATTGACAAGTGATGGCATTCTACAACCTAGAAGCTTATTGGGGACAAGTGATGACATTCTACAAATTTGCATATTGACAAGTGATGAGCATATAGGCTATAAGTATTAGCATTCTTATCAAGTGATGAGCATATAGGATACAAATTGGCATATTGACATAGAATTGACAAGTGATGGCATTCTACAACCTAGAAGCTCGTTGGGGACAAGTGATGGCATTCTACAAATTTGCATATTGACAAGTGATGAGCATATAGGCTACACGTATTAGCATTCTTATCAAGTGATGGCATTCTACAACCTTGGAGGCCTAAGTTTTCATATTGATGAGCATATAGGCCACAAATTTGCATATTGATATAGAATTGAACATGATGGCATGGAATGGCTAAATTGGGCACAAGTGTCATGGCATTCTACAACCTAGAAGCTTGTTGGGCACAAGTGTAGGAGAACTCACCTGGAAATGGAAACCGCGTCAGGTTCCGGATGATGTTGGGATTGTTGACGGTGTGAGGTGTCGTCGGGCTCTGCTCGGGTGGTGGCGGTGGCGGTGGCTGGATGAGCGGCATGTTTGGCATGTTCATCTGTTGTTGCTGCATTTGATGTGTGGATTAGACCTAAGACAAGAGAAAATAAGATTGAGATATTAAGTTAACCACTTACCCACGAGAAGGCGAAAGGAGGAGTAGGAAAACTCCTCGGTGGAGAACCTAGAACGGACTGGTTCATAATCCAGTTCATCATCTGCTGTTGCTGGGCCAGCTGCTGGGCCATCTGCTGCGTCGCCTGCAGCTGCTGACTAAGCTGCTGCCCCAGAAGCGCCTGCCGCTGCTGGGCCTGCTCTCCCTGCTGCCGGGCCTGCTCTTGCATCTCCACCTACGTTGTGTTGTCGCGAAGTCATTAACATTGCAATGGAAAGCATATAAAGAAGCGTAGAGGAACCGAGAAAGAACATACCCGTAACCGCTCGACCGCTAGATCCGTAGCCCGTGGACGTGTCTCTACCCGAGGCTGGTCGCTCGTACGCCCACGACGGACCTGGCGGAGACCTGGAATAGTCCTTGGCTCGATGACCCCGTCACCAATCCATAGGCGTCCATGCTTCATGCCTTATCCCGCAAGCACCGCAGCCTCAACGTCAAAGTCCTCGGTCTCTGGCTGGGAGCTCTCGCCATGTATCTGCTTGAACTTCGAGACATATGCGTTACACTGGGTCTCGGCTTGCTCATTGATCCACCTGGACCCCGTCTCAGGATGCGGCATCTTCCTGGTCTTCATCTTTCGAACGAGAAAATTTGTTTTGTGTTTTCCTCTGGCTCCTCAGCTGTCTCCGCATCCTGAGGTGTCTTCGCCTCTACATGAGGGCTTTCAGGCACATTACCATTAGCCAAGTTTTCTAAGCACCGATCAAACCCAGTATCATATTCTCCTCTGGGTTGAATCTGTCGCACCTCCTTCCTAGTACATTTCTTTGCCTTTTCTCCATGGAAAGTCCAAGTCTTGTAGGACGATGTGAACCCAAACTTGAGCAGGTGAGTACTCATAGTTTCCTTGTCATGTGACTTTCTGTTAGCGCACTTACTATAAGGGCACCAAACTGTTCTAGGTCTGCTAGGGATGTCAAACACCCTGTCGACAAACTGCTCGGTCTTTTGTCCCCATTCCTCAGTATAATCCCACTGACTGATTCTGCTATCGTACATCCAGTCACGATTATCCATCCTCTAATCAGCACCAAAACAGACGAAACATAGCATTTATATCAAATCGGAATTAAATGCATCATATTTTTATTTTTTACGCATGCATCAACCTGAATCTCTACTAGGTGGGCTCCTAGCAGCCGCCGGATCCGTAGATTGAGTACGTTCTCCCTGCTCTATCCTGATCCGAGACAGAATTTCGGCAGCACCTCCCCGCTGTTCTCCCGATACACGTCTCAGCAAATAGCCGAGAGGGATGTGCATCCGGAGAACAACGAGGAGGTGCTACCAAAATTCTGTCTCGGAACGGAGTAGAACAAGGAAAACGTACTCAACTACACATCCGCCGGCTGTCCCGATAAATGCCGTAAGAGTTACGGTTCATAATATGCGAGACCACTAATGCATATTTATCCGCGTAACTCTTACGGTCGGGAAGAGACGCCTAGGTAACGCGACATACTCGGTGATCTAGACACAAAAATAAAACCTAGGTACATGTGAGAGAAATATTTATAACCTAGATGCGTGAGAGAGTCGTCGAAGAAGCTCCACCCCCCGTGACGCCGCCCCGTCAAACACCCCAACGACGCCGCCCCGTCAAACACCCCCGTGACGACGCCCCTCGTGTCCACCTCGAAGCATCTCCTACATAGCGACAAAATCAATTAGTCATGCAAGTAAAAACAAATTTTTAACAATAGTGGTATAACAATATTATTCACCATAAAGAACTAAAGTGCAAAAAAAAAATTAACCTGCACTAACTAACCTACACTAACTAACTAACCTACACTAACTAACTAATTATACTAATTAACCTAGCTACTAACTAACCTAGCTAACTAACCTGCAGGGAGCTGTGCGCGCACGCGCGGGAGAGGCCGAGCTCGAGCGGCGAGCTCGGGCGCGGGAGGGTGGCGGGCGGGGGCGAGCCGGGCGGGGGCGAGGGTGGCCAGGTGGGCGCGGGGAGGTGGCGAGGCGGGCGCGAGGGTGGCGGGCAGGGGCGAGCTTGGGCGCGAGGGTGGCCGGGTGGGCGCGGGGAGGTGGCAGGCGGCGAGCTGGGCACGGGGGTGGCGAGGGGAGGTGGCGGGCGGTGAGGGCAGGCGCGGCGGCGGAGGAGGGCTGGGCGGCGGCGGCGGGGAGGCAGCAGGAGAGAGGACGCGCGCGGTGTGTGGGAGAGAGAGAGTGGGAGGAAGAGGATAAGGCTCGAGGCCGGCCAGAGCGTGCATGGGCAATAATGCAGGCCCTTTGTCGTGCGCACCACTCTTTGCCGTGCGTCAAGGTTCTTTGCCGTGCGCTTAGGAGCTTTGCCGTGTGCTGAAACACGGCAAAGAACCTTTGCCGTGCGCTTTGTCCTTTGCCATGTGCTGACACATGGCAAAGAATCATTGCCATGTGCTGATGCACGGCAAAGAGCCTGAGGCCGCGCCCTAAGCTTGGCCACCCCACCGCCATGGCACCGCTAGCTCCACGTTGATGCCGAAGACACCTCAGTGGTAGGAAAGGAGCCGGAAAGTATTTCTAAGCAATGATGTACCGCCATGGCACTGCTGCCTGGACACAAGATAGAAGCTAGACAACACGGATACTATGACTAAGAAAGAAAAGGGTCCTCCCACCAGCCGACCCCTTAATCAGCATTATAAGGTGTACGCGTGTGGGTCAGGCTCGCGGGGGTGGTCGCGCTAGGTTTTCACCATAGATTGGGTGGGTAGATAGATGGTAGAGTTGTCTAAGAGGTGTGTAAATTGCGATAACACTTTGGAAAATATAGAGGGTAGACCGCGGTGGGTGCAACGGGCTAGGGTTTCGTCGTACATCACGCTTCGGGGGTAGCAACCCCCTCCAAAGTTATCATGTGGCCATAATATATGGAGATAGGCGTGGTAGAGCTATCTCAGAGGTGTGACCACCCCGTTGGCACACATGCGATAACACTTTGAAAAATCGAGGGGTAGACCACCACAGGCTAGGGTTTAGCCGTAGACCGGGCTTCGGGGGGCTATGCATGTCAAAACCTTTGCTTTACACATACATATGACCTAACCAAAGCCAAAGTAACACACTAGCCCACCGCTGCGATGCCGTCCAGAAAAATCTAGGGGGGTAGACTGCGCACGGGTGCACCGGGCTAGGGTTTCGCTGTAGATCGGGCTTCGGGGGTAGCAATCCCCCTCCAAAGCTATCATGTGGCAATAATATATGTAGATAGGTGTGGTAGATCGCTATCAGAGGTATGATCACCCTTTTCACACACTTGCAATAACACTTTAAAAAATCTAGGGGGTAGGCCGCGAGCATGAGTTTTCGTGCGCCGTCATTTCATGCGGGTCCCGAATCGGGCGTAACTAATTCAAAAAAATTGAAAAAATGCAAAACCTTCGTGTGACGTCATTTTATGTGATTGAATATCGATGTAAAATAGGAGAGGAATGAATTTGGGAGTAATTTCACACAATGAATTTACAAGCTAATGAAAGAGTCAATCGATTTGCTAGGATATCTATCGTTTCAGGTTAGTAAATACATACTTGGAAATGGTGTTAAGGTATCCCTGAACTGGAAGATCCTGTCATGGGGAAACAGGAGCTGTGCTAAGCGCCTTGCCATGGAGTCGAGGGATGGTAAGATGAATAGGAGATGTAGATATGATAGAATTACTAATATCTGGATACCTTATATGATCCATACTTATCCAGGGTGTTGCTAGAGGTACTGGTTTTGGTAGAGCGAGTGATAACAAGGTAAAGATAAGATCAAGAAGGAAAGAAGGGTTAAGAGGAGGCAATACATTAGGCATTTCAACTTCTGGTGGAAGAAGATAACTGTTACTACAAGCGGGAAAAAAATTCAAACCTAGATAAAAATTGTTTACCAGCAAGTCCCTTCACATAAATGACCTATCACGTTCGAGGTTGCATGACTTCTAGGTTAAATGAGCTAGATTCGGCCATGAGCATGCCATAGTTTGTCGAAACGAGGCCATATCGGACACATGCGTGTCCCTTGGGATGTAAAGGAACTCCACAGAGGCCGATTTTCTTTTTGTCCCACAAAAAGTGCTTTTTCCATTTTCAGAGTGCCAAAATAGGGTTTTTTTGTGAAGCAGCTACAGAAACGCGATATCGAAAGCTGTGAAAAACACCCCACATAAATAGTAGACACCATGGGGATACACATATCAGCTCTCGTTTTGTTGCGCAGCATTCGGAGGTGTTTTTTGAATTTTACGCAAGTTCCTACCGATTTCGCTGGAACCGGGGTGGTTTTGCACTTTAGCGAAAAAAAGTAAACCTCCTGATTTTTTGTAAAAATCAATTTTGAATCCGCAACATATCATTTCTTCACTAAACATCAGGGAAAAAAGTGGGACTCCGCACCGCTTGTCCGCGAGCGGGAGTTTTCGTGCGCCGTCATTTCATGCGGGTCCCGAATCGGGCGTAACTAATTCAAAAAAAAATTGAAAAAATGCAAAACCTTCACGTGACGTCATTTTATGTGACCTACAAGCGGGAAAAAAATTCAAACCTAGAAAAAAATTGTTTACCAGAAAGTCCCTTCACAAAAATGACCTATCATGTTTGAGGTTGCATGACTTCTAGGTTAAATGAGCTAGATTTGGCCATGAGCATGGCATAGTTTGTCGGAACGAGGCCATATCAGACATATGCGTGTCCCTTGGGATGTAAAGGAATACCACAGAGGCCGATGATCTTTTCGTCCCACAAAAAGTGCTTTTTCCATTTTCAGAGTGCCAAAATAGGATTTTTTTTGAAGCAGCTACCGAAACGCGATATCAAAAGCTGGGAAAGACACCCCACATAAATAGTAGAAACCATGGAGATACACATATCAGCTCTCGTTTTGTTGCACAGCCTTCAGAGGTGTTTTTTGAATTTTGCGCAAGTTCCTGCCGATTTCGCTGGAACCGGGGTGGTTTTGCACTTTAGCGCTAAAAAGTAAACCTTCTAATTTTTTGTAAAAATCATTTTTGGATCTGCAACATGTCATTTCTTCACTAAACATCAGGGAAAAAAGGGGGACTCCGCACTGCCTGGCCGCGAGCGGGAGTTTTCGTGCGCCGTCATTTCATGCGGGTCCCAAATCGGGTCATGTGGCTAGGGTTTCGCCGTACATCGCGCTTCGGGGGTAGCAACCCCCTCCATAGCTATCATGTGGCCATAATATATGGAGATAGGTGTGGTAGATCTATCTGAGAGGTGCGACAACCCCGTTGGCACACATGCGATAACACTTTGAAAAATCGAGGGGGGTAGACCACGACGGGCTAGGGTTTCTCCGTAACCGGGCTTCGGGGGCTATGCATATCAAAACCTTTGCTTTACACATACATATGACCTAACCAAAGCCAAAGGAACACACTAGCCCACCGACGCGATGTCGTCCGGAATAATCTAGAGGGGTAGACCGCGTGGGTGCAGCGGGCTAGGGTTTTGCCGTACATCACGCTTCGGGGGTAGCAACCCCCTCCATATCTATCATGTGGGCATAATATATGGAGATAGGTGTGGTAGAGCTATCTGAGAGGCGTTACCACCCCGTTGGCATACATGCGATAACACTTTGAAAATCGAGGGGGGTAGACCGCGATGGGCTAGGGTTTCCGTGTACATCGTGCTTCGGGGGCTATGCATGTCAAAACCTTTGCTTTACACATACATATGACCTAACCAAAGCCAAAGGAACCCACTAGCCCACCGACGCAATGTCGTCCAGAATAATCTAGAGGGGTAGACCGCGCGGGTGCAGCGGGCTAGGGTTTTGCCGTACATCGCGCTTTGGGGGTAGCAGCCCCCTCCATATCTATCATGTTGGCATAATATATGGAGATAGGTGTGGTAGAGCTATCTGAGAGGCGTGAGCACCCCGTTGGCACACATGTGATAACACTTTAAAAAATCAGGGGGTAGACCACGACGGGCTAGGGTTTCTCTGTACATCACGCTTCAGGGGCTACGCATGTCAAAACCTTTGCTTTACACTTACATATGACCTAACCAAAGCCAAAGGAACACACTAGCCCACCGACGCGATGTCGTCCGGAATAATCTAGGGTGGTAGACCGCGCGGGTGCAGCGGGCTAGGGTTTCGCCGTACATCGCGCTTCGGGGGTAGCAACCCCCTCCAAAGCTATCATGTGTCCATAATATATGGAGATAGGTGTTGTAGAGCTATCTGAGAGGCGTGACCACCCCATTGGCACACATGCGATAACACTTTGAAAATCGAGGGGGGTAGACCGCGACGGGCTAGGGTTTCTCTGTACATCATGCTTCGGGGGCTATGCATGTCAAAACCTTTGCTTTACACATACATATGACCTAACCAAAGCCAAAGGAACCCACTAGCCCACCGACGCAATGTCGTCCGGAATAATCTAGAGGGGTAGACCGCGCGGGTGCAGCGGGCTAGGGTTTTGCCGTACATCGCGCTTCGGGGGTAGCAGCCCCCTCCATATCTATCATGTTGGCATAATATATGGAGATAGGTGTGGTAGAGCTATCTGAGAGGCGTGACCACCCCATTGGCACACATGTGATAACACTTTAAAAAATCAGGGGGTAGACCACGACGGGCTAGGGTTTCTCTGTACATCACGCTTCAGGGGCTACGCATGTCAAAACCTTTGCTTTACACATACATATGACTTAACCAAAGCCAAAGGAACACACTAGCCCACCGACACGATGTCGTCCGGAATAATCTAGGGTGGTAGACCGCGCGGGTGCAGCGGGCTAGGGTTTCACCGTACATCGCGCTTCGGGGGTAGCAACCCCCTCCAAAGCTATCATGTGTCCATAATATATGGAGATAGGTGTGGTAGAGCTATCTGAGAGGCGTGACCACCCCATTGGCACACATGCGATAACACTTTGAAAATCGAGGGGGGTAGACCGCGACGGGCTAGGGTTTCTCTGTACACCATGCTTCGGGGGCTATGCATGTCAAAACCTTTGCTTTACACATACATATGACCTAACCAAAGCCAAAGGAACACACTAGCCCACCGACGCAATGTCATCCGGAATAATCTAGGGGGGTAGACCGCGCGGGTGCAGCGAGCTAGGGTTTCGCCGTACATCGTGCTTCGGGGGTAGCAACCCCATCCAAAGCTATCATGTAGGCATAATATATGGAGATAGGTGTGGTAGAGCTATCTCAGAGGTGTGACCACCCCGTTGGCACACATGCGATAACACTTTGAAAAATCGAGGGGTAGACCACGACAGGCTAGGGTTTAGCCGTAGACCGGGCTTCGGGGGGCTATGCATGTCAAAACCTTTGCTTTACACATACATATGACCTAACCAAAGCCAAAGTAACACACTAGCCCACCGCTGCGATGCCGTCCAGAAAAATCTAGGGGGGTAGACTGCGCGCGGGTACACCGGGCTAGGGTTTCGCTGTAGATCGGGCTTCGGGGGTAGCAATCCCCCTCCAAAGCTATCATGTGGCAATAATATATGTAGATAGGTGTGGTAGATCGCTATCAGAGGTATGATCACCCTTTTCACACACTTGCAATAACACTTTAAAAAATCTAGGGGGTAGGCCGCGAGCAGGAGTTTTCGTGCGCCGTCATTTCATGCGGGTCCCGAATCGGGCGTAACTAATTCAAAAAAATTGAAAAAATGCAAAACCTTCGTGTGACGTCATTTTATGTGATTGAATATCGATGTAAAATAGGAGAGGAATGAATTTGGGAGTAATTTCACACAATGAATTTACAAGCTAATGTAAGAGTCAATCGATTTGCTAGGATATCTATCGTTTCAGGTTAGTAAATACATACTTGGAAATGGTGTTAAGGTATCCCTGAACTGGAAGATCCTGTCATGGGGAAACAGGAGCTGTGCTAAGCGCCTTGCCGTGGAGTCGAGGGATGGTAAGATGAATAGGAGATGTAGATATGATAGAATTACTAATATCTGGATACCTTATATGATCCATACTTATCCAGGGTGTTGCTAGAGGTACTGGTTTTGGTAGAGCGAGTGATAGCAAGGTAAAGATAAGATCAAGAAGGAAAGAAGGGTTAAGAGGAGGCAATACATTAGGCATTTCAACTTATGGTGGAAGAAGATAACTGTTACTACAAGCGGGAAAAAAATTCAAACCTAGATAAAAATTGTTTACCAGCAAGTCCCTTCACATAAATGACCTATCACGTTCGAGGTTGCATGACTTCTAGGTTAAATGAGCTAGATTCGGCCATGAGCATGCCATAGTTTGTCGAAACGAGGCCATATCGGACACATGCGTGTCCCTTGGGATGTAAAGGAACTCCACAGAGGCCGATTTTCTTTTTGTCCCACAAAAAGTGCTTTTTCCATTTTCAGAGTGCCAAAATAGGGTTTTTTTTGTGAAGCAGGTACCGAAACGCGATATCGAAAGCTGTGAAAAACACCCCACATAAATAGTAGACACCATGGGGATACACATATCAGCTCTCGTTTTGTTGCGCAGCATTCGGAGGTGTTTTTTGAATTTTACGCAAGTTCCTACCGATTTCGCTGGAACCGGGGTGGTTTTGCACTTTAGCGCAAAAAAGTAAACCTCCTGATTTTTTGTAAAAATCAATTTTGAATCCGCAACATATCATTTCTTCACTAAACATCAGGGAAAAAAGTGGGACTCCGCACCGCTTGTCCGCGAGCGGGAGTTTTCGTGCGCCGTCATTTCATGCGGGTCCCGAATCGGGCGTAACTAATTCAAAAAAAATTGAAAAAATGCAAAACCTTCACGTGACGTCATTTTATGTGACCTACAAGCGGGAAAAAAAAATTCAAACCTAGAAAAAAATTGTTTACCAGAAAGTCCCTTCACAAAAATGACCTATCATGTTTGAGGTTGCATGACTTCTAGGTTAAATGAGCTAGATTCGGCCATGAGCATGGCATAGTTTGTCGGAACGAGGCCATATCAGACATATGCATGTCCCTTGGGATGTAAAGGAATGCCACAGAGGCCGATGATCTTTTCATCCCACAAAAAGTGCTTTTTCCATTTTCAGAGTGCCGAAATAGGATTTTTTTTGAAGCAGCTACCGAAACTCGATATCAAAAGCTGGGAAAGACACCCCACATAAATAGTAGAAACCATGGAGATACACATATCAGCTCTCGTTTTGTTGCACAGCCTTCATAGGTGTTTTTTGGATTTTGCGCAAGTTCCTGCCGATTTCGTTGGAACCGGGGTGGTTTTGCACTTTAGCGCTAAAAAGTAAACCTTCTAATTTTTTGTAAAAATCATTTTTGGATCTGCAACATGTCATTTCTTCACTAAACATCAGGGAAAAAAGGGGGACTCCGCACTGCCTGGCCGCGAGCGGGAGTTTTCGTGCGCCGTCATTTCATGCGGGTCCCAAATCGGGTCATGTGGCTAGGGTTTCGCCGTACATCTCTCTTCGGGGGTAGCAACCCCCTCCATAGCTATCATGTGGCCATAATATATGGAGATAGGTGTGGTAGAGCTATCTGAGAGGTGCGACAACCCCGTTGGCACACATGCGATAACACTTTGAAAAATCGAGGGGGGTAGACCGCGACGGGCTAGGGTTTCTCCGTAACCGGGCTTTGGGGGATATGCATGTCAAAACCTTTGCTTTACACATACATATGACCTAACCAAAGCCAAAGGAACACACTAGCCCACCGACGCGATGTCGTCCGGAATAATCTAGAGGGGTAGACCGCGTGGGTGCAGCGGGCTAGGGTTTTGCCGTACATCACGCTTCGGGGGTAGCAACCCCCTCCATATCTATCACGTGGGCATAATATATGGAGATAGGTGTGGTAGAGCTATCTGAGAGGCGTTACCACCCCGTTGGCATACATGCGATAACACTTTGAAAATCGAGGGGGGTAGACCGCGATGGGCTAGGGTTTCTGTGTACATCGCGCTTCGGGGGCTATGCATGTCAAAACCTTTGCTTTACACATACATATGACCTAACCAAAGCCAAAGGAACCCACTAGCCCACCGACGCAATGTCGTCCGGAATAATCTAGAGGGGTAGACCGCGCGGGTGCAGCGGGCTAGGGTTTTGCCGTACATCGCGCTTCGGGGGTAGCAGCCCCCTCCATATCTATCATGTTGGCATAATATATGGAGATAGGTGTGGTAGAGCTATCTGAGAGGCGTGACCACCCCGTTGGCACACATGTGATAACACTTTAAAAAATCTGGGGGTAGACCACGACGGGCTAGGGTTTCTCTGTACATCACGCTTCAGGGGCTACGCATGTCAAAACCTTTGCTTTACACATACATATGACCTAACCAAAGCCAAAGGAACACACTAGCCCACCGACACGATGTCGTCCGGAATAATCTAGGGTGGTAGACCGCATGGGTGCAGCGGGCTAGGGTTTCGCCGTACATCGCGCTTCGGGGGTAGCAACCCCCTCCAAAGCTATCATGTGTCCATAATATATGGAGATAGGTGTGGTAGAGCTATCTGAGAGGCGTGACCACCCCATTGGCACACATGCGATAACACTTTGAAAATCGAGGGGGGTAGACCGCGACGGGCTAGGGTTTCTCTGTACACCATGCTTCGGGGGCTATGCATGTCAAAACCTTTGCTTTACACATACATATGACCTAACCAAAGCCAAAGGAACACACTAGCCCACCGACGCAATGTCGTCCGGAATAATCTAGGGGGGTAGACCGCGCGGGTGCAGCGGGCTAGGGTTTCGCCGTACATCGTGCTTCGGGGGTAGCAACCCCATCCAAAGCTATCATGTAGGCATAATATATGGAGATAGGTGTGGTAGAGCTATCTGAGAGGTGTGACCACCCCGTTGGCACACATGCGATAACACTTTGAAAATCAAGGGGGGTAGACCGCGATGGGCTAGGGTTTCTCCGTAACCGCGCTTTGGGGGCTATGCATGTCAAAACCTTTGCTTTACACATACATATGACCTAACCAAAGCCAAAGGAAAACACTAGCCCACCGACGCGATGTCGTCCAGAATAATCTAGGCTGGTAGACCGCGCGGGTGCAGCGGGCTAGGGTTTCACCGTACATCGCGCTTTGGGGTAGCAACCCCCTCCAAAGCTATCATGTGTCCATAATATATGGATACTGGTGTGGTAGAGCTATCTGAGAGGCGTGACCACCCCATTGGCACACATGTGATAACACTTTCAAAAATTCCCCAAAGCATGGTTTGCTCCAAAACCCTGATATATATGTGGGGGGGATGACAATGTAGAGTATGTTGTATTACAAAAATCAGGGTATATACACATTGTATTAAGTAACACTAATATATAGTCAACAAAATATAAAACTAATTGAGAAATAAACATAAGTAGTAAAAAGAATAAAACAGAAATGAAAAAAAATGAAAAAACTTGTATGCGCACAACAAAGGGCTGCCGCACGGCAAAGGCACCTTTGCCGTGGCTGTGTTCTTTGCCGTGCGTTGGCATCGGCCTTTGCCGTGCGGCGGTTCTTTGCCATGCGCTGGCTTCGCTCTTTACCGTGCGTCTTTTCTTTGCCGTGCGCTCTGCTGCCTCTTTGTCGTGCGCTGCTCGTTGCCATGCGTTCTATGACGCCTTTGCCGTGCGCCATTTTGTTGCGTGCACGATACTTCTGTCGCACGGCAAAAAAATCTTTTCCGTGTGACGACGCACGACAGAGTTTAGCTGCATGGCAACGATCATTTTTCCGGTAGTGTCCCTTGTATTTTTCTTGGATGGAGGAGTGTGGGTTTGTGCTAGTTTTGTATTTTATTCCTATGCACTAGAGGTGTTTGTTGAAATATGTGTTAGAGCGATGCCACTTAAGTTCACCAAACACAACTACGATATGAGGTGCCCGAGCCACGCTTAAGCCTCTTCCTCTTTATTTCCACATGTTCTAAAAGGTTAGCAACTATATTTCCTCGTTTAGACCGTACGGTACTAATTTTAGGATCGTGATTGCGTTTGATATACTATTGTATGACGCAGATGAGCCATCCATGGATGTACGGTGATCGACGCACAGCCGCTTACAAAGAAGGCGTGCATTCTTTTTGAGATGCGGCCGAGGCAAACAAGCATGGTGGTGGCTTTATGTTTTGTCCATGTGTTGAATGTCGGACGAGAAGGATCACACTTCCTCAAGAGTCATTCAGAGCCACCTGCTTTGGTCCGGTTTTATGTCTGGCTATAATGTTTGGACCTAGCACGGAGAAAGAAGGGTTATGATGGAAGACGACGATGAAGAAGAGAACGATGATGACAACTACCGATCTATGTTCCCTGAGTATGCTGATACCACAATGGAAGACAATGAAGAAGAAGGCCAGGGTGAAGAACGGGCACCAGATGAGCCAGCTGATGATCTTGGTCGGGTCATTTCTGATACATGGTGAGGCTACGACACAGAAAAGGAGAGGTTGCAGTTTGAGCAGATGTTATAGGACCACAAAAAATTGTTGTACCCAACTTGTGAAGATGGCCAGAAGAAGCTGGGTAGCACACTGGAATTGCTGAAGTGGAAGGTAGAGACTGGTGTGACTGACTCGTCATTTGAAAAGTTGCTGGTACTGATGAAGAAGATGCTTCCAAGAAAGAACGAATTGCCCGCCAGCACGTACGAAGCAAAGAAACTTGTCTGCACTCTAGGATTAGACGTGCAGAAGATACATGCATGCCCTAATGACTACATCCTCTACCGCGGTGAGAAGTACGAGAATATCGATAAATACCCGGTATGCACTGCATTGCGGTATAAGATCAGAAAAGATGACCCTGGTGATATTGAGGGCGAGCCACCCAGGAAAAGGGTTCCTGCCAAGGTGATATGGTATGCTCCTATAATACCACGGTTGAAATGCCTCTTCAGAAATAAAGAGCATGAGAAGTTGTTGCGATGGCACATGGAAGATCGTATGAAAGACGACAAATTGAGGCACCCCGCTGATGGTCGACAGTGGAGAAAAATCGAGAGAGATTTTCTGAGATGTGCAGGTGACGCAAGGAACTTATGGTTTGGTCTAAGTATAGATGGCATGAATCCTTTTGGGGAGCAGAGTTGCAGTCACAGCACCTGGCCCATTACTCTATGTATCTACAACCTTCCTCCTTGGTTGTGCATGAAGCGGAAGTTCATTATGATGCCAGTGCTTATCCAAGGTCCAAAGCAACCCGGCAACGACATTGATGTGTACCTAAGGCCATTAGTTGATGAACTTTTACAACTATGGGCCAAACCAGGTGTATGTGTGTGGGACGAGCACAAACAAGAGGAATTTGACCTTCGAGCGTTGCTTTTCGTAACCATCAATGATTGGCCTGCTCTTAGTAACATTTTAGGACAGTCAAACAAGGGATACAATGCATGCATGCACTGTTTGGATCAGACAGAAAGTATATATCTGGACAAATGTAGGAAGAATGTGTACCCGTACAATCGTCGTCTTCTTCCGCCCAAGCATCCCTTAAAGAAAAAAGGCAAGCATTTCAATGGCAAGGCAGAAACCCGAGGGAAGCCTATCACCCGTACTGGTGCTGAAGTATTTGATATGGTCAAAGATTTAAAAGTAATCTTTGGAAAGGGTCCTGGCAGCCAACCTGTTCCTAATGGCCCTGATAAGCGCGCACCCATGTGGAATAAGAAATCTATATTTTGGGAGCTACCCTATTGGGAAGTCCATGAGGTCCGCTCCGCAATTGACATGATGCACCTGACAAAGAATCTCTGCGTGAATATTCTAGGCTTCCTAGGCTTGTATGGGAAGTCAAAAGATACACCGGAAGCACAGGAGGACCAGGAACATTGTAAAGGACGAGACGGCATGCATCCAGGACTGTTTCAAGGGTGTGCCAGCTATGCTCTTACCAAGGAAGAGAAGGAAATCTTCTTTGAAGTCCTTTTCAGTATCAAGGTCCCGACTGGCTTCTCGTCGAATATAAAGCGAATCGTAAATATGAAAGACAAAAAATTCCAAAACCTAAAGTCTCATGACTACCACGTGCTTATGACGCAATTGCTTTCGGTTGCATTGAGGGGAATTCTACCAGAAAATGTTCGCCTGGCAATTGTGAAGGTATGTGCATTCCTCAATGCAATTTCTCAGACGGTAATCGATCGAGAAAGTCTATCAGGGTTATAGATTGATGTGGTCCAATGTCTGGTTAGCTTCGAGTTGTTGTTCCCGCCATCCTTCTTCAATACAATGACACACCTCCTAGTTCACCTAGTCAAAGAGATTAGAATTCTCAGTCCTGTGTTTCTACACAATATGTTCCCCTTCGAGAGGTTTATGGGAGTCTTAAAGAAATATGTTCATAACCGTGCTAGGCCAGAAGGAAGCATCTCCAAGGGCTATGGAACAGAGGAGGTCATTGAGTTTTGTGTAGACTTTCTTCCTGACCTTAAGCCGATTGGTGTTCCTGAATCTCAGTATGAGGGTAGGCTGACAGGAAAAGGCACACTAGGAAGGAAAGCAAAAGTATGTATGGACGGGCATTCATTCACTGAAGCACACTATGCAGTTCTACACAATTCCACCATGGTGGCTCCGTATATCGAGAGACACAAGAATATTCTATGCTCCAAAAACCCAGGGAAGGCTGACTCTTGGATTAAAGGGCTGCACGAGAAGACTTTCGGTAGTTGGTTGCAGACACATCTCATGAATAACAAAACCATTGGAGATCAGTTGTACTATTTGGCCAGGCCACCATCTTCGACTATATGTACTTTCTAAGGGTACGAGATAAATGGGAATACATTTTATACGGTTGCCCAAGATAAAAAATAGCACCAACCAAAACAGTGGTGTCCGCTTTGATGCAACAGACGATAATGGGCAGAAGGAAACATATTACGGGTAGATAGAGGAGATATGAGAACTTGACTATGGACCTACTTTTAAGATTCCTTTGTTTCGGTGCAAATGGGTGAAGCTGACAGGAGGCGGGGTAGTTGTAGACCAAAAGTAAGGCATGACAACAGTGGATCTCAACAATCTTGCGTACATGGACGAACTATTCGTCCTAGCCAACGATGTTGCTCAGGTTTTCTATGTGAAGGACATGTCTATAAAAACGAGAAAAAGAAATCAGCAAAAGAAGACATCGTCCGATGAGCCAAAGCACCACATAGTTCTTTCAGGGAAAAGAAACATCGTGAGAGTAGATGACAAGACAAACATGTCAGTAGATTATAATAAGTTTCATGAAATTCCGCCCTTCAAAGTGAAAACTAACCCAAGCATGCTACTGAATGATGAAGATTCTCCATGGCTATGATCCAGAAGAAAACAGAAATAATAGAAAGGAATGTTGGTGCAATAATGTAATAATGTATTAAACCTTTTATGTAATGCATGTATGGAATGTACTAAACCTTTATTTAAGGAGCATGTATGTTAATAATGAACCGACTCTCAATTATGAATTATTGATTCATAAGGGAGAGGTAGTATTGCAATTCAGTGTGGCGAATTAGGATTTGAATTACTTATTCAAATTCAAGCACTTTTCATGTTGAAAGTTTAAGAAGATTCAAAAATATGCAAAAAATATTTGTTAATCTATTATTTAATTGAAAATGGCAATTTTGTTAATAGTTTGATAAGTTAGAATAATTATTTAATAAAACAGAAAATGAATTTGAATTCCTTATTCAAATTCAAGCACTTTTCATGTTGAAAGTTTAATAAGATTCAAAAATATACAAAAAATATTAGTTAATCTATTATTTAATTGAAAATGGCAATTTTGTTAATAGTTTGATAAGTTAGAATAATTATTTAATAAAACAGAAAATGAATTTGAATTACTTATTCAAATTCAAGCACTTTTCATGTTGAAAGTTTAATAAGATTCAAAAATATGCAACAAATATTAGTTAATCTATTATTTAATTGAAAATGGCAATTTTGTTAATAAAACAGAAAATGGATAAGTTAGAATAATTTTGTTAATCTATTATTCAAATAATAGTTTGATAAGTTAGAATAATTATTTAATAAAATAGAAAATGGATTTAGGAAATAGATATTAATTTAGGCAATTTTGTTAATAATCCAGTTTTGGGCCTTTAGTCCCGGTCCGCACCACGGACCGGGACTAAAGGCCATGTTGCTGAAACCCCCAGCCAAGGCCTGTAGTCCCGGCCGGTGGCTCAAACCGGGACTAAAGACCCCCCTTTAGTCCCGGTCTGAGCCACCGCCCGGGACTAAAGGCAGGTGGTATAAAAGGATCTCCTTCATCCCCGGTCGGTTCCACCGACCGGGACTTAGGATTTTCGCGTGCGAGGAGCTCTGTAGGATGCCGTCAGGCTGCCCAAATTGCCGTCATCACCATCGTCGCCTCCGGCCGCCATCCGTGCCAGCGCCGCCCTCCTCCGCCCGCGCTTCCTGCCGCTAACGTCCACGCTTCTCGCCTCCTCTGGCACCGGTCGCCTCCTCTGCCGCCGGTCGCCTCCTCTGCCGCCGGTCGCCTCCTCCGCCGCCCGCGCTTCCCGCCTCCTCTGCCGCCGGTCGCCGTCGGCCTGCATCGCCTCCCGCGCTGACCCGCAGGTAAGCCCCTTTCTGTTAGATTTTAGGATTTAGTTAGTTAATTATATTTTAGGTTAGTTTTAGTTTTAGGTTAGATTTTAGGTTAGTTTAGGTTAGTTTTAGTTTTAGGTTATATTAGGTTAGTTTTAGTTTTAGTGGTTATTTTAGGTTAGTTTAGGTTATTTTAGGATTTAGTTAATTTTAGTTTTAGTTAGATTTAGTTTTTAGTTTTAGTTTTAGTTAGTTTTAGTTTTAGTACTTGTTAGTATAAGTTAATTAGCTAGGGTTTTTTAATTATTATTATTAGTTAGATTTAGTTTCTTAGCTAGGGTTTTTTTAATTATTATTATTAGTTTAATTGTTATTAATTAGTTTCTTAGCTAGGGTTTTTTAGTTAATTGTTAGTTAAGTTAAGTGTTAGTTTCTTAGTTAATTGTTAGTTAAGTTAAGTGTTAGTTTCTTAGTTAATTGTTAGTTAAGTTAAGTGTTAGTTTCTTAGAATTAGTTAATTTTAGATGTTAAGTTATTTGTTAGTTAATTTTAGATGTTAAGTCATTTGTTAGTTAATTTTAGATGTTAAGTTATTTGTTAGTTAGATTAAGTTATTTAATATAGCGTGCATTCTAACTAATAACTGTCGGTATTTTGCAGAAACTATGGATCCACATAGCAGGAACCTAGAGGAGAAAGAAATTCTCGAAGATATAATCAACGACGCCCCCAATGTTGAACCAGCTGAATCTCCGTCGTTGTATCTGAACCCCTCCGGAGATGGAATGGAGGTCGACCGATATGAAGATGAAGTCGACGGGGAAGGCGATAGCTCCGATGATGGAGAAGGCGATAGCTCCGCTGATGGAGAAGCCGGTGGATAATTAACGAAGTCCGGCGAGGTATATATATGAAGTTCGGCAATCACTTGTAATATGTGAAAAATATTGGAGATAGCTGTAAATTGTATACATATACAACGAATGTTTCTCTTTTTAGGCCTCCACATCGAGCAAAGCTACAAAATGAGGCCCCACCAAAAAGTTGGATGCATGAACACATTACACCTTTGAGGTCATATTGCCTATGGGCGAACCCAAGCTTCCTAAGGTTGCCGACACATTCAAGAAGCAATGCGGAGTTTTGGTTACAGATCACGTCCCGATCAGCGTTCGGGAGTGGAACAAGCACAAAGGGGCAGACGATAGTGAGTATGTCGCCGAAAGGTACAAAGAGAGTTTTTGGAATGATCTCATGGCACATTTCAACCTGCCAAAATGTGAGAATGAAGACGCTGCAAGACAACTGAGGACCAAAGTCAAGCAGTGGACTCTAAAGAATATGGCCGATCTGTTTCAGGTGTGGAAGAAAAAATTATGGAGAAACTATCTGAAGACAAAGAAAGTGCCAGTATACGAAGGGTATCTAGCGAAGCAGGCAAATCACTAGAAGGCATTTCAGGAGTACAAGGAGTCAGAAGATGCCAAGGCATTATCAGAAAAGAACAAGAAAAATACTGAGAAGAAGAAATATCACCACACGCTGGGGCCAGGGGGCTACGAGACTGCCATCCCAAAGTGGGATAAGAAAGGGCAAGAGATGATTGCTAAAGGGATCACACCTGAACCCATCCGTGATGAGTGGGAAATGAGAGCAAGAAATTGGTTCCTTGCACATGGTGGTTCGTACGATGAACTAACAGGGGACCTTATCTGCAGTGACGGTCTTAGGATACCCAGGGAAAATTGGAAAAAAATAGTGAAAGAAATTAAAGAGGGAAAAAGATAGTTCACTCCAGATAGAGAGAAAGACTTGCTCACACTGGTCCTCGGGAATGACGAACACGGAGGATGAACGCGAGGCTTTGGTCCTTCTTACCCGTGGTGGCTTGGGTTTGCCAAAGACCAAGAGACTTACAGAAGCCGAGCGAGAGCAAAGAAGCGACAGCAGGATGAGTAAAATGACAAGTTCAACCAGTTGCTTGCCAGACTTAATGAGCAACAGCAGCAGATTGACAAACTTAGAGGAGTAGTGCGCCAGCAAGATCCTGCACTCGATATTACCGCCGGCCCATCTAAGCGGAAAAGCAGCGTGGCTGAATCTGAGGCCCCGACTGACAATGCACGACGAATGATAGAGGGCGGTCCTGGCTACCCCGTGGATGGAATCAAGGAGTCAACATCATGTGAACTCCATCAGAGAATGAAGAACATATCCATGAAGGTGGCCGTCGGACAAGCTTTGCCTTCTGACCCTGATGTACGCTGGCATGGCCGTGAGATTCCAGCTGGCTATGCTAAAGTCGGGGTGGATGAAATCATGACGGGGTTTTATGATATGGAGCTTGACATCGCTGAACCCGAAGATGAGAGGACACTTGGAGAAGTACTGGGTGGAGTCATTCTATGGGACAAGAACTACATCAAGCTTCAAGGTCGGCCCCAAGGACAACACCGCCTCTGAGTCGTTGCAGGTCACCTACACCTCCATCACCTCCAAGCCCTCCACATGACTACAACCACCACAACACGA
Source organism: Dactylis glomerata (assembly GCA_007115705.1). Taxonomy (NCBI): domain Eukaryota; kingdom Viridiplantae; phylum Streptophyta; class Magnoliopsida; order Poales; family Poaceae; genus Dactylis; species Dactylis glomerata. Next base: position 6,365,477 of record QXEO01002107.1, on the reverse strand, counting down.
GTCCATCTCGATCACCGCCGCCGGACTTGGGTCGGCCGTCTCCGCCGCCGACCGCTAAGGAAACTAAGTGGAAGCGTGCCAGCAAGAACGCTGCATCGATGAGTTCTAAGCGATGGAGACCCCCAAAGTGAAAACTGTCGCCCCTCCCAAAGGTACCTCATCCTAATCTTCCCATCAGACCTTATGATCGTACCCCCGAGGAAAACGCTAGGATCGCAAAGGAACATTATGATGCGCAGATGAAAAAGAAGGAACCCGAGCCCCGCCCGGAATACACTGAGAAGCAAAAAGAATATGCAAAATACTTACTGACCCTTCCATCGCAGTATGACTTGCAACATAAGCCTGATGACTATCTACGCACATTGCAGAAGAAAGGGAAAATGAGCAGATCACGTGCAAGTGCAAGTGGGAGCAAATCAAGTACAAGTATAAGCAAAAAAAGATCAGACGTTCCTCAGCTTGGACAATAGGCCAAACAATTGATCCCATCCCTCAGGGTGTTATCCGAGAATGTTCCCTCTCTGGTGCAGGGGCAAAAGTTGGAAATAGCATAGAAGTGGGTGGATGAATGGGGTATGAGTGTTGAAGACGTTCTGGCTTCCCAAGACGAGAGGTTTCCCAAGGCTGTTGTAGCCCCTAAGCCTAAATTTGTCATGGGAGGGCCTTTGGTCAGCAAAGAAAGGTTGGATGATCTCCCAACAAATATGCGTTACTTGCATACATGATACATGCTGTTGCAGAGGAGCTAGCGGACTTTTTGAGGACAGAAGCTGTAGATGATAAAGGAAGATTTAGTGTAGCTAGGGGCCATTACTAATGTTGGTCCATGTAATTGAATAGACGGGCTCTAGTCCCGGTGATTGTGATCTCCATATAATTGTATATATATACTCGATCGTAAGATAAGTTATCTTACATATATATGCACTAGCATGTATGCGTAGAATTATATGAAAAGTGTTTTTAAAATGAAAAAAGAAATAAAATAAAATACAACAAAATAATTCCCCCAAACACCTAAACCCTAAAACCCTAAAACAAAACAAAATTTGTAGAGGCTCTTTAGTCCCGGTCCATGTTACAAACCGGGACTAAAGGGCCTGTCCCTGAGGGCGCTCCGAGGCGCCCACGTGGAGGCCCTCTAGTCCCAGCTCGTAACAGGGCCGGGACTAAAGGTTTAGCCTTTTGTCCCACCTCTGGAGTCCCGGTTGGAAAACCGGGACTAAAGGCCCTTACAGGCCGGGACTAAAGGCCCTGTCCCCACTAGTGAGCCCTTCATTCTTCATCAAAAGATCCATCAACCAACAGAGCGTTCCATCCGGAGTAGGGTTTTGGCCAAGGTGCATTTGCAGGGCGTGAAGATGAAACACAAGCCTGCATCGTGGGCACACAAAGACTTTTTCCTTTGATCACCTCCGTTACAGACTGTTTTCGGATTTGGAACAGTGAATCAAAATAGCTAATGAGATACCGCTTTGTCACTTCAGTAGGGGGCAAAACTTTGCCATGACTCAGATCATTACGCAGGTGCCAGATGCTCCAAGTTAGCATGATAATCATGTTTTTAACCTCAGCTGGGACCGAACCATGCAAGTAAATCAAACAGCCATTCATGTCCCATGTTAAACCATGTAATATACCCGTATTGGATATAGAGTAGTACTCTACCCCAATATGGATACCTCTTTGTATACATGCTTGTGAGGGCTATACCTCGTCTATATTCATTTCCGCCACAACAGATTTTACATGGTATCAGAGCAGGTCTCCTCCAAGACCTAGCCGCCGCCGCCGCCTACCACCGCCGCCCACCTTGGGCCGCCGTCACACGCTGCCGCCTACACAACACACCGCCGCCGCCTATAGCTGCTCCTCTACTGCTGCACGCCACCACGAAAACCCTAGCCACCGCCGCTTGATCCGAGCCGCCGCCACCTATACAACATACAAAACCCTAGACACAAAACCGCCGCCTCCTGCTGTCGCACGCCGCCGCCAAGACACGACATGACACCGCCACCGCCTGCCGCTGCTCTCTGCCGCCGCTCGCCGCTGCTAAAACCCTAGCCTAGATCGCTAGCTACAAATCTCGATGGCGTCTTCTTCATCCATGTCGACGCTCGCCACCAACCTTGGCGCTTCTCCGTCGCTCAAACTTAAGCGCGACAACATGCTCTTCTGGAAGGCGTTGGTCTTCCCTCACCTGCGCTGTGCTCTAGCCTTCGGTCTTCTTAATGGCTCCAATGCAGCGCCGTCCAAGATGATGGAGGCCACTGATGATGCTGGTAAGAAAATCTCCATACCAAACCCGGACTACGCCACCTGGATTGCAAGGGATCAGTTTGTGCAGGGATGGCTCAATGAATCTCTCTCACCGAACATCCTTGCACACATTCTGGACAAGACCTCCACTGCTGAAACCTGGGCCACAATCTCTGCTATGTTCGCCAGCGCCTCCAAGGCAAAGGTGTCTCATCTGTGGACTGCCCTCAACAACACCAAGAAGAAGGAGATGACTACAGAGCAGTATCTCTCCAAGACGACTGGCTTCCGTTCTGAACTTGCTGCTGCTGGTAAATTCATTGAAGATGAGGAGATGATCAGCTATATCACTGCTGGTCTTGGGGCTGCATACAATCACTTGGTTGACAGGGTTGAGAACACGTCTAGCATTACTCTTGATGATGTGACACACCAGATTAATGCCTTTGATATGCGCCAGTCCCTGCTTGCTGAGGCTACCGATGTTGATCCTGCTCCCTTTGTGTCATCCGCCAACCTCAGCAGTCGCCCCCGCAGTAGCTTTATTCCTGCACATGATAACCGTTATGATGATGACAGGCGCCGCGATGAGACACGTCATGATGACAGGCGTCGTGATGACTGGCGCCGTGATGATAGGCGCTGTGATGACTGGCGCCGTGATGACTGGCGCCGCGATGATAGTCGTCGTGATGAGCCACACCGTGATGATAGGCGCCGCGATGAGCCGCGCCATGATGAGCCACGCCGTGATGATAGGCGCCGTGATGAGTCCAGGCGCCATGATGGAGGGGGCAAGGCGCGCCCAGACCGTGCACCTACTCCCTTTGTTGATGTACGCTGCCACATTTGCAAGATATATGGTCACCCTGCCAGTGATTGTTGGTGGCGCTATGGCAATGATTCTGATGATGTAGGAGATCGTGATAACAAGGCTGCCCATGCTGCGGCCTATGGCATTGACACCAACTGGTACACCGACACTGGCGCCACCGACCACATCACTGGTGCTCTGAGCAAGCTCACCACTCATGACAAGTACCAGGGACGTGACCGTGTGCACACTGCAGACGGCAATGGTATGAAAATCAACCACATTGGTCGTTCAATATTGCATACCCCTAATAGTTCTTTGCATCTTAAAAACATTCTCCATGTTCCTAGTGCATCTAAAAATCTGTTGTCTGTCCACAAACTTACACTTGATAATCATGTCTTTATTGAGTATCATCCTTTTTTCTTTTTGATAAAGGATCTGGACACACGAAGAATTATGTTTAAAGGTCCCTGTCAAGGTGGTCTCTACCCGTAAACTTTCCCATACCCCTGAAATAAATCCATATGTTTGTGATTCTTGCCAACTTGCAAAGAGTCACCAGTTGCCATATCCTGTGTCCACCAGTGTTTCTACTACTCCCTTGGAGTTAGTGTTTTCTGATGTAAGGGGTCCAGCACTTGTCTCTGTTGGCAAACATGAATATTATGTAAGCTTTATTGATGATTTTAGCAAGTTTACATGGATATATCTTCTTAAGAAGCGCTCTGATGTGTGTCAAGTTTTCCAAAACTTCCAGCAACTTGTTGAGTGCAAGTTTGCTAAGAAAATAGTCACCATGCAAACTGATTGGGGTGGTGAATATGAAAAACTTCATGGTTTCTTTCAAAAAGTTGGCATTACTCACCATGTCTCATGCCCTCATGCGCATCAGCAAAATGGTTCCGCTGAGCGCAAACATCGTCATATTGTTGAAGTTGGTCTTGCCCTGCTTGCAAATGCGTCTATGCCACTTAAATTCTGGGATGAAGCTTTTCTTACAGCCACTTTTCTCATTAATCTTCTTCCTAGTAAGGTGATCAATTTTGACACCCCTACAGAGCATCTTCTTGGTGCATCACCAAACTATGAAGCCTTGCGCATTTTTGGTTGTGCCTGCTGGCCAAACTTGCGCCTCTACAACAAGAGAAAACTCTCTTTTCAATCCACTCGATGTGTCTTCCTAGGATACAGCTCCCATCATAAAGGAGTCAAATGTCTTGACACCTCCACTGGTCGTGTCTATATCTCCAGAGATGTAGTGTTTGATGAATCTGTGTCTCCCTTTGCATCTCTCAATCCAAATGCTGGAAAGCATTTTCAAAAAGAAATTCTTCTTTTACCTTCAGATACACCATCTACTTTAGGGGATGCAAATATTGATGACTATATGCCATTGCCTGTTGTGCCTAATGTTCATCCAGTTATTTCAGAACTTGTTGCTCCAGATGATCAGGATAATGGTGCTAATGATGCTAATGCAAGTACTGAAGAAGATGGAGAAAATTTAGCCAACACTGATGCTCGACATGTTGTGCACAGAGACGTGCAAGCGGACATGCATGGCACAGGTGCGGATCCCAAGCTAGGCACGGATTCCGATAGCGCTGCCTCATGTGGGTTTGCTGGAGCCTCCTCGTCGCCGTCGTCTTCTCCTGGTCGCTCTCGCTCTGCGTCCTCGACGCGCGGTGCTACATCCTCAACACATCTGTTTCCTGCACCAGTGTCTCCAGCTTGTCACATATACACACGACGCCGACATCATTCTACGTCTCCGCCACCTGCACCCTCACCTCCTGTGTCTGATGTTGGTGGTGATGATAGCCCTGGTGGGACTGACAGGGAAAATGATGATTCTATGTCTCCGTCTTCACCTATTGCTGAAGTTGCTGAACCTTTGACACGCTTACAGAAAGGTATATGACAACCAAAACAATATACTGATGGTACTATTCGATATGGTATGTTTACCTCTATAGGTGAACCCAGCACTCTTGTTGAAGCTCTTGAGGATACACGCTGGCATCAAGCAATGCAAGATGAATATGATGCGCTGATGGACAACAAAATGTGGCATCTTGTTCCTCCGAGTTCCACTCGCAATCTTATAGATTGTAAGTGGGTCTATCGTGTCAAGAAAAATGTTGATGGCTCTATAGACAGATATAAAGCTCGCCTGGTTGCAAAAGGCTTCAAACAAAGGTATGGCATTGACTATGAAGACACCTTCAGTCCAGTGGTTAAAGCAGCAACTATTAGATTGGTTCTTTCTGTTGCTGTCTCCCGTGGCTGGAGTTTGCGGCAGCTAGATATCAAGAACGCGTTTTTACATGGCGTTCTGGAGGAGGAGGTCTATATGAAGCAACCCCCAGGTTTTGAAAATCGACAAACTCCACATTTCATCTGCAAGCTTGATAAAGCCCTTTATGGTCTCAAACAAGCTCCTCGTGCATGGTTTGCTAGACTCAGTAACAAGCTGCATGATCTTGGTTTTGTTCCATCCAAGGGTGACACATCATTGTTTCTCTATAACAAGTCTGGTATCATTATATATGTTCTAATCTATGTTGATGATATTATAGTGACAAGCTCCTCTCATAAGGCTATCAGTGCACTCCTTCATGATCTCAGACATGACTTTGCTCTTAAGGATTTGGGTCCTCTTCACTTCTTTCTGGGTATTGAGGTGAAACAAACTCATGATGGTCTCCATCTTACTCAAGAGAAATATGCTGCAGATATCCTTACAAAAGTCGGTATGCTTCAATGTACTTCATCACCTACTCCTTTGTCCTCAAGCGAATCCTTGTCTTTGATTCAAGGGGATCCTCTTGGTCCTGATGATAGTACACAGTATAGAAGCATTGTAGGTGTATTATAGTACTTGACTTTAACAAGGCTAGATATATCATTTTCTGTTAATAAGGTCTGTCAGTTTTTGCATGCTCCTACTACTTACATTGGACAGCTGTGAAGAGAATCTTGAGATATATCAAAGGGACTCTGAAAACTGGTCTTACATTTAGGAGATCATCTTCAGTTCTGCTCAGTGCTTTTTCGGATGCAGATTGGGCGGCTTGTCCTGATGACAGAAAATCTACTGGAGGCTTTGCTGTGTTTTTTGGTCCAAACCTTATTTCCTGGAGTGCTAGAAAGTAGGCTACAGTGTCACGGTCAAGTACTGAGGCTGAATATAAGGCTGTTGCAAATGCTACTACTGAGCTTATATGGGTTAAAGCGTTACTTAAGGAGCTTGGAGTTACACTTAAGCAAAAGCCATGTTTATGGTGTGATAATTTGGGTGCTACATATTTGTCAGCTAACCCTATTTTTCATGCTAGAACAAAGCATATTGAGATTGAATTTCACTTTGTTCGTGAAAGAGTTGCAAACAAACAGCTGGACATCAGGTTCATTTCAACTAAAGATCAGCTTGCAGATGGCTTCACAAAGGCTCTTCCTATAAAACACTTGGAGGCTTTTAAGACTAATCTCAACCTCTCTCCAGGTTTAGATTAAGGGAGAGTGTTAAACCATGTAATATACCCATATTGGATATAGAGTAGTACTCTACCCCAATATGGATACCTCTTTGTATACACGCTTGTGAGGGCTATACCTCGTCTATATTAACACGCACCACGAGCCCGAAAGGGTATCGTTTCCGCCACAACAGATTTTACATCCCGTATTTTTGATGCTAACCTTACTAGGTAGTGGCCAGACCTCACGCATACAGTCCCACACAAGCGGAGGGACAAGCAACCAGGACATGGAAAGAATCCTCATCAGCAACACCACACATAACCGGCAAGTACCATTTGTTTCAATGTGCCTCCTCTTCATATTTTTCGTGTGGCCAGAGCACCTGTGACGACCTTCCATGCAAAATTTTCATCTTTTGTGGCATCGATGATTTCCAAATCATATTCCAAACAGGTCTCTTGCCGTCTGGTCTTGAACTTGTGGCTCCACCTGTAGTTTGCTCGACATGGTTTGCAACTGCAAGGTGGTATGCACTACGAACTGTGAAATTCCCAGTTTTCTCTGGTTGCCAAGCAACAAAATCCTCTTGAGCTCTTGGTGAAGTTCGAATTTTTAATATTTCCTCTACATCCACTGGTCTGAAATACTTCACCAGTCGTGCAATATTCCAAGCACCCTGGGCATCTAGGCTAATCTGAGCATTAGTAGCGACTAATCAACCAAACTGACATATCTGAGCTGTGTTTCTCATTCCGTCTAGGCAAAAATTAACTATCTCGTCTTGCCGCACCAATGAGCGTGTCTAGTGGTATAAATAAGCCAATTCGGTGAAACAAAAAAAAATTCCTAAAAGTTTGGCAAAGAAAGAATTGGATCCAGCGGAAAGCAACAAATATAGCCTTGTCCTGCACGCTGGTCAAGTCGCACTAGCTGCAGGTTAGTCAGTGTCCAATCCATCACTCAGGTCAGGTCAGATCACTGCATGTGTGCTTGTTTTGACGTGCATAATCTCTTCGGTCCCGTCAGATCGAGTAGCATCTTTTCGTGCAGTACTACATGCAGACCGTGCGAACTAGCCATTTGGCTCTCCATGCGCCGCAACATGTGTGCGATCGACTCCAACAGCTGTGTGTGTTAGGGGCAGGGTTTTCTCTCTCGAGCTATTTATTGCAATGGAATTTGGTTGTGGGCTTTGATTCATGGTCCAATACAAATTCTGAAATTCTCATGGCCCATTCATACTTAGCAAGGGGTGTCATCAAAGTTTAGTCTCACATTGTTAGTTCGAGGGGAGTTGCACCAATATATATAGTGGGATGTTCTACTACCTCCTAAAGTGAGAGAAGAGGAGAGGCTTACACGCGCGCTTCTCCTCCTCCGCCGCCCGCCTCGCCTCGTCACGACGCGCGCGCGCCGCGGTTTGCGGAATTATGCCTCGGTGCCAAGCATACTCACGCAGTATCACATCCCATCTCTCGCCTCCAGAGCCTTGCGCCGCCGCTACACCTTCTCCATCCCCTCTTCTAGCGTGCACCAGACGACGGGACAGTAGGCCTCCGGAACCCCGCCTCTTGTGAACCTGTACGGGTGAGGGGCGATCAGGTTTTTGGGGAGCGCTTCTGCGCGACTACTGACGGCATCACGTCGACCGACGACTCCTTCCTCGACGAGGACAATCTGTACCCATCTTTTCGAGTTTCTGTTACAATTTCTTGTACTAGCGTTTGGAATAGATGTGATCTCTTTATCTGTGTTAGATGTGATCTGTTCGTCTATTCTGCTAGTATGCATGATTAGGTTAATTCCTACAATTATCATCATGCTTTATTATTGGTTATTTCAGATTAAATCTTATGGTAGATTGCTTATATATTCAACAATCCAAAAACCTGATTATAGACAACTGAGTCCAACTGGCTTGGCCGCGGCTACCGGGCCGCCTCCCTTTGATGGTGTCCATTATAAGAGATGGCGCACGAGAGCAGTTCTATGGTTGAAAAACCTAGGCTACTATAGCGCCACTCTTGGCAGACCTGAGGGAGATCTTTCTCCTGCTCAGGAGGAAGCTTTTCAAAAAGTCGACACCATGTTTATGGGGGCTTTGTTCAACATTCTTGGTGACAATATTGTTGACACCTATATGTCATTTGATAATGGCAAGGATGTGTGGGATGCGCTGGAAGCCAAGTTTGGTGTTTCTGACGCTGGCACTGAGCTGTATATCATGGAGTAATTCTATGGTTATAAGATGACTGATGACCGTCCCATTGTGGAGCAGGCTCATGAGATACAGTCTCTTGCCAAAGAACTCAAGCAGTTCAAGTGTACCTTACCAGACAAGTTCGTGGCCGGTGGCATTATTGCCTAGCTTCCTCCTTTATGGAGGAACTTTGCTACTTCTCTGAAACATAAGAGACAGGAGTTTTCCGTTTCAGATCTCATTGGTTCTCTTCATGTTGAGGAAAAGGCGAGAGCAAAGGATACACGTGTTCGAGGTTTTGATGGAAGTTCTAGTGCACATGTGGTGCAGAAAAATAACTTCCAGTCTCACAAGTCCAAGAATAAGAACAAGTTTGAGGGCAAGGGAAAGTTTGACGGCAAGAACAAGGCCTCACAGACTACCAACTTCCAGAAAAAGACTGAGTATAAGAAGAAAGGATCCTGCCATGTGTGTGGTGATCCGAATCATTGGGCTCCTAGCTTCCCTAAACGCTTTGATAAGCGTTCACATGGAAACGGCGGCAATTCTGCCAATATTGTTGTTGGTGATACCGATTTGAAGGATGCTGGGTATGGTATATTTCCTACTATCCTTTCAGTTTGTCATTCGCCTGAATGGTGGATAGACACCGGTGCCAATATACATGTATGTGCTGATATTTCCATGTTTTCTTCTTATCAGGTCGCACGGGCTGGCTCCGTGCTGATGGGAAATGGCTCACGTGCTTTTGTTCAAGGTTTTGGTACGGTAAATCTGAAGTTCACTTCGGGGAAGACCGTACAGCTGAAGAATGTGCAGCACGTTCCCTCCATCAATAAAAATCTCGTCAGTGGATCTCTTTTGTGTTGAGATGGTTTTAAGTTGGTTTTTGAGTCCAATAAAGTTGTAATATTGAAGTATGGACAATTTGTTGGGAAAGGCTATGAGTGCGGAGGCTTGTTCTGCCTTTCTTTGTCAGATTTATGCACTAAAGTTATTAATCATGTTTGCAATGATAATGAGTCCAATATTTGGCATTCACGACTTTGTTATATTAACTTTGGTTGCATGACGCGGCTAGCCAATATGAGTTTAATTCCAAAATTTACTAATGTCAAGGGCTCTAAGTGCCAAGTGTGTGTATGCAAGCAAAGCAACCTCGCAAGTCTCACAAGACTGCAGAGGCAAGAGACTTGGCACCACTAGAGCTCATTCATTCAGACCTTTGTGAGATGAATGGTGAGTTGACAAAAGGTGGAAAGAAATATTTCATGACATTAATTGATGATTCCACCAGATACTATTATGTGTATCTTCTGAAATCTAAAGATAAAGCTTTGAACTTTTTCAAAATCTATAAAGCTGAAGCAGAAAACCAACTTGATCGAAAGATTAAGCGGCTTAGGTCTGATCATGGTGGAGAGTACTTTTCCAATGAATTTGATTCTTTTTGTGCGGAACATGGTATAATCCATGAGAGGACGCCTCCCTACTCGCCCCAATCTAATGGGGTGGCTGAAAGAAAGAACCGTACTCTATCTGATTTGGTTAATGCCATGTTAGACACATCAGGTCTTTCCAAGGCATGGTGGGGGGAGGCGATCTTGACTGCGTGTCATGTCCTAAATCGTGTTCCCACTAAGAACAAAGAAATTACACCATTTGAGGAATGGGAAAAGAAAAGGTTAAAACTCTCTTACTTACGGACTTGGGGTTGTTTGGCAAAGGTCAACTTGCCAATACCCAAGAAGCGAAAGCTTGGACCAAAAACCGTGGACTGTGTTCTTCTGGGATATGCGTTTCATTTTGATAGTAAAATCTGAAGTACCTGACATGCGTGTTGGTACTATTATGGAGTCGAATGATGCGACTTTCTTTCTTTGAGGACATCTTTCCAATGAAAGGTTCGTCTAGCTCATCAAATCAGGAGATGCCTAGTTCATCTAGTCAAGAATTATTTACAATTCCTGAACCCACCATTTCGATAGAACACTCTGATAATCCTGTGGAGGATAACAATGAAGCTCCTACTAGGAGTAAGAGACGGAGGACTGAAAAGACCTTTGGTGATGATTTCATTGTATACCTCGTGGATGACACTCCCACTTCTATTTCAGAAGCCTATGCATCTCAAGATGCTGACTACTGGAAAGAAGCCGTTCGCAGTGAGATGGATTCCATCTTGGCAAATGGAACTTGGGAAATTACTGATCGTCCTTATGGGTGCAAACCTGTAGGATGTAAGTGGGTGTTCAAGAAAAAGCTTAGACCTAATGGTACTATTGAGAAGTACAAGGAACGTCTTGTTGCCAAGGGTTATACCCAAAAAGAAGGCAAAGACTTCTTTGATACTTATTCTCTAGTGGCTAGATTGACCACCATTCGAGTACTACTATCCTTGGCTGCCTCGCATGGTCTTCTCGTTCATCAAATGGACGTTAAGACGGCTTTCCTAAATGGAAAGTTAGATGAGGAGATTTATATGGATCAACCGGATGGATTTGTGGTACGTGGTCAAGAAGGAAAGGTGTGTAAGTTGCTGAAGTCTTTGTATGGTCTTAAGCAAGCATCTAAGCAGTGGCATGAGAAGTTTGAAAGAACCTTAACTGCTGTAGGCTTTGTTGTTAACGAAGCTGACAAGTGTGTGTACTATCGCCATGGTGGGGGCGAGGGAGTCATCTTATATCTATATGTTGATGATATACTGATTTTTGGGACCAGTCTTGATGTTATCAAGGAGGTCAAAGACTTTCTATCTCGTTGCTTTGAGATGAAAGATCTAGGAGTGGCTGATGTGATCTTGAACATCAAGCTGCTGAAAGATGACGATGGTGGGATAACACTGCTTCAATCTCACTATGTGGAAAAGATCTTGAGTCGTTTTGGGTATAGCGACTGCAAGTCTTCTCCTACGCCATATGATCTTAGCATGTTGGTTCGAAAGAATCAGAGAGATCCTAAGGATGCTAAAGATCAACTGAGATATTCTCAGATTATTGGCTCGCTTATGTATTTGGCCAGCGCTATGAGGCCTGACATCTCTTTTGATGTTAGCAAGTTGAGTCGATTTGTGTCAAATCCTGGAGATGTTCATTGGCAGGCCCTTGAAAGGGTTTTGCGTTATTTGAGTGGCACTGCGAGCTATGGAGTTCACTACTCTGGGTATCCAAGGGTACTTGAAGGGTATAGTGACTCAAATTGGATTTCTGATGCTGATGAGACTAAGGCCATGAGTGGTTATGTGTTTACACTTGGTGGTGGTGCTGTTTCCTGGAAGTCTTACAAGAAGAACATCTTAACAAGGTCAACTATGGAAGCAGAACTCACAGCATTAGACACAGCCACTGTTGAAGCAGAGTGGCTTCGAGAGCTCTTGATGGACTTGCCTGTGGTTGAAAAACCTATACCCGCAATTCCTATGAACTGTGATAATCAAACTGTGATCATCAAAGTAAACAGTTCTAAGGACAATATGAAGTCATCAAGACATGTGAAGAGAAGATTGAAATCTGTCAGGAAAATGAGAAACTCCAGAGTTATTGCATTGGATTATATCCAAATATCTAAAAATCTTGCAGATCCCTTCACAAAGGGTCTATCACACAATGTGATAGATAATGCATCGAGGGAGATGGGTTTGAGACCCACACTTTGAGTTGCCCACAGTGGTAACCCACTCTATGTGATCGGAGATCCCGTGAATTAGAGTTGGGAGACAAGCTGTTGGTCAGCTGAGAGGAGAGTATCCTTACATTATACTACCACTCCATATAGATGCAATATTCTCCTATTCTGCATGGCAGGTTGATATTTATCTTAATGTGTTCTAAGTGGCTTTTTATAGCAAAGATGTTGTCCTGCATAACATCTTTTGAAGAACATACCTATATGAGTCTGACTGTCAAATGTCGTAGTCTATGGGAGTTGGGTGCTCTCTAATAAACTCATGAAAGGCCATGGAGTATGACACATAAGCTCCAAACCGCGGGGAAGCCTTGTGGCAACCTAGTATAGGTCTAGGATTTGTGTGAAACTAGTGCGCACCAAGCTTATAGTTCAAGGCATAGTCCACTATTCAAGTTGCAATCTAGTGTAGCATAAAGTTCTGAGTGGAAGTTCAACTTAACAGTCTCCACCTCGCACTGGTATATAAACAATGTTCTGGAACTGTTTGATGTGATGTGACGAGATGTGCCAATGAGACTTTGTGGGGGATTGTTGGAATTTGGTTGTGGGCTTTGGTCCATGGCCCAATACAAATTCTGAATTTCTCATGGCCCATTGATGTATACGCACGCGTCTGTTCTTGTAGACAGTGTTGGGCCTCCAAGTGCAGAGGTTTGTAGAGCAGCAGCAAATTTCCCTTAAGTGGATCACCCAAGGTTTATCAAACTCAGGGAGGAAGAGGTCAAAGCTATCCCTCTCAAGCAACCCTGCAATTACGATACAGAAAGTCTCTTGTGTCCCCAACACACCCAATACACTTGTCAGATGTATAGGTGCACTAGTTCGGCGAAGAGATAGTGAAATTCAAGTGGTATAGATGATTATAAGTAGTAAATGCAATCTGGAATAAAAATGGCAGCAAGCAAACAAGTAACAAGACAGCAAGTAAACGGTGTGCAAAGCTTGGAAACAAGGCCTAGGGATCATACTTTCACTAGTGGACACACTCCCAACAAATATAACATAATTAAACAAATAAATAACTTCTCTTCACTATGGTACTCTGAATTACTCTCCTATTGAATAACACTAATCATTGCGTAGGGCTACGAAGCACTCCTCAAAGTTCATCAAGTACTTGACAAACACCACTCATAGAGATATCCAAATCAAATCACAACTCAAGATAGATATTATTGCAACTCAGACCAAGTACTAACACGGTGCACACACTGTCAACATTACACCATGAAAGGAGGAATAGATCACTTCAATACTATCATAGTGATAATTATTCTCATAATCCATAAGAGATCACAATCGTAGCCTAGACCAAGTACCAGCACGATGCACGCACTGTCACTGTTACACCATGGCAGGAGGAATAGATTACTTTAATAACACACTAGAGTACACATAATGAAGAAGAGTAACATCTACTTATTCAACATGATACAAAGCTCATGATCACATAAAGATCACATCATGGGAGATAGAGGTGAACCACATAGCTACCGGTAGAGCCCTCAGCCCCGGGGATGAACTACTCCCTCCTCATCATAGGAGACAGCAAGGTTGATGGAGATGGCGGTGAGGTCGATGGAGACGGCGGAGACGGCGATGGAGACCGATGGAGATGGCTCCGGGGGCACTTCCCCGTCTCGGCAGGGTGCCGGAACAGAGACTTCTGTCCCTTGAAATGTGTCGACGGCGGCGGCGGAGCTACGGAACTGTTCTGGAAATTTTGCTGACTCCCCTAGGGTTTTCCATCCCGAGGCTTTATATAGGCGAAGGGGCGTCGTCAGGATTGGCCCCAGGCCTCCTCACACCTAGGCTGCGCGGCCAGGGCCTGGGCCACGCCGGCCTAGTGTGAGGCTGGCCTGTGGCCCCTCTCCTTCTGCTCTTCGGATCTCTGGAAGCTTCCGGGCAAAATAAGACTTCAGGAACTTGTTTCGTCCAATTCCGAGTATATTTCCTGTGTAGCTTTTCTGAAACACAAAAATAGCAGAAAACAGGGAACTGACACTGTGGCATCTTGTCAATAGGTTAGTTCTGGAAATCGCATAAAAACGCCACGAAGTGTAACGAAACACAAGGCAAATGGTGTAAAAACAAGCATGGAGCATCAAAAATTATGGATATGTTTGAGACGTATCAGCATCCCCAAGCTTAACTCCTACTCGTCCTCGAGTAGGTAAGTGATAACAAAAGAAATAATTTTTGAGGTGACATGCACCTACACAATCTTGATCATATATGTAAGCATTTGTGAGCTAGGATCATAAGAACTTAAAACATGGGCATGAAAGATATAATCTTGACAATAAAAACTTAGCAACCATGTTATAAACATGCAAATGAACACAGACAAAAGATCATGAAAATGAAACAATGAAAGTCAAACGTGTGTTCATATCATAAGGAAAAACATACAAATGGTTCTCAGCTTGTCCTTCATGGAGAGCAAAACATAAATGCATAGGACACCTTCAAGTTTAAGAGGGTGACTAGATACAAGTAATTTGAGAACAAGTGAAACCATAGTCATGAATCAATCAATGATAAACTTTGGGACAATGCACATTATACTCAGAATGACAACTATGCTCTCTTAATGGTGCATAAAGATAGAAGGTGGTGACTCAACATAAAAGTAAAAGAAAGGCCCTTCGCGGAGGGAAGCAGTGATTAAACATGTGCTAGAGCTTTTCATTTGTAAAACAGAGAGATAAAAATTGGTTTTGAGAGGTGGTTGTCTTTGTCAACGACTGGCAATGGGGTTCTTACTATCTTCCATATAAAAATGAAGCAAGTTTTTGAGAGAGAGATTGGCACTTTTTGTGCTCTTTTTATAAAACTTGGCACTCCTTCCCACCTTTTTTCCTTTCTCAAACCATGGCTAACCGATTCCATCGGGTGCCCACCAACATTCACATTCCATGGAGGAGTGCCTTTTTTTCTTTCTTTTTTTCTCTTTTTTTTTCTTTTTGGAATAAGACAATATGGAAGATAGCAAATCCGACCACTACGTCCCCATGAGCTAAAAATAGTGTCACAAAATGAGAAGTATTTTGAATGTTTTTTGAAAGGTAGCACATGAAATTTACTTGGAATGGCTTGTAAATACCATGCATAGGAATTTATAGTGGACACAATGGCAAACTTGGTTTTTGGGAGTTGGATGCACGAGTAGAGCTCATACTCAGTACAAAATGAGGGCTAGCAAAAGACTGGGAGTGACCAACTAAGAGAGCAATAACGGCCATAATCATGCAAAGCGACATTAAAAAAAGCATAAGATGGCATCAAAAGTCAAAAACTAAATGATCAAAGAGGCTATAGGCGACTTATTTTGTAGTCAACATGTGTAAGTGATGTCTACACACGCTTCTGTTCTTATAGACAGTGTTGGGCCTCCAAGTGCAGAGGTTTGTAGAGCAGCAGCAAGTTTCCCTTAAGTGGATCACCTAAGGTTTATCGAACTCAGGGAGGAAGAGGTCAAAGCTATCCCTCTCAAGCAACCCTGCAATTACGATACAAAAAGTCTCTAGTGTCCCCAACACACCCAATACACTTGTCAGATGTATAGGTGCACTAGTTCGGCGAAGAGATAGTGAAATACAAGTGGTATAGATGATTATAAGTAGCAAATGTGATTTGAAGTAAATATCGCTGCGAGCAAACAAGTAACAAAACAGGAAGTAAACGGTGTGCAATGCTTGGAAACAAGGCCTAGGGATCATACTTTCACTAGTGGACACACTCCCAACAAATATAACACAATTGAACAAATAAATAAATTCTCTTCACTATGGTACTCTGAATTACTCTCCTATTGAACAACACTAATCATTGCGTAGTGGCTACAGAAGCACCCCTTAAAGTTCATCAAGTACTTGACAAACACCACTCATAGAGATATCCAAATCAAATCACAATTCAAGATAGATATTATTGCAACTTAGACCAAGTAGTAACACGGTGCACACACTGTCAACATTACACCATGAAAGGAGGAATAGATCACTTCAATACTATCATAGTAATAATTATTCTCATAATCCATAAGAGATCACAATCGTAGCCTAGACCAAGTACCACCATGATGCACGCACTGTCACCGTTACACCATGGCAAGAGGAATAGATTACTTTAATAACATCACTAGAGTACACATAATATCTGAATAATAACATTTACTTGTTCAACATGATACAAAGCTCACGATCACATAAAGATCACATCACGGGAGAGAGAGGTGAACCACATAGCTACCGGTAGAGCCCTCAGCCTCGGGGATGAACTACTCTCTCCTCATCATAGGAGACATCAAGGTTGATGGAGATGGTGGTGAGGTCAATGGAGACGGTGAAGACGGCGATGGAGACCGATGGAGATGGCTCCGGGGGCACTTCCCCATCCCGGCAGAGTGCCGAAATAGAGACTTCTGTCCCCCGAAATTTGTCTTCGACGGCGGCGGCGCTGCAGAACTGTTTCTGGAAAATTGCCGACTCCCTTAGGGTTTTCCATCCCGAGGCTTCTTATAGGCGAAGGGGCATCGTCAGGGGGCAGCCAGGGGCTCCTCACACCAGGGTGGCGCGGCCAGGGCCTAGGCCGCGCCACCTGTGTGTGAGGGCGGCCTCTGGCCCTCCTCCGGCTCTCTTTCGGTCTTCGGGAAGCTTCCGGGAAAAATAAGACTTCTGGAACTTGTTTCGTCCAATTTCGAGAATATTTCCTGTGTAGCTTTTCTGAAACACAAAAACAACAGAAAACAGGGAACTGGCACTGTGGCATCTTGTCAATAGGTTATTTCCGGAAATCGCATAAAAGTGCCACGAAGTGTAACGAAACACAAGGCAAATGGTGTAAAAACTAGCATGGAGCATCAAAAATTATAGATACGTTTGAGACATATCAGCATCCCCAAGCTTAACTCCTGCTCGTCCTCGAGTAGGTAAGTGATAACAAAAGAAATAATTTTTGAGGTGACATGCACCTACACAATCTTGATCATATATGTAAGCATTTGTGAGCTGGGATCATAAGAACTTAAAACATGGGCATGAAAGATATAATCTTGACAATAGAAGCTTAGCAACCATGTTGTAAACATGAAAATGAACGCAAACAAAAGATCATGAAAATGAAACAATGAAAGTCAAACGTGTGTTCAAATCATAAGGAAAAACATACAAATGGTTTTCAGCTTGTCCTTCAAAGAGAGCAAAACATAAATGCATAGGACACCTCAAAGTTTAAGAGGGCGACTAGATACAAATAATTTGAGAACAAGTGAAACCAACAATATGAATCAATCAATGAACTTTGGGACAATGCATATTACACTAAGAATGACAACTATGCTCTCTTAATGGTGCATAAAGGTAGAAGGTGATGACTCAACATAAAAGTAAAAGAAAGGCCCTTCGCAGAGGGAAGCAGTGATTAAACATGTGCTAGAGCTTTTCATTTGTAAAACAGAGAGATAAAAATTGGTTTTGAGAGGTGGTTGTCTTTATCAACGACTGGCAATGGGGTTCTTAATATCTTCCATAAAAAAATGAAGCAAGTTTTTGAGAGAGAGATTGGCACTTTTGTGCTCTTTTTATAAACTTGGCACTCCTCTCCACCTTTTTCCTTTCTCAAACCATGGCTAACCGATTCCATCGGGTGCCCACCAACATTCACATTCCATGGAGGAGTGCCTTTTTTCTTTCTTTTTCTTTCTTTTTTTTTCTTTTTGGAATAAGCAATATGGAAGATAGCAAATCTGACCACTACGTCCCCATGAGCTAAAAACAGTGGCACAAAACGAGAAGTGTTTTGAAGGTTTTTTGAAAGGTAGCACATGAAAATTTACTTGGAATGGCTTGCAAATACCATGCGTAGGAATTTATAGTGGACACAATGGCAAACTTGGTTTTTGGGAGTTGGATGCACGAGTAGAGCTCATACTCAGTACAAGGCGAGGGCTAGCAAAAGACTGGGAGCGACCAACTAAGAGAGCAATAATGGTCATAATCATGCAAAGCGACAAAGCGACATTAAAAGAAGCATAAGATGGCATCAAAAGCAAAAACTAAATGATCATAGAGGCTTATGGCGACTTTGTATGAGTCTAACATGTGTGAGCATGTGCCAAGTCAACCCAAATAAAGCATCAAGGAGAAAACCAAAATAATGCTTCCATACAATAAAAACAACGCATGATTTTTTCAAAGGCTCATTAAGCAATCTCAGTTATTTGAGACAAGTCATGCTACAGCAAAACCACTAAGCATACTATCAAAAAGACATCAAGCATGACATGCAAAAGCCTAAGTCGCAGTCTACACAAGCTCCTTCTTGTACCACCTTTTTTTGCATAAAGCTTTTTCTCTTTTCCAACACCATTTAAACCTTTTTGAGGAAACTATTTTGTGGAAAACCAACATATATCAGAGGTCCAAATACACCTTGATGTAAATATATGACAAGGTCTCAACGCAAATCAAGGCGAAAACAAAAACCAAAAGCAGTAGTGGAAAAAGAAGGACACCCGGTGAAATTGTAAGAATGAAAAACGGAGTGTTCTTTGCAAATGAAAAGCAAGGCAACTTCTCCAAAAGAAATATGATGTTATCTAACCATTTATTGCAGAAAACAAAACAAAAGAAAACTAAAAACAAAAACAACTGATGCTCCAAGAAAAAGCATAGTGCATGAAGCAATAAAAATATAGTGTCTTGAAAGGTGACCTGATTTTTGCCGATGAAGAAGGGGTGCCTCGGGGGCATTCCCAAGCTTTGACGCTTACTTCTTGGATATTTCTTGGGGTGATGCATGGGCATCCCCAATCTTGAGCTTTTGTCCATTCTTCAACTCATCTCATCACTCTCCGATCCCTACACTTGAAAACTTCCTTCATACAAAACTAAACATAATTCTATTAGCAACATTAGTGTAAGATGACATATAATCAACCTCTTTTTGCTTCAGGTTTTAACCCAAAACCACCACATATAAAGTATATACTACTGTAGCAACTTCCCCAAAAGTTCCGTGATCAAAAGAACTCAAAAGAAAGCGATAAAGCGGCAAACACAAATATTGGCAGAAATCTGTCAAAACAGAACAGCTGACAAAGGCCGAATTGTTGAGGGGTTTTCTGTTGCTCAAATCAAAAAGTGTTCAACTAATGAAAGTTTTGATATATCCTGGGGCATATGCACAAGAAATCTCAGGTCCAAAAGATATACAGATAATTTATATGAATGAAAGTTTTGATATATCCTGGGGCATATGGTGCAGCACTGAAAACTGTTTCAGGACAGCAACATCCCCAAATCTTACCTCACTCGAATTAGAGGCTTCTCTTGTCAAAAAAACAAAATAAACAAGATAAGGAGCGGTCATTACAGGAGTAATGAATTCCAAGACTCAAATAAAAGAAAAAGTACTGAAAATAAAAACATTGGGTTATCTCCCAAGAGTGCTTTTCTTTAATGCCTTTGAGCTAGGCGCAGTAATTTGCAAAGATGCTCATGTGGGCGCCATATGAGAGCTTGAGGCAAAGGCGCCATATAGGAACTTAAAGCAATAGAGCGCATCAAAAAGCAAGTATGGAACACATTTAAATCTAAACCACTTCATATGAAAAATAGTCTTGTAAAGAGACAAGTCATGAAAGCGCAAAGCAAAAAGCATAGGAAGGCAAAACAAGTATAACTTCAAGAATTGCAACATAAAGAGGGGAAACTCAATATTGTTGAGATCCTTCAAACCATGTTTCCCTCTCTCATAATAACTTTCAGTAGCATCATGAATAGAATTAACAATAGAATTATCACATAAAGCATCTCTATCATGAGCCACATGCATAAAAGAATTAATACTCACCACAGGAACAATAGTAGTAGGAGCAGATTCAATAGAATAATTATTCTCATCACCATAATCATCAAAAATAGGACGCATATTGTAATCATAACTAATTTTCTCCTCAAAAGTAGGTGAGCTGAAAATATTATACTCATCATCATAACCATCATAAACTAGAGGTTTAGTATCATCACAAGCTTGAGAGCAGCTATTTCGCAAAGCATATTCTTCAAACATATCATCATAAGAAGGAACATCACATATGGGAGATAAAATATCATCACAGCAAACTTTCTCCACTAAAGCTGGGGAACTAAAAATATCATGCTTAACAAAACCAGCTTCCCCAAGCTTAGACTTTTCTATAGCATTAGTAATAACAGTGTTCGAAACATTCATACTAACAACACTATTAGCATGCAAATTAAGCTGCAAAGGTTTTTCAATTTTCTCTTCAAACACTTCATATCTAAACTTAGGAAAAAGACTAACGAACTCTTTGTTTTCCATTAAGTCTAACTAGTGAAAATAAAAACAAGAAACAAAAAGATGTAATTGCGGAATCTAAAGGAAATAACTCCGAGCACTCACATAGGAGGATGCGAGTACCTTTTACCTTACCTCCCTGGCAACGGCGCCAGAAAAGAGCTTGATATCTACACACGCTTCTGTTCTTGTAGACAGTGTTGGCCCTCCAAGTGCAGAGGTTTGTAGAGCAGCAGCAAGTTTCCCTTAAGTGGATCACCCAAGGTTTATCAAACTCAGGGAGGAAGAGGTCAAAGCTATCCCTCTCAAGCAACCCTGCAATTACGATACAGAAAGTCTCTTGTGTCCCCAACACACCCAATACACTTGTCAGATGTATAGGTGCACTAGTTCGGCGAAGAGATAGTGAAATACAAGTGGTATAGATGATTATAAGTAGCAAATGTGATT
Source organism: Dactylis glomerata (assembly GCA_007115705.1). NCBI lineage: Eukaryota > Viridiplantae > Streptophyta > Magnoliopsida > Poales > Poaceae > Dactylis > Dactylis glomerata. The sequence continues at coordinate 6,344,250 of QXEO01002107.1, read as the reverse complement.
TGAAGTAAATATCGCTGCAAGCAAACAAGTAACAAAACAGGAAGTAAACAGTGTGCAATGCTTGGAAACAAGGCCTAGGGATCATACTTTCACTAGTGGACACACTCCCAACAAATATAACACAATTGAACAAATAAATAGCTTCTCTTCACTATGGTACTTTGAATTACTCTCCTATTGAACAATACTAATCATTGCGTAGTGGCTACAGAAGCACCCCTTAAAGTTCATCAAGTACTTGACAAACACCATTCATAGAGATATCCAAATTAAATCGCAATTCAAGATAGATATTATTGCAACTTAGACCAAGTACTAACACGGTGCACACACTGTCAACATTACACCATGAAAGGAGGAATAGATCACTTCAATACTATCATAGTAATAATTATTCTCATAATCCATAAGAGATCACAATCGTAGCCTAGACCAAGTACCACCATGATACACGCACTATCACCGTTACACCATGGCAGGAGGAATAGATTACTTTAATAACATCACTAGAGTACACGTAATATCTGAATAATTACATCTACTTGTTCAACATGATACAAAGTTCACGATCACATAAAGATCACATCATGGGAGAGAGAGGTGAACCACATAGCTACCGGTAGAGCCCTCAGCCCCGGGGATGAACTACTCCCTCCTCATTATAGGAGACAGCAAGGTTGATGGAGATGGCGGTGAGGTCGATGGAGATGGCGAAGACGGCGATGGAGACCGATGGAGATGGCTCCGGGGGCACTTCCCCATCCTGGCAGAGTGCCGGAACAAAGACTTCTGTCCCCCGAAATTTGTCTTTGACGGCGGCAGGACTGTGGAACTGTTTCTGGAAAATTGCCGACTCCCTTAGGGTTTTCCGTCCCGAGGCTTCTTATAGGCGAAGGGGCGTCGTCGGGGGCAGCCAGGGGCTCCTCACACCAGGGTGGCGCGGCCAGGGCCTAGGCCGCGCCACCTATGTGTGAGGGCGACCTCTGGCCCTCCTCCGGCTCTCTTTCGGTCTTCGGGAAGCTTCCGAGAAAAATAAGACTTCTGGAACTTGTTTCGTCCAATTCCGAGAATATTTCCTGTGTAGCTTTTCTGAAACACAAAAAAGCAGAAAACAGGGAACTGGCACTGTGGCGTCTTGTCAACAGGTTAGTTTCGGAAATCACATAAAAGTACCACGAAGTGTAACGAAACACAAGGCAAATGGTGTAAAAACAAGCATGGAGCATCAAAAATTATAGATACATTTGAGATATATCAGTAAGCATGCGCCAAGTCAACCCAAATAAAGCATCAGGGAGAAAACCAAAATAATGCTTCCAAATGATAAAAACAACGCATGATTTTTTCAAAGGCTCATTAAGCAATCTCAGTTATTTGAGACAAGTCATGCTACAGCAAAACCACTCAGCATACTATCAAAAAGAAATCAAGCATGACATGCAAAAGCCTAAGCCGCAGTCTACACAAGCTCCTTCTTGTACCACTTTTTTGCATAAAGCTTTTTCTCTTTTCCAACACCATTCAAATTTTTTATAAACACCTCTTTTGATGAAAACCAATAAAGATCAGAGGCAAAAATACACCTTGATGAAAAGATATAACAAGATCTGAACACATATCAAGACGAAAAATACAAGCTAAACGCAGTAGCAGAAAAAGAGAACACTCATTGAACGATAAGAGTGAAAACTAGAGTGTTCTTGGCAAATGAAAATCGAGTTCATCTCCTCCAAAAGAAACATGATGTGATCCAATCATTTATTGCAGCAAACAAACTAAACTAACTAAGAAACTAAAAGAACTAACGCTCCAAGAAAAACACATAGTGCATGAAGCAATAAAAATATAGTGTTTTGAAAGGTGACCTGATTTTTGCCGATGAAGAAGGGGTGCCTCGGGGGCATCCCCAAGCTTTGATGCTTTTACTTCTTGGATATTTCTTGGGGTGATGCATGGGCATCCCCAAGCTTGAGCTTTTGTCCATTCTTCAACTCATCTCATCATTCTCCAATCCCTACACTTGAAAACTTCCTTCATACAAAACTAAACACAAATCTATTAGCAACATTAGTGTAAGCATAGCATATAATCAACCCTTTTTGCTTCAGGTTTCAACCTAAAACCACCACATATATATCATATACTACTATAGCAACTTCCCTAAAAGTTCCGTGATCAAAAGAACTCAAAAGAAAGCGATAAAGCGGCAAACACAAATATTGGCCGAAATCTGTCAAAACAGAACAGCTGACAAAGGTCGAATTTTTAGGGGGTTTTCTGTTGCTCAAATCAAAAAGTGTTCAACTAATGAAAGTTTGGATATAACCTGGGGCATATACACAAGAATTCGCAGGTCCAAAAGATATACAGAGAATTTTCACAAATTTTTACGGTGCAGCACCAAAAACAGTTTCAGGACAGCAACATCCCCAAATCTTACCTCACTCTAATTAGAGGTTTCTCTTGGCACAAAAATAAAATAAAAAGGATAAGGAGCAGTTATTACAGTAGTAATAACTTCCAAGACTCAAATAAAAGAAAAAGAACTGAATGTAAAAATATTGGGTTATCTCCCAAGAGTGCTTTTCTTTAACGCCTTTGAGCTAGGCGCAGTAATTTGCAAAGATGCTCATGTGGGCGCCATATAAGAGCTTGAGGCAAAGGCGCCATATAGGAACTTAAAGAAATAGAGAGCATCAAAAAGCAAGTATGGAACACATTTAAATCTAAACCACTTCCTATGAATAATAGTCTTGTAAAGAGACAAGTCATGAAAGCGCAAAGCAAAAAGCATAGGAAGGCAAAACAAGTATAACTTCAAGAATTGCAACATAAAGAGGGAAAACTCAATATTGTTGAGATCCATCAAACCATGTTTCCCTCTCTCATAATAACTTTTAGTAGCATCATGAATAGAATTAACAATATAACTATCACATAAAGGATCCCTATCATGAGCCACATGCATAAAAGAATTAATACTCCCCACATGAACAATAGTAGTAGGAGCAGATTCAATAGAATAATTATTCTCATCACCATAATCATCAAAAATAGGAGGCATATTGTAATCATAACTAATTATCTCCTCAATAGTAGGTGAACTGAAAATATTATACTCATCATCATAACCATCATAGACTAGAGGTTCAGTATCATCACAAGCTAAAGAACAGCTATTTCTCAAAGCATATTCTTCAAACATATCATCATAAGAAGGAACATCACATAGGAGAGATAAAATATCATCAGAGCAAACTTTCTCCACTAAAGCTAGGGAACTAAAAATATCATGCTTAACAAAACCAGCTTCCCCAAGCTTAGACTTTTCTATAGCATTAGCAATAACGGTGTTCAAAGCATTCATACTAACATCACTATTAGCATGCAAATTAAGCTCCAAAGGTTTTTCAATTTTCTCTTCAAACACTTCATATCTAAACTCAGGAAAAAGACTAGAGAACTCTTTGTTTTCCATTAAGCCTAACTAGTGAAAATAAAAACAAGAAACAAAAAGATGTAATTGCAGAATCTAAAGGAAATAACTCCGAGCACTCACAAAGGAGGATGCGAGTACCTTTTACCTTACCTCCCCGGCAATGGCGCCAGAAAAGAACTTGATGTCTATGCACGCATCTGTTCTTGTAGACAGTGTTGGGCCTCCAAGTGCAGAGGTTTGTAGAGCAGCAGCAAGTTTCCCTTAAGTGGATCATCCAAGGTTTATCGAACTTAGGGAGGAAGAGGTCAAAGCTATCCCTCTCAAGCAACCCTGCAATTATGATACAGAAAGTCTCTTGTGTCCCCAACACACCCAATACACTTGTCAGATGTATAGGTGCACTAGTTTGGCGAAGAGATAGTGAAATACAAGTGGTATAGATGATTATAAGTAGTAAATGCAATCTTGAATAAAAATGGCAGCAAGCAAATAAGTAACAAAACAACAAGTAAACGGTGTGCAAAGCTTGGAAACAAGGCCTAGGGATCATACTTTCACTAGTGGACACACTCCCAACAAATATAACATAATTAAACAAAGAAATAACTTCTCTTCACTATGGTACTCTGAATTACTCTCCTATTGAATAACACTAATCATTGTGTAGGGCTACGAAGCACTCCTCAAAGTTCATCAAGTACTTGACAAACACCACTCATAGAGATATCCAAATCAAATCACAACTCAAGATATATATTATTGCAACTTAGACCAAGTACTAACACGGTGCACACACTGTCAACATTACACCATGAAAGGAGGAATAGATCACTTCAATACTATCATAGTGATAATTATTCTCATAATCCATAAGAGATCACAATCGTAGCCTAGACCAAGTACCACCATGATGCATGCACTGTCACCGTTACACCATGGCAGAGGAATAAATTACTTTAATAACACACTAGAGTACACATAATGAAGAAGAGTAACATCTACTTATTCAATATGATACAAAGCTCATGATCACATAAAGATCACATCATGGGAGAGAGAGGTGAACCACATAGCTACCGTTAGAGCCCTCAGCCCTGGGGATGAACTACTCCCTCCTCATCATAGGAGACAGCAAGGTTGATGGAGATGGCGGTGAGGTCGATGGAGACGGCGATGGAGACCGATGGAGATGGCTCTGGGGGCACTTCCCTGTCCCGGCAGGGTGCCGAAACAGAGACTTCTGTCCCCCAAAATTTGTCGACGGCGGCAGCAAAGCTACGGAACTGTTCTGGAAATTTCGCCGACTCCCCTAGGATTTTCCATCCCGAGGCTTTATATAGGCGAAGGGGCGTCGTCAGGAGTGGCCCCAGGCCTCCTCACACCTAGGCGGCGCGGCCAGGGCCTGGGCTGCACCGGCCTAGTGTGAGGCTGGCCTGTGGCCCCTCTCCTTTGCCTCTTCGGATCTCTGGAAGCTTCCGGGCAAAATAAGACTTCAGGAACTTGTTTCATCCAATTTCGAGAATATTTCCTATGTAGGTTTTCTGAAACACAAAAACAGCAGAAAACAGGGAACTGGCACTGTGGCATCTTGTCAATAGGTTAGTTCCGGAAATTGCATAAAAACACCACGAAGTGTAACGAAACACAAGGCAAATGGTGTAAAAACAAGCATGGAGCATCAAAAATTATGGATACGTTTGAGACGTATCACCCATTCATGCCTAGCAAGGGGTGGCACCAAAGTTTAGTCCCACCTTGCTAGTTTGAGGAGAGTTGCACCAATATATATAGTGGGGTGTTCTACTACCTCCTAAAGTGAGAGAAGAGGAGAGGCTTACACACGCACTCCTCCTCCTCTGCCGCCCGCCTCGCCTCGCCACGCCTCGCCTCACCTCATCATGATGCGTACGCGCCGCAGTTTGCGGAACTGTGCCTCGGTGCCGAGCTTACTTGTCTTTTTGCTATTCGGGAAAATTACTGCGCGAGTTATTTCTCTATCAGCCGTTTTTGGTTTTTCTGGATCGTGGGCTCTTACTAACTCGGACGTGGGCTGCGCCCCACGTCTTACCCGACTGGCGCTATAAAAGCAGGTGACGAGGGTTAACTCAACAAATGTCCTAGATGAAGGACTTAGGATCTGGGAGATAGGGCGTCAGATGAACTCAAAGGTAAAGTCAGTCAAACAAGGTATGTATCGAAAGTAAACGTGGGTATTGAACCTGGCTTGCTTTCAATCTGTCCCTCACCGTCCCCTCCTGGCCCCTATATATAGATGGCCAGGTCTCGAGGATTGGGAGGGATCCGATACAGATTACAATATTGACATACGGTAAGAACTCGTATTTTGACTAGTATTACAATTGGGCCTAGCCAAACGGGCCTCAGAGGTACTCAACTAACTGGCTCTATTATCTATACCCTTGTCAGTAGCCCAGATTCGGGTTGAATCTCCAATCTTTAAATCTTCGACTTTATCAATTCTTGACTTCTTCATATCTTCAAATCTTTGACTTGGTCTTTCGACTTCTTTCTATTATAATATCTCGCAAGGGGTTTTAATGAACAAGCCTGACAACTCTGACGGATCAAGAGGCCAGTTAACTGCCGAAACAAATACTTGTCACCTACTTCAAATTCAATCTCCTTGGATTTAAATTCGGGAAACCGGTCAAACCCACTCCTTTATCGCATTTAGGACTTACAAGGAATGAATCCAGTGGTTCTCAGGGTACCCAGTGCGTCCACCAGGATTTTCTTCACGTCGTAGACACAGATACATACCAGCAGAGCGCATCCATGTGCGTATACTGGGCCACACAGGACGGATCCCGGGGTCTTACCTTCATGATATATTGCAGTCATGGCATTCGAGTTTTGTGGCGATGACGCAACTCGAGAATCGTATGTCGTAGCCTTGTTTGACTGTTCTAGTGTACAAATATTCAGGTTATTTAACCTTGATTAATAAAAACTCGCTCCCGATGGGAGTAATCATGCTTACTGAATCTTCTTTCGCCTTCCTTGCTCCAATATTCATAAACATCGTTGGGTGCACGCTAAGCGCTCCCGATGGGAGTAGCCCTCGAGGCTATAGCCGAATTTTATCGGGTATAGGCTCAAAATATAGACGTATCTATACCATATAGTCTGTCTTTCAATATTTGTCGACATATCTCGCCCTTTTGGTAATTCTTCTCTTCTTTACGACTTAAGCCCCCGAGTCGAAAAAGAGGTATACTGTGCTTCTTTATAGATAACTTCTTCTCTCTTTGTTTTTCCTCATACCTTCTCTTTTGATATGTTGAGCTTCTTTTTTTTATTGTCTGCGTTAGGCAGCATATAAGAGCCTGTAATAATATTTTGGACCGTACCCTTGTAAAGGCCCATTAGTGCATGCTTATAAATAAAGCACACCTGGCGAGGGTAAAAACCCTAATCCAGTCATTAGCTTCTTCTTCCGCCGCATCATCTTCTTCCTCTTTAACTCATCTAGGGTTTCTTCTTTTCCACGACCTGTCTCCATGGCCGATGCGGGTGAATCGCGCCTGAACATTGGTGCCCCAGTGGAGAAACGGGGTCGCGGCCGCCCTCGCGGCAGTAAGAACAAGGCTTCAATCGAGGCTGCAGTGGCTTCGTCGTCCGCCCCGGTGAAGCGGCGCCCCGGTCGTCCGGCCGGGAGCAAAAATAAACCCAAGGTGCCATCTACTGCACCAGGTCCAAGCGCTCCTTCTGCTAATGCTTCTTCTCCTCCACCCAAACTCTTCTCGTTCTTTTGCATTGCCGGCCCGCAGTGCCACGAGATTCAGCGCCTACCACTGAATTTCACCAAGTTTATGGATGGGCGAGAACTACGAGAAGCTGTTCTTCATGAACACTCTGGGGGAGGGACTCCCTATGAAGTGGAGGTCTGGTATGATGGCGCCGGTGAACAGTACTTCAAGGGCGGCTGGTCACAATTTGCAGAGGACCACGGCCTTCATCAGGGCTTCTTTATGACTTTCGACTTTCATGTCGGGACGTCAAAGTTCGACATGAAGATCTACGACTGCACCCAATCCCAGAAAGAATATGAAGCTGAAGTACATTTTCACTAGATTTATGTAATCCTTTTGTCCGTGTTGTTCTTCCTCGTACTATCTGTAAGAAGTAGTCGTACTTATGTATTGTCCTCGCTCTATTAATAGACCATGGGAACGAATCATAGTTCCGAGGTGTTTATTTAATATATTATCAGGTTTTTCTGAACCTGCATGTGTTGCTGCCGAATATCGGGTTGTGAACAACCTTTTAGTATGTCGAAGACAATAATCATAGATCTTAATAATAACCTTTTATTTTTTATTTTGTACGACTCGAGGGTCTGAGCCCCCGAGTGGAAAAAATAAAATATTTACACGTATTGTCGAGTTGACCCAAGGAACCTATGGCCTCATGTTCTGGGTTCGGAGGGTCAGAACTCGAAGAATCCTTTATCGTCTTATGTCGTCTATGCGTAGAACCGTCGTAGTTGCTCTGCATTCCACGGGTTATTCTCATTTTGCCCCGTTTTCTTGTCTTGTAGTCGATAAGCTCCTCCTGGTATCACTTCTATCACGATGTAAGGTCCCACCCATGGGGACTCGAGTTTTCCATGCCCGTCTTGCTTGAGTCATAAGACTAGGTCTCCCACTACTAAAGACCGTGGACGAACTCGACTGCTATGGTAGTTTCGTAGGCTTTGCTGATATTGCGTGGCTCTGGTGAGTGCTACATCCCTCGCCTCGTCGAGTGCATCGACATCGTCCTGAAGTGCTTCCGTAGAAGTTGTCTCATCATACGCCACGATTCTTGGAGCTTTGTGTGTGATCTCGATTGGAAGCACGGCTTTTGCGCCATGGACCAGGAAGAAAGGTGTCTCTTGAGTATCTGCATTGGGTGTAGTTTGTAGACTTCAGAGCACGGAGGGTAGCTTGTCTACCCAAGCGTGCTTGGCTTTCTCAAGGGGTGCCAATAGCCGTTTTTTTATCCCGTTGCATATTAAACCATTGGCTTTTTCGACTTGCCTGTTTGTCTTTGGATGCGCTACAGATACAAATTTCAATTTGATTCCCAATCCTTCGCAATAGTCCTTGAACTCTTTTGATGTGAAATTTGTACCATTGTCTGTGATGATGCTGTGTGGTACTCCGAAGTGAAAGACTATAGACTTGATGAAGTTTATTGCGGCTTTAGAATCTTGGGTTGTTACTAGGGCTGCTTCTACCCACTTGGTGAACTTGTCGACTTCTACTAGCATATAAACATGCCCTCCTGGCCAAGACTTGTGCAATTTCCCTACCATGTCGAGACCCCATTGTGCGAATGGCCAGGATAATGGTATTGGCTGCAATTCTGCTGCTGGCGCATGTGGCTGAGATATGAATCTTTGACATGCTTCACACTTTCGAAATATGTCTTTTGTGTCCTCGATGGCTGTTAACCAATAGAATCCTACTCTAAAGGCTTTAGCCACGATAGCTCTGTGATGACCCACAAGTATAGGGGATCGCAACAGTCTTCGAGGGAAGTATTACCCAAATTTATTGATTCGACACAAGGGGAGCCAAAGAATATATGTAAGCCTTAACAGTTGAGTTGTCAATTCAGCTGCACCTGGAAACAGTCTTACTCGCTGTGGTTTATCAGTAGCAACAGTTTTATAGCAGTGACAATACTGAAACAGTAACAGCAGTAGTAAAATAGCAGCAGTAAAAGTAACGGTTGTAAACAGTAGGAACAAATACTGTAGGCATAGGGATGGATTACGGGCGTTGCATGGATAAGATAATTCATGAAATCAATGAGACATGGGCATTGCAAATAAATAATGATAAAGCATCCTAGTACAAACAATCATAGGCATGTGTTCCGTATATAGTCGTACGTGCTCACAAGGAGAAACTTGCACGACATCTTTTGTCCTACCAGCCTGTTGCAGCAGGGCCTCAAGGGAAACTACTGGTAATTAAGGTACTCCTTTTAATAGAGTACCGGAGCAAAGCATTAGCACTCGGTGAAAACATGTGATCCTCACATCATAGCCATCCCCTCCGGTTATCCCAATTTCTGTCACTTTGGGGCCTCGGGTTCCGGACAACAATATGTGTATACAACTTGTAGGTAAGACCATAAACAACAAGTATCATCATAGAAATAATAACATGTTCAGATCTGAAATCATGGCACTCGGGCCCAAAGTGACAAGCATTAAGCATAACAAGTTGCAACAATGTCATAGGCACTAAATAAAGATACTAGGCACTATGCCCTATCAATCTCATATCAAATTACATGAACAATCTCATCCAATCCCTACCATCCCCTCACCTACAGCGGGGGAATTACTCACACATGGATGGGGGAGTCATGGATGGTCGATGGAGGAGCGTCGGTGGTGATGGTGATGAAGATCTCCTCCGAATCCCCGTCCCGGCAGGGTGCCAGAACGGAGTTTCTGGTTCCGAATCGCGGTTTCTGATGGCGGCGGCGCAGTGGAAGTCTATTTGGGAAAAACGCCGTCTCCCCGATATTATGTCGTCAGGGGGTATATGTACGCGAGAGGGGAGGTCGAGAGGGGACCTGGGGCCCCCTCACACAGGGGTGGCGCGGCCAGGGTTGGGCCGCGCCACCACCGTGTGACGGCCCCTCGAGCCCCTTCTCCCTCCTGTCTTTTGGCTCCGTGGGTCTTCTGGTGAAATAGGATTTTTCATGATTTTTCCCGAATTTTTACTGGAAGTTGAATTTCTGCACAAAAACGAGACACCAGAGCAATTCTGCTGAAAACAGCGTCAGTCCGTGTTAGTTGTATTCAAAACACACAAATTAGGGGAGAAACAATAGCAAAAGTGTTCGGGAAAGTAGATACGTTTTGGACGTATCAACTCCCCCCAAGCTTAGCTATTTGCTTGTCCTCAAGCAATTCAGTTAACAACTGAGAGCGATAAAAGAAACTTTCATGAACACATTTGCTCATATGATGTATATATACTAACTATGTGATCAAGTACCCAGGCAATTCATAATAAGAAATATGCAACTAATGTCACCTCATAGTCAAGCAAGCTATGAAAGAGTGCCAATGCACTAATAACAAGTATCATGTGCATGAGAAGCTACAAGATTGTAATATGCATAAATGATATGAAAGAATGGTATCCCACTTGCCTTTATTTGTAGAGCAAAACATAAATGCTGAGGCACCTCTGAAGTCCAAGGGAAGACTAGAAGTAGAAATATCAAAGATACAAGCATCAAAGTTATACCACAATTAACCATGTTCTGGGACAAGCACATTACACTAAGAATAACAGCTATGCTCTCAAGAAGTGCTTAAAAGTTAGAAGGTGATGACTCAACATAAAAGTAAACGAATGGCCCTTCGCAGAGGGAAGCAGTGATTTAACATGTGCTAGAGCTTTTCATTTGTAAAATAGAGATAAAAGGTTCTTTTGAGAGGTGATTGTTCTATGTCAACGACTAGCAATGGGGAATTACTATCTTCCATAATAAACAAGTGAGAGCGGTTCCGAGTTCTTTGAAATTTGGCACATTGGTGCTCTTTTATAAAGCTTTGGCACTCCTCCCCACCTTTTTCCTTTCTCAAACCATGGCTAACCGATTCCATCGGGTGCCCACCAACTTTCACATTCCTTTGGAGGAGTGCCTTTTTTCTTTCTTTCTTTTAGAATTACAATTATAATGGTCTAACCAGCTCTCATGCAAAATTAATGACGAGCAGATGAAGCTGCCTAGTCGAGGGGTACTTAATTTAATATGGAAGATAGCAATTCCGACCACTACGTCCCCATGAGCTAAAAACAGTGGCACAAAATAAGAAGTAGTTGAAAGTTTTGAAAGGTAGCACATGAAAATTTACTTGGAATGGCTTACAAATACCATGCATAGGAATTTATAGTGGACTCTTTGGAAGACTTGGTTTTGGTAATTGGATGCACGAGTAGAGCTCATACTCAGTACAAGTGAAGGCTAGCAAAAGACTGGGAAGCGACAATCGAGAGAGCAAAAACTGTCATAATCATGCTTGCGACAAAAAAAAATTAATATAGGCATAAAAATGATACAAGAACTCTGAGGCAATTTAGATCATCGAGGCTTAATTGACTTTTTATTCAGTCATATGCATGCTTGAGCATGTGCCAAGTCGATTCAAATGAAGCTTTCAGAGGTGATACCATAAAATCATACCATACTATGAATAAAACAAATGCATGCAAGCGTCTACATGACATGCTACAGGCTAATAGTAAATTGAAACTAATCATATGAAAGCAAGAACTACAAAGCATCCATTAGATGACATACCTTACATGAACCGACTAAGCATGTCCACATAGATGAGTATATGTACAAAAAATGAAAACAAATAGAGTTCATACCAGCCTCTTACCACCTCTCGGATTGCCATATATCATCATTATTGCTCTTCACTTGTGTGGCTTGAATAATATAGAGTGAATACCAAGCTCCAATGGAGTAACGGAAAACTGAACTCTGCAACAAACTTTACAAAACCAAAGAAGAACAACAAATATTTTTGGGGTTTTCGATTTTTGAAGCAAAAGCGGAAGGAAATAGCAAACAAAGCAAAATATTTTTGGGTTTTTCAAGTAGCAAACCGAAATAGCAAGTAAAGCAAACCAAAGGTAGAAAACTAAAGAACCAAATAGAGAGAAACAACAGAAATATTTTTGGTCTTTTTGTGTTTTGGAAGAAATGAAAACAAGAACGAGAACAATAAAGAAAGCAAAATATGAATATACAAAGGACCGACTAAATATGATATGTAGATGAGTGAATCGTCGGCGTACCTCCCCCCAAGCTTAGGCTTTTGGCCTAAGTGGAGATCAATTCCGGCTCTGATAGCTACTCCAAGCTGGTGGGTCATCATAGGTGTAATCGTACCCTGGTTCTCGTGAAGATGAAGCTGACGGCGCATAATCATAATAAGGCTGCTCATATGGGAAATTCGTAGTGTTGGAGGGCTGCCCCGACTCTTCGGTGCCATCCTCATCATGCACAGGCAGTGGGTGCTCCTCCACGTACGCATTAAGCTCATCTTCTGTAAGCGACCATCCATTCCTGCGATCAAGGTTAAACAAAAGAGGTGCAGGCAAACGGATTGATCGTTCAGTCTTTACTACCTTCCAGGTAGTCTTCTTGAAAAAGGTTAACTCAAATGTTAAATTAATCAAACTGGCAGGAGGAGAAATAAACTTATGTTGAACCATAGTATCAAGACCAAGTTTCTCTTCGGGGAACTGCAGATCTCGAAAATGAGGCACAACATCATGAAAAGCTAACAGGCGTGAAGCTATAAGCCCCCCACAGATTCCCCCTTTCTCACGGTTAATATCAAGACGGAAAGCTATTAAGGCACCCAAATTGTAAGTTCTATCATGACTTAAAGCAGCAGCAATAAAAGCTAGATCATGGAGAGACAATTTACTTGCAGATTTCCTAGCAAGAACACATTTGGTAATGAAGAAGGCAAAATATCGAATGGATGGGAAATGAATGTTTCGAATTTTACCACCCTCTCCTGTGAAGCTCCTTCCTTGACAAATCTCCTCGTATAGTTCTAACAATTGCCTTGGTTGTCCCCTTATCTTCTCGAGTGATCCCCACTGTGGTACTCTAATAGCTGTGCAGAAAACATCGAGAGGCAAGTGATACGTCTCAAACGTATCTATAATTTTTGATGCTCCATGCTTGTTTTTACACCATTTGCCTATTGTTTCGTTACACTTAGTGGTACTTTTATGCATTTTCCGGAACTAACCTATTAACGAAGTGCCACAGTGCCAGTTTCCTGTTTTCTGCTATTTTTGTGTTTCAGAAGTGATACACAGGAAATATTCTCGGAATTGGACGAAACAAGTTCCTGAAGTCTTATTTTACCCGGAAGCTTCCAAAGATCCGAAGGAGAGTAGGAGGCGGAGGACCAGGGGCCCACACACAGGGGCGGCGCGGCCAGCCCCTGGCCTGCGCCACCCCCGTGTGAGGGCGCCTGGCCCCTCCTCTGACGATGCCCCTTCGCCTATGAATACCCCCCGATGGAAAAAACCTAAGTACCTATGACGCCCCACCTTTGGATTAAGGCGGAACACCTGTGTTATGTGCTATTCCCTGGATCAATGATAGCACCACAGAACAAAATATAGTATTCATCACATAGTATCGAGATTACACGCAGATCCAGATACATAAGTCTCACGATTAATACAAGTCTTTGGTCTCATAGACCGACAAGGGTAAACAGAGTTCAACTTAAGCACAATAGAATTATAATAGTAGCGAGCCTCCATCTTCAGCATGCGCCACAGGCAGTCATGTTGGTATGCAGACTCGAGATCCTAACACTTCACTCCTCATCAGAAGAACCTGCACATTTGATTATGCAGCCCCAAGTATGGGGGTCAGTACAATGATGTACTGGCAAATGACACTTATTTGGTGGCGATTGTGATAGATCTAGCTACATGCTATTTGGCTGGTGGATCTCTGGGCTAAGCTTTGCATAAAGCCAATTTTATCCTATTTTAAGTCAAGATTTTATTTCAAAGGTTTTATTTTCGAAGGGTTGAAATAACCCCCAAATACTACATAGTTGCAAGTTATGTAGCACTGGGCGCAATTCAACAAAGTTGGAACCTCAGGCACCACCACCCCTCGGAGTGTATGGTCCTTAGTTCCTGCCTAGGGGTTTCTAGACAAAATTTTAATAATTCAGAATCGGTGATGAGATTATTCCGTACATTCCATGTCTAGAGACTCAATTGTCCATAACCGAGGACACGGCTAATCGATTAGTTTTTAACACCTTGCAAGGGTTGTGCACTTTCACCTTACGATTCATTTTATGCCCATACATAAAATGAAACGAGACCTTTTAGAAGGAGAGGACAACTAACTTGGCAAGCACCGTTCCCAACCTACAATTCATCTACCACCACTTCTTGCCGACAAGTTGTACTCCCACATTCTAATCAGTCAAGACAGAGCCCATAATGTCATAAGGCTTCACTGGAAGTACACTAAGCATGGAAGACATAGCCATCTCTTTGTTCCTGGGTGGCAAACCACAAGTGTACGCCCAGGCAGCAACTACACGTAGTGTAGCCCCAGGTCGCCACTCAACATCGCCTCCATCATCAAACCAATCCACCCAGGTGTTTCATTTTAGTTGAAGTTCTTAAGTTGTTCACAAAACACTTTTCAAGTGATCTTAGCATGGCATCAATATTTTTCAAAGTATTTAGCATCCTAACAGGTGGGGTTTGAGGGATTGCTACACACTACTAGGATCTAAGCATTTGATAAAACAGTTGAATAATCACCTATCATGCATACTACAAGAGGTGAATATACTAATGCATAAGTAAAATGGGTAAGGGATATGTGTGTCACTTGCCTTGGTAACAGATTGCACACTCACTACAGTTACAAAAGTAGCCTTGCTCCTCTTCACAATCTATTCAATCCAAACAATCAAGCAATCAATAACCTAGTTCTAATGACAATCATAGACATGTATGCATGTGTGCATGTATGCAAATGACATTTTAATTTCACACTCTAAGTGAGTGTGTGAAAAAGGTTGTAAAGATGGAACAATAGGCTTTTGAAAACAAGTGTGATGTTAGCAAGGATTTTAATAAATAAATAACAAGGTATTAACAAAAGGGTATTTGATGCAATAGGATAGCACTTTGGGAAAATTAGTTCTGGTTGGTACTGTCCTGCAAAAAATAGTCTGAGTTACCACTGGTTAGGTGACAGTAACTTGAAGCTACTGCAAGTGGTTTCACTCAAAAATAGTTTTTTTTGAAAACAATTGGCAAAGAAAAAGGTGATTTGAACATATTTAACAGTAGCAAGTTTGTGCACGTATTAACTTTGAAAACTTTTGTTTCTGGGGTGTTCTAAATGTTCCAAGGATTCCATAGACTACAAATTTGTAGCATTTGGACCCACAGAACAAAAGTTATGAATTTATTTTGAAACCGAAGGTTTGATTCAGATCTGACGATGGATTCAAAATGAACCCATAAAATAACAGGTTTTATTGGATCATTAGATTCTACACATCCTAAGGATTCCAACGAGGTATCAATTGCAATTTTTGGCTAAGTATTTTATTTTCTATCGATTTTACAAGATCTGCAACGAAACAGGGATTTAAATTCGAATTTGAATTCGACTTGACTGGATTTGACCGGGGGCTGACTGGCCTGGGGCGACGTGGCGCGACGCCATTGGCCGATACCGTTTCGGGGTTTCAGATCTAATCGTGGCCGTGTGATGCAGATCCGATGGCTGGAGATGGAGAGGAACAGTGGAGAGGCTCACCGGCGAGACAAGTCCGGCGAGGTCGTCCAGGTGGTCGACGGCGAGCTTGCTCCGGTGACGGATGGCGGCGATGGAGTAGGTGACGGGGTAGAGCAGACGATGGCGATCTCGAATTCGTGGTCGGCGAGGATTTGCGCTTCCAGGGGCGACGGCGTTGCGCGGCTGGAGACGACGGCGGCCTCGGTGATCGTCGGCGTGCTCGAAACACTGCGAGAAAGAGCGGGGTGAGGGTGCTACTCGACGCGCCAGAGAGAGGGGAGAAGGTTAGGAGGTTCGAGAGGGGAGGGGGAAGCTGGACCGCGTCGGAATCGGCGATGACCGGCGGCAGCACCTGCGAGCTCCGGCGATGAAATTGAGCAGCCTGACGGCTTCTTCCAGAGAGAGAAGAGGGAAGGGCGAAGGAGGAGTGCCGGGGCTTTATAGGGGTAGGCATTGGTGGCCAGTTAAGGCGCCAGTAATGCCGGGGAGTAATCGCCGGCGAGCGTTACTGGGAGTGAAGAGAGGGGAGAGATTTTCGGGGGAGGGATGACAGGTGGGACCCAGCTGTCGGAGAGAGAGAAAAGAGTGGGTTGGGTCGGCTCGGGGCAGGTTGGGCCGGCTGGTCTCCCGGGGTCGGCCCAGCTAGGCTTCTGGCCTCTTATTTTATTTTATTTCTGCTTTCCTTTTCTTTTATTCTGGATTTCTGTTTGGGGTTTTTGAAAAGTTTCTCCTATTCAGATTTGAATAAGATTTAAGCTGACCACTCCTGGTCCTTAAAAGTGTGTTTAGAAACTAAAAACCAGAGGTTTTGTAGTAAGATGGAAGAAGAAAATAATTTGTGAGAACTTTGAATAGAGAGTCCAAATAATTAGGAAGTTAAGATTAATATCTTCCCACTATTTGGTTTTCAAAAGAAATTTACTATAAGAAATTATAAGATAGCTCCATAACAATGGAGCTCATTTTAAAATACTTTCTTTCTGAAACCTTTTGTTTCAAAAAAAAATTGGGGTAAAAGGCAATTGAAACAATATTCTTTGAAGGATAAGATTCAAAACTTTGGAAAAGACCTTGAAATGCAATATGCCATGAATGCATGATGAGAATTTTAATTTTGAAAAAATCTGGGATGTTACAGACTAACCCCCTTAAGATGAAGCTCGCCCTCGAGCTTCGGAAAGGCTAGCAAATAGGTGTGGGTGTTCTTCTCGAAGGGTATCTTCACGCTCCCACGTGGCTTCCTCTTCAGTGTGGTGACTCCACTGTACTTTGCAGAACTTGATGGTTTTGGTGCGTGTAGTTCTTTCTGCTGTCTCGAGTATCTTGATGGGCTTCTCCTCATAAGTCAAGTCACTCTCTAGTTGGACATCCTCGAGGGGTACTGTATCATTCAACGGTGTTTCTGACATCTCTGGATGGCATTTCTTTAGCTGGCTCACGTGGAACACGTTATGTACGGCCGAAAGAATTTCGGGTAGTTCCAATTCATAGGCTACTTCTCCTTTGCGGGATAGGACTTTGAATGGTCCTATAAATCAGGGTGCTAATTTACCCTTAATACCAAACCTCTTAACACCACGAAGGGGTGATACTCTGAGATAAGCTCTGTCTCCAACTTCATAGATGATTTCTCTACGCTTGCTATCCGCGTGGCTCTTCTGACGGGATTGGGCGATTTTCAGCCTATCCTTGATCAATTTAACTTTTTCTTCGGCTTCTTGAATGATATCGGGTCCGAAGAAACTTCGCTCTCCTACACCACTCCATAGTAGGGGTGTAGTACACTTCTTGCCGTACAAGGCTTCAAATGGTGCCATCTCAATACTGGCTTGATAGCTGTTGTTGTAGGAAAACTCTGCGTAAGGCAGGTTGTCGTCCCAACTAGACCCGTAGTCCAGAGCACATGCTCTCAGCATATCTTCCAAAATCTGGTTCACTCTTTCTGTTTGCCCATCTGTTTGCGGATGGAATGCTGTGCTGAATTCCAGCCTAGTTCCAAGTGATTCATGAAGTTGTTTCCAAAAGTGAGAGGTGAATTGGGTTCCTCTATCAGACACGATGCTTTTGGGAACACCATGGAGGCTTACTATCCTCTTCATGTAGATATCAGCTAACTTTGCACTAGTGTAAGTGGTCTTTACTGGTATGAAATGAGCTACCTTGGTCAAACGATCAACTATAACCCAGATTGAGTCATATCCTGATTTTGTGCGGGGTAACCCAGTTATGAAGTCCATACCAATTTGATCCCATTTCCAATCCGGCACCTTCAATGGTTGAAGTAGTCCGGCTGGTTTTTGATGTTCAGCTTTTACCCTACTGCACACATCACATTTGGCTATATATTCGGCTATGTCTCCCTTCATATTGCTCCACCAAAATCTTTCTTTCAAGTCTATGTACATCTTGGCATTACCAGGATGAATTGAGTATGGGGTTTCATGGGCTTCTTGGAATATCAATCTTCTAATATCAGGGTCATCAGGTACACAGATACGTTTCTCAAACCAGATAGTTCCTTGCTCATCTTCGCTAAAGCCTTTAGCTTTGTCTTTCCTCATGTTTTCTTTGATCTTCTCAATCTCTTTATCTCCTTTCTGTGCTTGGCGTATTCTATCCATCAGGGTTGGTTGCACTACTAGCGATGCTACGTGACCTTGCGGCACTACTTCTAAGCTGAGGTCTCTCAAATCCCTACACAGATCTTCTGGCAACACTTCTGTTGATAGACAGTTCACATAGGCTTTACGGCTTAAGGCATCAGCTACTACGTTTGCTTTACCAGGATGGTATTGCAAAATCAAGTCGTAATCTTTGATGAGTTCTAACCATCTTCTTTGTCTCATGTTGAGGTCCTTCTGAGTAAAGATGTACTTCAAGCTTTTGTGGTCGGTAAATACTTCACATCTCTTTCCCAGCAAATAATGTCTCCAAATCTTCAAGGCGTGAACAACTGAAGCTAACTCAAGGTCATGAGTTGGATAGTTGAGTTCATGCTTCTTGAGTTGTCTAGAAGCATAGGCTGCTACTCTGCCATCTTGCATCAATACACTTCCTAAACCTTGACGAGAAGCGTCGCAATACACCTGAAATTCCTTTTCTATATCTGGTAAGCACAGAACGGGTGCAGACACCAATCTTCTTTTCAACTCTTGAAAACTGTTTTCACAAGCTTCAGTCCATTCGAACTTCTTTTCTTTCTTCAACAACTCGGTCATTGGTTTAGCTATCTTTGAAAAGTTCTCAATGAATCTCCGGTAGTATCCGGCTAGTCCTAAGAAGCTACGAATTTCCCCAACACTCTTGGGTGGTTCCCATTCAGTTACTGCGGTCACTTTGGCTGGGTCGACTGCAATTCCCTCCTTGGATATAATGTGTCCAAGGAATCCTACTTCATTGAGCCAAAACTCACATTTGTTGAATTTAGCATATAACTTGTGCTCTCTGAGTTTCTCCAATATTGCACGTAGGTGCTTTTCATGATCCTCTTTGCTTTTTGAGTAGACCAGTATGTCGTCAATGAAGACTATGACAAACTTATCTAGAAATTCCATGAACACTTTATTCATCATGCTCATGAAGTATGACGGTGCATTGGTTAAACGAGCCATATCTAGTGACGAAGGCTGTCTTGGGAATGTCATGTTCTCTAATCTTGAGTTGAAAGTATCCAGATCTAAGGTCGATCTTAGAGAACACGCTAGCTCCTTCCAACTGATCAAACAAATCATTTATTCTTGGTAGTGGATATTTGTTTTTGATGGTCATTTCATTCAACGAACGATAGTCCATCACTAAACGTTGACTCTTATCCTTCTTCTCCACAAACAGAACTGGTGCTCCCCAGGACGAGGAACTCTCTCTAATGAACCCTTTTCCTAACTGCTCTGCTAGTTGTTTCTTGAGTTCTTTCAACTCATCGGTGGACATAGGGTAAGGTCTCTTTGCTATTGGCCCTGTGCCAGGTAGCAGATCAATGAGAAACTCTACATCTCTGTCAGGTGGCATTCCTGGTAACTCATCCGGGAACACATCGGGGTACTCATTCACTATGTGCACTTCATCTAGGCTAACCCCCTTAAGATGGTTTAGCCTAATATCATTGAAATCCAGTCGAGATTTGTATCTAATTCTTCTCCCTTCCGGGGTGGTGAGTGTTATGGCTCTGTTCACACAATCTATGACTCCTCCATGAGCGGTCATCCAATCCATGCCCAAGATTACATCTAAACCCTGGGAGTCTAGGATTACTAGATGGGTTGGAAACTCATATTTACCTATTTCTAAAATCAGATCCCTGCAACCAGCGTTGACTATCAATTCTCCACCAGGGGAACTTACTTTCATGGTTTTTCCTACGGTTTCAGTGGGGAACCCATTTTTGTTTGCAAAAGTTCTTGATATGAATGAATGCGATGCTCCAGTATCAAATAAAACTAACATTGTAAATGAGTTGAGAGGGAACATACCCATCACTGCATCAGGTTCATTTATCACCTCCTCCACATTGAGGTGGTTCACTTGGCCCTTCTGGAATGGATTGGGCTTGGCAAGTTCAACGGTCTTGTTTTCTGGGCAGCTGGAGGAATAGTGACCATTCTTCTTGCACTTGAAGCAAGTGATACTGGAGAGGTCCTTCTTGGGTTCAGTGTTGTGGCGATGCTGACCATTGTGTCTGCTGTGATGTCCACTGGAGCTATTTCCCTTGAATCCTCCGTTGTGCTTATGGCCGCTGAAGTGATTACCGTTTCCTTTGTTGAAACGATTCCCATGCTTGTGGAAGCTGCCATGACCACTGCTCTCAGATGAGTGGTGCTTCTTGTGGAATGGTTCCACATGGTTCTTGTTGTTACTGAACTTCCTTTTACGGTTCTCCTCTTTCTTGATGTTGTTGTCCAGAGTGATGGCCTGATCAAGTAGAGACTGATAGTTTGGGGCATAGGCCACAGACAGGGGTATTTTGAGTTCTCCCTTGAGCCCACTGAGGAACTTTTCCTTCCTCTTTGCATCAGTATCAATATCTTCAGGCGCATACCTGGACAGAGCACAGAAGTCATCCATATATTCTTTCAGAGTTCTTCCACCCTGACGTAGTCCACGGAATTCTTCCTTCTTCACATTTATAGTGCCCGAGGATATGTGGGCAGTGCGAAAGCCTTCTCTGAATGTGTTCCAGTCCAGATCATCTATTGGATGGGTAACCTGATATGTCTCCCACCACATTGCTGCGGGTCCTTCCAGTAAGTGAGCTGTGAAGCGCACCTTTTCAGCATCAGTGCACTCGCAGGTGGTCAGATCCTTGTTGACCAAACGCAGCCAGTCATCAGCTACTATTGGCTCCGTAGAAGATGAGAACTTGTTGGGTCTCAGTCTCAGAAACCTCGCCAATCTATCCACCTGGGGTGGGGGCGGCGGTGGTGGTGGCGGAGGGTTATTATTGTTGTTGGTATTGTTGTTTGCATTCGTCTGGAAGAACTGGGTCATCATTTGCATCAGCTGGGCCTGGGCTGCCACTAGTTGCTGAATTGCCGTATTGGTGTCATTGTTGTTGTTTCCATCATTGTCACCGCTGTTTGGTGCACGTCGTGGCGGCATCTGAGGTAAGGTATAGCATAGATAAGTATTAGACAGATAAAGCTAAGGAAGTAAAGATCCTACCCATGCACAATACAGCAGGCCAACCACAAACAATGAACAAGCATACAACCTTTGATTTTAAGAGCTTTAAACTTTGAAGCGTACGACTTGTCAAGTTTAGAAGTAAGTACTAAGAGTTCGATATAGTAAACGATCGATGGTACTGTCATACCAACACGGTAAGACAATACAAATGTATTATCACAAACGATACAAGACGATGATGGTGGTCAACTAGCCTCTCTTAACCCTCTTGAGGCATGAGAGGGGTAGAGGGTCTCGACGTTCTGCCTTCTTGAGGTCCCTCAGGGCCTTGGCTTCCCATTCCTCATAGGATAGACCATCACCGGGGAAATACACGAGTCTCTCCTCGGGATCCTCTTCTTCCTCGGAGTCTTCTTCCTTTTTACTTGCTTCTAACTCTGCAAGCTTCATCTTTAGCTTCTCATTCTCAGACTTCAGCTCATTGTTAGCTTCCTCAATCTGCTTCTTCTCATCTCCCAATTTCTGCAAGTTGTCATACTGTAGCAGTAATGTCTTCTCCAGAAGATGGGACCAGATGTCATCTTTGAGAATTTTCCCGCCTGACTGCATGGGTCCTTCAACAATCTTGAGCTTGTTCTCCAGTTGAGTCTTCTTCTCATCCAACATTATGAGAGCTGATTCAGTCTCCATGATCTTCTTGGTGGTGAGATCCATGAGATCTCTGAACTGGTCCTGGTTGATAATCTGCTTCTTCAGCATGTCTTCCAGATTGACTATGCAGCGCTCCCTCTCAGTGAGGTAGCCTCTCAGAAGGGAGTGGAACTCCTGGCCTCGGCGATCCACAACATGTCCTCCAACAGATCGCTCTCCAATCATCCCATAAGCTGAGGGACGTGGGATGTGAGCTCTGTATTTGTGGCGAATGCGGGCGATGGCGCCCTGCATGGCAATCTCCACCGAATACCTCCAGTCTACATATGCTTCGGTGTACTCCATCGTGGACTCTCCTTCTTTATCAAGTCTTCCCTGGATAGTGGTTTGGATTAACCACTTCTCCATACCATACTCCTTGTACTGCATCTTCCCACAGAAAACCGGAGGCGGTATCTGAAGCTGGGTGGCGAGGTCTAGTAGCACCTCCGAGAAAAGGAAATCTCCCTCACCAGCTACCACTCTCTCATCGTAGGTGTCCATCTACAACATTTTGAAAAGAAGAGGGAACGATCAGAACAAGAAGAGAAATACAAGTAATAATGAAATGGTCAAGATAATAAGATCATGATTATTTGTTTAGCATTTTGAAATAAAACTTGGGTCCTAAGGTCTTCCAATCCTAGGGTCTCGATCCTACATGCAACACTATGCTCTGATACCATTTTGTGACGCCCCACCTTTGGATTAAGGCGGAACACCTGTGTTATGTGCTATTCCCTGGATCAATGATAGCACCACAGAACAAAATATAGTATTCATCACATAGTATCGAGATTACACGCAGATCCAGATACATAAGTCTCACGATTAATACAAGTCTTTGGTCTCATAGACCGACAAGGGTAAACAGAGTTCAACTTAAGCACAACGGAATTATAATAGTAGCGAGCCTCCATCTTCAGCATGCGCCACAGGCAGTCATGTTGGTATGCAGACTCGAGATCCTAACACTTCACTCCTCATCAGAAGAACCTGCACATTTGATTATGCAGCCCCAAGTATGGGGGTCAGTACAATGATGTACTGGCAAATGACACTTATTTGGTGGCGATTGTGATAGATCTAGCTACATGCTATTTGGCTGGTGGATCTCTGGGCTAAGCTTTGCATAAAGCCAATTTTATCCTATTTTAAGTCAAGATTTTATTTCAAAGGTTTTATTTTCGAAGGGTTGAAATAACCCCCAAATACTACATAGTTGCAAGTTATGTAGCACTGGGCGCAATTCAACAAAGTTGGAACCTCAGGCACCACCACCCCTCGGAGTGTATGGTCCTTAGTTCCTGCCTAGGGGTTTCTAGACAAAATTTTAATAATTCAGAATCGGTTATGAGATTATTCCGTACATTCCATGTCTAGAGACTCAATTGTCCATAACCGAGGACACGGCTAATCGATTAGTTTTTAACACCTTGCAAGGGTTGTGCACTTTCACCTTACGATTCATTTTATGCCCATACATAAAATGAAACGAGACCTTTTAGAAGGAGAGGACAACTAACTTGGCAAGCACCGTTCCCAACCTACAATTCATCTACCACCACTTCTTGCCGACAAGTTGTACTCCCACATTCTAATCAGTCAAGACAGAGCCCATAATGTCATAAGGCTGCACTGGAAGTACACTAAGCATGGAAGACATAGCCATCTCTTTGTTCCTGGGTGGCAAACCACAAGTGTACGCCCAGGCAGCAACTACACGTAGTGTAGCCCCAGGTCGCCACTCAACATCGCCTCCATCATCAAACCAATCCACCCAGGTGTTTCATTTTAGTTGAAGTTCTTAAGTTGTTCACAAAACACTTTTCAAATGATCTTAGCATGGCATCAATATTTTTCAAAGTATTTAGCATCCTAACAGGTGGGGTTTGAGGGATTGCTACACACTACTAGGATCTAAGCATTTGATAAAATAGTTGAATAATCACCTATCATGCATACTACAAGAGGTGAATATACTAATGCATAAGTAAAATGGGTATGGGATATGTGTGTCACTTGCCTTGGTAACAGCTTGCACACTCACTACAGTTACAAAAGTAGCCTTGCTCCTCTTCACAATCTATTCAATCCAAACAATCAAGCAATCAATAACCTAGTTCTAATGATAATCATAGACATGTATGCATGTGTGCATGTATGCAAATGACATTTTAATTTCACACTCTAAGTGAGTGTGTGAAAAAGGTTGTAAAGATGGAACAATAGGCTTTTGAAAACAAGTGTGATGTTAGCAAGGATTTTAATAAATAAATAACAAGGTATTAACAAAAGGGTATTTGATGCAATAGGATAGCACTTTGGGAAAATTAGTTCTGGTTGGTACTGTCCTGCAAAAAATAGTCTGAGTTACCACTGGTTAGGTGACAGTAACTTGAAGCTACTGCAAGTGGTTTCACTCAAAAATAGTTTTTTTTGAAAACAATTGGCAAAGAAAAAGGTGATTTGAACATATTTAACAGTAGCAAGTTTGTGCACGTATTAACTTTGAAAACTTTTGTTTCTGGGGTGTTCTAAATGTTCCAAGGATTCCATAGACTACAAATTTGTAGCATTTGGACCCACAGAACAAAAGTTATGAATTTATTTTGAAACCAAAGGTTTGATTCAGATCTGACGATGGATTCAAAATGAACCCATAAAATAACAGGTTTTATTGGATCATTAGATTCTACACATCCTAAGGATTCCAACGAGGTATCAATTGCAATTTTTGGCTAAGTATTTTATTTTCTATCGATTTTACAAGATCTGCAACGAAACAGGGATTTAAATTCGAATTTGAATTCGACTTGACTGGATTTGACCGGGGGCTGACTGGCCTGGGGCGACGTGGCGCGATGCCATTGGTCGATACCGTTTCGGGGTTTCAGATCTAATCGTGGCCGTGTGATGCAGATCCGATGGCTGGAGATGGAGAGGAACAGTGGAGAGGCTCACCGGCGAGACAAGTCCGGCGAGGTCGTCTAGGTGGTCGACGGCGAGCTTGCTCCGGTGACGGATGGCGGCGATGGAGTAGCTGACGGGGTAGAGCAGACGATGGCGATCTCGAATTCGTGGTCGGCGAGGATTTGCGCTTCCAGGGGCGACGGCGTTGCGCGGCTGGAGACGACGGCGGCCTCGGTGATCGTCGGCGTGCTCGAAACACTGCGAGAAAGAGCGGGGTGAGGGTGCTACTCGACGCGCCAGAGAGAGGGGAGAAGGTTAGGAGGTTCGAGAGGGGAGGGGGAAGCTGGACCGCGTCGGAATCGGCGATGACCGGCGACAGCACCTGCGAGCTCCGGCGATGAAATTGAGCAGCCTGACGGCTTCTTCCGCAGAGAGAAGAGGGAAGGGCGAAGGAGGAGTGCCGGGGCTTTATAGGGGTAGGCATTGGTGGCCAGTTAAGGCGCCAGTAACGCCGGGGAGTAATCGCCGGCGAGCGTTACTGGGAGTGAAGAGAGGGGAGACATTTTCGGGGGAGGGATGACAGGTGGGACCCGGCTGTCGGAGAGAGAGAAAAGAGTGGGTTGGGTCGGCTCGGGGCAGGTTGGGCCGGCTGGTCTCCCGGGGTCGGCCCAGCTGGGCTTCTGGCCTCTTATTTTATTTTATTTTATTTTATTTCTGCTTTCCTTTTCTTTTATTCTGGATTTCTGTTTGGGGTTTTTGAAAAGTTTCTCCTATTCAGATTTGAATAAGAT
Organism: Dactylis glomerata; assembly: GCA_007115705.1. Classification (NCBI taxonomy): domain Eukaryota; kingdom Viridiplantae; phylum Streptophyta; class Magnoliopsida; order Poales; family Poaceae; genus Dactylis; species Dactylis glomerata. The sequence continues at coordinate 6,318,429 of QXEO01002107.1, read as the reverse complement.
TTAAGCTGACCACTCCTGGTCCTTAAAAGTGTGTTTAGAAACTAAAAACCAGAGGTTTTGTAGTAAGATGGAAGAAGAAAATAATTTGTGAGAACTTTGAATAGAGAGTCCAAATAATTAGGAAGTTAAGATTAATATCTTCCCACTATTTGGTTTTCAAAAGACATTTACTATAAGAAATTATAAGATAGCTCCATAACAATGGAGCTCATTTTAAAATACTTTCTTTCTGAAACCTTTTGTTTCAAAAAAAAAAAATTGGGGTAAAAGGCAATTGAAACAATATTCTTTGAAGGATAAGATTCAAAACTTTGGAAAAGACCTTGAAATGCAATATGCCATGAATGCATGATGAGAATTTTAATTTTGAAAAAATCTGGGATGTTACAGTACCCGATCAGATTTCCAGAACACATCGCGATTCGCCGCCGCCGTCGACCCGAAGATCGGGAGGGTCCAGAAGCTCTTCCCGGCACCCTGCCGGAGAGGGGAATCGCCACCGAAGGTCTTCTTCATCGCCATGCTTGCCTCCGGAGCGATGAGTGAGTAGTCTACCTTGGACTATGGGTCCATAGCAGTAGCTAGATGGTTGTCTTCTCCACACTACTAGGAAAACGTCTATAGGCAGTACAGCTACCCGTAGCGCACCGTATATGTGGTGCGCTGCGGGTATTTACCCGTAGCGCATGTGTGATCTTTTATTCTGTGTTGAATCATAAGTGTGATATTGTGCTAAAAGCAAAGTACATATATACTGCTGTTAGATTTCATATTTATTTAAATCAAAAAAATAATACCCGTAGCGCATGTGTGCCTGGTGCGCTACGGGTATACATATTACCCGTAGCGCATGTGTGTTTGGTGCGCTACGGGTAATATGCATACCCGTAGCGCATGTGTATACGGTGCGCTACGGGTATGCATATTACCCGTAGCGCATGTGTATTAGGTGCGCTACGGGTAATATGCATACCCGTAGCGCACACCAGACACATGCGCTACGGGTAAGCCTATTACCCGTAGCGCACCACACATGCGCTACGGGTATTTTTTTACTAGTAGCGTGCTACCCGCAGCGCACGGTATATGCGCTACGGGTAACCATATTAGGTGCGCTACGGGTAAGCTTTTTTCTAGTAGTGCCACCATGTGCTTCATGTTTAGATCTCATGAGCTGGCATACATGATTGAGATCACCGTTATGTAATTCTACATGTTTGGTTTGTTGGGATCCGGTGAATATTGGTGTTTATGATTAAGTTGCTGTACTAAATTATATCTTTTGTTATCTCTATGTTGTTTATGATCTTGCATGCTCTCCGTTGTTAGTAGCTATCTTGGCCGAGTAGTTGCTAGTGACTCCAAGAGGGGGTATTTATGCTCGATAGTGGGTTCATGCCTCTATTTCACCTGGGGGAGTGACAGAAACCTCTAAGGTGGTAGATGTGCTGTTGCTACTAGGGAGAAAACAACATTCATATGCTCAAGGGCATATGCTTTGTTTACATTACACACTTTGCTTAATGCAATTATCTGTTGTTCGCAACTTAATACTTCTAGGGTGTTCGGATTGATATCCCAGGGAGTGGATTATTAGTCATAGATGCAGTTGGATGGCGGTCTATGTATTTTGTTGTAATGCCCAGAGTAAATCTCATAGTGATCTTCTTGACATATCACGTTATCTCTATTCTATCAATTGCCCAACTGTAATTTGTTTACCCAGCATGTGTTATTTTATCTATGGAGAGACACCACTAGTGAACTGTGGACCCCGGTCCTATTTCCATCATATTGCTATCACCTGTTTACTTTACTCGTACTATTTACTTTACTCGCATACTCTATTGTTTTCCACTCGATACGCTCATAACCTTTGTTTCAAGCAAACCGGTGAGATTGACAACCTCATCGCAAGTTGGGAACAAAGTATTTGTTTGTGTGTGTGCAGGTTCCACAAACACCTTCAGTCGTCATTGTCTCTCCTCTCCTGATCGATAAACCTTGGTTTCTTAACTGAGGGAAAACTCGCCGCTACACTCATCATACCTTCCTCTTGGGGTTTCCAACGGGCTGGTTATTCACCACGCACAAGGACAGTCTGCTCCCACGTCAACTACACACCACCACACGCAGCAGCAAGTTCACAGATTTGTTATAAATTTTATAATGAACCATGGGATTAGAAGTGGACCAACTAAATCTGAAATCCTGCACCACAGACATTGTTAGTTTAACATATTGGGGAGGTTCACCCTCAACAAAATATTCTAATCCTGCATTAGAAAGCAAGGTTTGAAAATCTTGTAGGATTCCAGCAGCACTCAAGAATGCTGAGCATGGATAGAGTGAGGGAAAAACCTTCTCTTCACGGTGAACTTTCATAACATCATGCACTTCTAGTTCATGTTGAGAGAGTCGATACACATTCTCCTCCATTTCTGAATTTTTTCAACAATCTCATAAAAAGTGATTTAAAGACAAGCAAGTATAGGAGACTACTATAGTGAATCACTAGAGAGCTATCATGCATCAAGATAACCTTTCTAAATAATAGAACAAGCATGCATACTCATTTAAGCTGTCACCTACAATGCTAAAATACCCAAGAAATACTTTACCAAAAGAAAATCTACTTGGACAAGTGGAGGAGTCACATACCGGAGAACAAATGATCCAAGTTTCAGCAAAAATGTTGGGTTGAACAAGGAGATCAAAAAATCCAGGTGAAGAACAGCAAGAACTCGAGCTTGAGCAAATGGGGCGGTGTTTTTTGGGAGAGAGAAAGAGCAAGGGAAGAAGAGATGAGTGAGGGGCCTGGTGGGGCCCCCTCACACATGGGTGGCGCGGCCAGGGCTGGGCCGCGCCACCTGTGTGTGAGGTGGCGTGGCTGCCCCACCTAGTGCCTCCCAGGTGTCTCTCTGCCCCATTTTTGACATAAAAATTTATAAAGAATTTTCTGGAATTTTTCGAGAAACTTTATTTTCGAGGATTTTTCAGAAATTGGCATATCGATAAAACTCAGAAAAGCGAAGATGAAAAGATTTCAAGCAAATCAAAACTAAACATGCAGCAGCTCTGAGAAGCTCTTAATCATGCAACTAAACTGAAGGAATAAAATTTGATGAAAGTAAATACAAGTGAGGTGGAGTAGATGCGGTGAAAACGAAGTTTCGTTCATATAAATTCACTTTGCTAACAAGGTTGATCAAGTCTTGTTACCAAACTAACTTTATATGAGGCAAAACTTTGCACTTCACTTAATGCTTATGTTACCTCAACTTTGATAGGTATAGCCCCAACCATAACAATTTGATATTCTTCCTTGGGCTTTTGCTCTGAACAAATTATTTGACCAACTTTGATGGTCTCAACATGCTTGATTGAATTTAGAGCATTTCTCCTATCAATCTTCTTGGCAAAATAAACCGTATATTCTTTGTCATTAACATTAAAAGTGACTTTTCCTTGATTGCAATTAATAACAGCACCTGCAGTGTTTAGAAAAGGTCTCCCAAGAATAATAGACATATTATCATCTTCAGGCATTTCCAACACAACAAAATCAGTTAATATTAAATAGCTGTTAGCAACTTGAACAGGAACATTCTCACATATACCAATAGGAATAGTAGTAGACTTATCAGCCATCTGCAAGGATATATCAATTGAAACCAATTTTTCTAGATCAAGTCTCTTATAAAGAGAAAAAGGCATGACACTAACTCCAGCTCCCAAATCACATAAGGCAGTTCTAACATAGTTATTTTTAATGGAGCAAGGAATAGTTGGTATACCTGGATCTCCAAGCTTCTCTAGAACTTTACCATCAAAAGAATAATTAGCAAGTAGAGTGGAAATTTCCTCACTAGGAATTTTCCTTTTGTTAGTGACAATATCTTTCATATATTTTGCATAAGGAGGCATTCTAATAGCATCAGTCAAAGGAATTTGCAAAAATAAAGGTCTCATCCATTCACAAAACCTGTTGTAGTGTTCTTCTTCCTTGGACTTGTGTTTCTTACTAGGAAAAGGCATTGGCTTCTGTACCCAAGGTTCCCTCTCCTTACCATGCTTGTTGGCAATGAAGTCTTCTTTGGTGTACTTTGCATTTTTATCACTCTTTTCCGGTTCTTCTTCGACTTCTTCTTTATCTTCTTCTTTATCGGAAGCATCTCCTGGTTCAGTTTCAGCATCAGAAATAGAAACACTGTTAGGATCTTTACCTGCATCAGAGGATTCTGCAATTGTTTTATGCTTCTTCTTCTTCTTCTTGGGAGGAATATCATCACTTGAAGTGCGTTGAGAATCTTGCTCGACCCTCTTAGGATGTCCTTCAGGATATAATGGGTCTTGAGTAGCAGCACCACTTCTTGTGCGTATTTCACATGCTTGCTTCTCTCTTGCAGCATTAACTAGCAGGTCTTTCTGCACCTTGGTAAGCTAATCAATTTGTATTTGAACCATTTGAAAATGTTTAGCAAGTATCTTCACATCATTGGCGGTTCTCTCCACAATATCCTGCAACTGGTTAATAACTCTAGAATTCTCCAACAGATAATTATGCGCCATTCTATTAAAATTTTCTTGCTTAACAATAAAATTATCAAATTCATCTAAGCATTGATCAGGAGGTTTAGTATAAGGAATATCTCTTTCATCAAAGCGTTGGAGAGAGTGTACCTCAATAGTAGATGAGCGAGGGATTGGCTTACATAATTCTTCTATAGGAGGTAAATTCTTCACATCTTCAGCCTTAATACCTTTCTCCTTAAGAGATTTCTTAGCTTCCTTCATAACTTCATCATTTAATTCAATCATCCCTCTCTTCTTCGGCGTAGGCTCTGTAGATGGCTCAGGAGTTGGTGCTGGTGTTGGCTTAACTAAAGTCCAATCATCATGATTCTGGCTTATTTTAGCCATTAATTCTTCAGCTTCAGCCGGAGTTCTTTCCCTGAAAACACAACCACCACAACTATCCAAATATGACTTAGATTCATCCGTTAGTCCATTATAAAATATGTCAAGGAGTTCATTTTTAGGCAATGGTTCTTTAGGCAAAGCTCTTATTAAAGAACAAAACCTTGTCCAAGATTCAGGCAATATCTCTCCTTTTCCCTGTTCAAAATCAAAGATTTTCTGCACAGCAGCATGTTGAGCACTAGTGGGAAAATATTTCTGAAAGAAAGCATTAACCAAAGCAATAGGACTAGTAAGGGATCCAGGAGACAAGCTATTAAACCAAGTTTTAGCAGCATCTTTCAATGAGAACGAAAAAATCTTAGCAACAAAATAAGTACGGAGCTTAATATCATCAGAAAACAAATTACTCAAAGTAGAAAGCTCATTCATGTGCTCCATAGCACTCTCATCTTTAGTACCACAAAAAGGAGTTTTCTCAACAATAGATATGTAAGATAAATCCAAAGAGAAATCATAATCCTTGTCTCTAATATTTATGGGAGAAGCAGCAAACTTAGGATCAGGAGACAAATTATATCTAACAGAACGTCTAGCAAGAAGTTCTTTAACATTACCTGCATTACGAGCAGCACGTGCTTCTGCAATAAAATCATCATTAAGCTCAATGTAAGCATCATCATCATAATCATCACTAGAACATTCCCTAGACTCAGGTGAACTAACAGGTGTAACAGTGGTGTTTCCCAACTTAGCTCTAGCAATAGTAGCATCTAAAAAGGAACCTAGTGAACCTCTCTCATCAAGCACAGTAGAAGCATCATCTAAATTATCAGTGGCACCTTCAATCTCAGCAGAAGTAGTAGCAGTAGCGTGTGGATGTGGTGGTGTAAGCAACTTACTCATAACAGATGGCGAATCAAGAGCAACAGAGGTGTTGAGAGTCGTACCTCTTCTTGTAGTGGATGGCAATATAGGACCTTTTCCATCACGAGGTTTACCCATGATGAAAGGATTGCAGCAAACAATATGAATACCAAGTGAATTTACAAATAAAGCTATGTTCCCCGGCAACGGCGCCAGAAAATAGTCTTGATGACCCACAAGTATAGGGGATCGCAACAGTCTTCGAGGGAAGTATTACCCAAATTTATTGATTCGACACAAGGGGAGCCAAAGAATATATGTAAGCCTTAACAGTTGAGTTGTCAATTCAGCTGCACCTAGAAACAGTCTTACTCGCAGCGGTTTATCAGTAGCAACCGTTTTATAGCAGTGACAGTAGTGAAACAGTAACAGCAGTAGTAAAATAGCAGCAGTAAAAGTAACGGTTGTAAACAGTAGGAACAAATACTGTAGGCATAGGGATGGATTACGAGCGTTGCATGGATAAGATAATTCATGAAATCAATGAGACATGGGCATTGCAGATAAATAATGATAAAGCATCCTAATACAAACAATCATAGGCATGTGTTCCGTATATAGTCGTACGTGCTCACAAGGAGAAACTTGCACGACATCTTTTGTCCTACCAGCCTGTTGCAGCAGGGCCTCAAGGGAAACTACTGGTAATTAAGGTACTCCTTTTAATAGAGTACCGGAGCAAAGTATTAGCACTCGGTGAACACATGTGATCCTCACATCATAGCCATCCCCTCCGGTTATCCCAATTTCTATCACTTTGGGGCCTCGGGTTCCGGACAACAATATGTGTATACAACTTGTAGGTAAGACCATAAACAACAAGTATCATCATAGAAATAATAACATGTTTAGATCTGAAATCATGGCACTCGGGCCCAAAGTGACAAGCATTAAGCACAACAAGTTGCAACAATGTCATAGGCACTAAATAAAGATACTAGGCACTATGCCCTATCAATCTCATATCAAATTACATGAACAATCTCATCCAATCCCTACCATCCCCTCACCTACAGCGGGGGAATTACTCACACATGGATGGGGGAGTCATGGATGGTCGATGGAGGAGCGTCGGTGGTGATGGTGATGAAGATCTCCTCCGAATCCCCGTCCCGGCAGGGTGCCAGAATGGAGTTTCTGGTTCCGAATCGCGGTTTCTGATGGCGGCGGCGCAGTGGAAGTCTATCTGGGAAAAACGCCATCTCCCCAATATTATGTCGTCAGGGGGTATATGTACGCGAGAGGGGAGGTCGAGAGGGGACCTGGGGCCCCCTCACACAGGGGTGGCGCGGCCAGGGCTGGGCCGCGCCACCACCGTGTGACGGCCCCTCGAGCCCCTTCTCCCTCCTGTCTTCTGGTTCCGTGGGTTGATGACCCACAAGTATAGGGGATCGCAACAGTCTTCGAGGGAAGTATTACCCAAATTTATTGATTCGACACAAGGGGAGCCAAAGAATATATGTAAGCCTTAACAGATGAGTTGTCAATTCAGCTGCACCTGGAAACAGTCTTACTCGCAGTGGTTTATCAGTAGCAATAGTTTTATAGCAGTGACAGCAGGGAAACAGTAACAGCAGTAGTAAAATAGCAGCGGTAATAGTAACAGTTGTAAACAGTAGGAACAAATACTGTAGGCATAGGGATGGATAACGGGCGTTGCATGGATAAGATAATTCATGAAATCAATGAGATATGGGCAATGCAGATAAATAATTATAAAGCATCCTAGTACAAACAATCATAGGCATGTGTTCCGTATATAGTCGTACGTGCTCACAAGGAGAAACTTGCACGACATCTTTTGTCCTACCAGCCTGTTGCAGCAGGGCCTCAAGGGAAACTACTGGTAATTAATGTACTCCTTTTAATAAAGTACCGGAGCAAAGCATTAGCACTCGGTGAACACATGTGATCCTCACATCATAGCCATCCCCTCCGGTTATCCCAATTTCTGTCACTTTGGGGCCTCGGGTTCCAGACAACAATATGTGTATACAACTTGTAGGTAAGACCATAAACAACAAGTATCATCATAGAAATAATAACATGTTCAGATCTGAAATCATGGCACTCAAGCCCAAAGTGACAAGCATTAAGCAAAACAAGTTGCAACAATGTCATAGGCACTAAATAAAGATACTAGGCACTATGCCCTATCAATCTCATATCAAATTACATGAACAATCTCATCCAATCCCTACCATCCCCTCACCTACAGCGGGGGAATTACTCACACATGGATGGAGGAATCATGGATGGTCGATGGAGGAGCGTCGGTGGTGATGGTGATGAAGATCTCCTCCGAATCCCCGTCCCGGCAGGGTGCCAGAACGGAGTTTCTGGTTCCGAATCGCGGTTTCTGATGGCGGCGGCACAGTGGAAGTCTATCTGGGAAAAACGCCGTCTCCCAGATATTATGTCGTCAGGGGGTATATGTACGCGAGAGGGGAGGTCGAGAGGGGACCTGGGGCCCCCTCACACAGGGGTGGCGCGGCCAGGGCTGGGCCGCGCCACCACCGTGTGACGGCCCCTCGAGCCCCTTCCGACTCCTGTCTTCTGGCTCCGTGGGTCTTCTGGTGAAATAGGATTTTTCATGATTTTTCCCGAATTTTTACTGGAAGTTGAATTTCTGCACAAAAACGAGACACCAGAGCAATTCTGCTGAAAACAGTGTCAGTCCGTGTTAGTTGTATTCAAAACACACAAATTAGAGGAGAAACAACAGCAAAAGTGTTCGAGAAAGTAGATACGTTTTGGACGTATCAGGGTCTTCTGGTGAAATAGGATTTTTCATGATTTTTCCCGAATTTTTACTGGAAGTTGAATTTCTGCACAAAAACGAGACACCAGAGCAATTCTGCTGAAAACAGCGTCAGTCCGTGTTAGTTGTATTCAAAACACACAAATTAGGGGAGAAACAATAGCAAAAGTGTTCGGGAAAGTAGATACGTTTTGGACGTATCAACTCCCCCCAAGCTTAGCTATTTGCTTGTCCTCAAGCAATTCAGTTAACAACTGAGAGCGATAAAAGAAACTTTCACGAACACATTTGCTCATATGATGTATATATACTAACTATGTGATCAAGTACTCAGGCAATTCATAATAAGAAATATGCAACTAATGTCACCTCATAGTCAAGCAAGCTATGAAAGAGTGCCAATGCACTAATAACAAGTAACATGTGCATGAGAAGCTACAAGATTGTAATATGCATAAATGATATGAAAGAATGGTATCCCACTTGCCTTTATTTGTAGAGCAAAACATAAATGCTGAGGCACCTCTGAAGTCCAAGGGAAGACTAGAAGTAGAAATATCAAAGATACAAGCATCAAAGTTATACCACAATTAACCGTGTTCTGGGACAAGCACACTACACTAAGAATAACAGCTTTGCTCTCAAGAAGTGCTTAAAGTTAGAAGATGGTGACTCAACATAAAAGTAAACGAATGGCCCTTCGCAGAGGGAAGCAGTGATTTAACATGTGCTAGAGCTTTTCGTTTGTAAAACAGAGATAAAAGTTTCTTTTGAGAGGTGATTGTTCTATGTCAACGACTAGCAATGGGGACTTACTATCTTCCATAATAAACAAGTGAGAGCGGTTCAGAGTTCTTTGAAATTTGGCACATTGGTGCTCTTTTATAAAGCTTTGGCACTCCTCCCCACCTTTTTCCTTTCTCAAACCATGGCTAACCGATTCCATCGAGTGCCCACCAACTTTAACATTCCTTTGGAGGAGTGCCTTTTTTTTCTTTCTTTTAGAATTAAGATTATAATGGTCTGACCAGCTCCCTTGCAAAATTAATGACGAGCAGATGAAGCTGCCTAGTCGAGGGGTACTTAATTTAATATGGAAGATAGCAATTCCGACCACTATGTCCTCATGAGCTAAAAACAATGGCACAAAATAAGAAGTAGTTGAAAGTTTTGAAAGGTAGCACATGAAAATTTACTTGGAATGGCTTACAAATACCATGCATAGGAATTTATAGTGGACTCTTTGGAAGACTTGGTTTTTGGTAATTGGATGCACAAGTAGAGCTCATACTCAGTACAAGTGAAGGCTAGCAAAAGACTGGGAAGCGACAATCGAGAGAGCAATAACTATCATAATCATGCTTGCGACAAAACAAAATTAATATAGGCATAAAAATGATACAAGAACTCTGAGGCAATTTAGATCATCGAGGCTTAATTGACTTTTTGTTCAGTCATATGCATGCTTGAGCATGTGCCAAGTCGATTCAAATGAAGCTTTCAGAGGTGGATACCACAATATCATACCATACTATGAATAAAACAAATACATGCAAGCGTCTACATGACATGCTACAGGCTAATAATAAATTGGAACTAATCATATGAAAGCAAGAACTACGAAGCATCCATTAGATGACATATACCTTACATGGACCGACTAAGCATGTCCACATGGATGAGTATATGTACAAGAATGAAAACAAATAGAGTTCATACCAGCCTCTTACCACATCTCGGATTGTCATATGTCGTCATTATTGCTCTTCACTTGTGTGGCTTGAATAGTGTACAATGAATACCAAACTCCAATAGAGTAACGGGGAACTGAACTCTGCAACAAACTTTACAAAACCGAAGAAGAACAACAAATATTTTTGGGGTTTTCGATTTTTGAAGCAAAAGCGGAAGGAAATAGCAACAAAGCAAAATATTTTTGGGTTTTTCAAGTAGCAAACCGAAAATAGCAAATAAAGCAAACCAAAGGTAGAAAATTAAAGAACCAAATAGAGAGAAACAACGGAAATATTTTTGGTCTTTTTGTGTTTTGGAGGAAATGAAAACAAGAACGAGAACAGTAAAGAAAGCGAAACAAGAATATACAAAGGACCGACAGAATATGTTATGTAGATGAGTGAACCGTCGGCGTACCTCCCCCCAAGCTTAGGCTTTTGTCCTAGGTGGAGATCAATGCCGGCTCTGGTAGCTGCTCCAAGCCGGTGGGTCATCATAGGCGTAATCGTACCCCGGTTCCCGTGACGATGAAGCTGATGGCGCATAATCATAATAAGGCTGCTCGTATGGGAAATTCATAGTGTTGGAGGGTTGTCCCGACTCCTCGGCGCCTTCTCCATCGTGCACAGGCGGCGGGTGCTCCCCTATGTACGCGTCAAGCTCATCTTCAGTAAGCGACCATCCATTCCTGCGATCAAGGTTAAACAAAAGAGGTGCAGGCAAACGGATTGATCGTTCAGTCTTTACTACCTTCCAGGTAGTCTTCTTGAAAAGGGTTAGCTCAAATGTTAAATTAATCAAACTGGCAGGAGGAGAAATAAACTTATGTTGAACCATAGCATCAAGACCAAGTTTCTCTTCGGGGAACTGCAGATCTCGAGAATGAGGCAAAACACCATGAAAAGCTAACAGGCGTGAAGCTATATGCCCGCCACAAATTCCCCCTTTCTCACGGTTAATATCCAGACGGAAAGCTATTAAGGCACCCAAATTGTAAGTTTTATCATGCCTTAAAGCAGCAGCAATAAAAGCTAGATCATGGAGAGACAATTTACTTGCAGATTTCCTAGCAAGAACACATTTGGTAATGAAGAAGGCAAAATATCGAATGGATGGGAAATGAATGTTTCGAATTTTACCACCCTCTCCTGTGAAGCTTCTTCCTTGACAAATCTCCTCGTATAGTTCTAACAATTGCCTTGGTTGTCCCTTTATCTTCTCAAGCGATCCCCACTGTGGTACTCTAATAGCTATGCAGAAAACATCGAGAGGCAAATTCACAGATTTGTTATAAATTTTATAATGAACCATGGGATTAGAAGTGGACCAACTAAATCTGAAATCCTGCACCATAGACATTGTTAGTTTAACATACTGGGGAGGTTCACCCTCAATAAGATATTCTAATCCTGCATTAGAAAGCAAAGTTTGGAAATCTCGTAGGATTCCAGCAGCACTCAAGAATGTTGGGCATGGATAGAGTGAGGGAAAAACCTTCTCTTCACGGTGAACTTTCATAACATCATGCACTTCTAGTTCATGTTGAGAGAGTTGATACACATTCTCCTCCATTTCTGAAATTTTTCAACAAACTCATAAAAAGTGATTTAAAGACAAGCAAATGTAGGAAACTACTATAGTGAATTACTAGAGAGCTATCATGCATCAAGATAACCCTTCTAAACAATAGAACAAGCATGCATACTCATTTATACTATCACCTACAATGCTAAAATACTCAAGAAATACTTTACCAAAAGAAAATCTACTTGGACAAGTGGAGGAGTCACATACCGGAGAATAAATGATCCAAGTTTCAGCAAAAATGTTGGGCTGAACGAGGAGATCGAAAATTCCAGGTGAAGGACAGCAAGAACTCGAGCTTGAGCAAATGGGGCAGTGTTTTTCGGGAGAGAGAAAGAGCAGGGGAAGAAGAGATGAGTGAGTGGCCTGGTGGGGCCCCCTCACACATGGGTGGCGCGGCCAGGGCTGGGCCGCGCCACCTGTGTGTGAGGTGGCGTGGCTGCCCCACCTGGTGCCTCCCAGGTGTCTCTCTGCCCCATTTTTGACATAAAAATTTATAAAGAATTTTCTGGAATTTTTCGAGAAACTTTATTTTTGAGGGTTTTCCAGAAATTGGCATATCGATAAAACTCAGGAAAAACGAGGATGAAAATATTTCAAGCAAATCAAAACTAAGCATGCAGCAGCTCTGAGATACTCTTAATCATGCAACTAAACTGAAGGAATAAAATTTTATGAAAGTAAATACAAGTGAGGTGGAGTAGATGTGGTGAAAACGAAGCTTCGTTCATATAAATTCACTTTGCTAACAAGGTTGATCAAGTCTTGTTACCAAACTAACTTTATATGGGGCAAAACTTTGCACTTCACTTAATGCTTATGTTACCTCAACTTTGATAGGTATAGCCCCAACCATAAAAATTTGATATTCTTCCTTGGGCTTTTGCTCTGAACAAATAATTTGGCCAACTTTGATGGTCTCAACATGCTTGATTGAATTTAGAGCATTCCTCCTATCAATCTTCTTGGGAAAATAAACTGTATATTCTTTGTCATTAACATTAAAAGTGACTTTTCCTTGATTGCAATTAATAACAGCACCTGCAGTGTTTAGAAAAGGTCTCCCAAGAATAATAGACATATTGTCATCTTCAGGCATTTCCAACACAACAAAATCAGTTAATATTAAACAGCTGTTAGCAACTTGAACAGGAACATTCTCACATATACCAATAGGAATAGTAGTAGACTTATCAGCCATCTGCAAAGATATATCAGTTGATACCAATTTTTCTAAATCAAGTCTCTTATAGAGGGAAAAAGGCATGACACTAACTCCAGCTCCCAAATCACATAAAGCAGTTCTAACATAGTTGTTTTTAATGGAGCAAGGAATAGTTGGTATACCTGGATCTCCAAGCTTTTCTGGAACTTTACCATCAAAAGAATAATTAGCAAGGAAAGTGGAAATTTCCTCACTAGGAATTTTCCTTTTGTTAGTGACAATATCTTTCATATACTTTGCATAAGGAGGCATTCTAATAGCATCAGTCAAAGGAATTTGGAAAAATAAAGGTCTCATCCATTCACAAAACCTGTTGTAGTGTTCTTCTTCCTTGGACTTGTGTTTCTTACCAGGAAAAGGCATTGGTTTCTGTACCCAAGGTTCTCTCTCCTTACCATGCTTGTTTGCAATGAAGTCTTCTTTGGTGTACTTTGCATTCTTATCAATCTTTTCTGGTTCTTCTTCAACTTCTTCTTTATCTTCTTCTTTATCGGAAGCATCTCCTGGTTCAGTTTCAGCATCAGAAATAGAAACACTGTTAGGATCTTTACCTGCATCAGAGGATTCTGTGGTTGTTTTATGCTTCTTCTTCTTCTTCTTCTTAGAAGGAATATCATCATTCGAGGTGCGTTGAGAATCTTGCTCAACCCTCTTAGGATGTCCTTCAGGATATAATGGGTCTTGAGTAGCAGCACCACTTCTTGTGCGTATTTCACACGCTTGCTTCTCTCTTGCAGCATTAACTAGCAAATCTTTTTGCACCTTGGCAAGCTGATCAATTTGTGTTTGAACCATTTGAAAATGTTTAGCAAGTATCTTCACATCATTGGCGGTTCTCTCCACAATATCCTGCAACTTGTTAATAGCTCTAGAATTTTCTAACAAATGATTATGCACCATTCTATTAAAATTTTCTTGCTTAACAATAAAATTATCAAATTCATCTAAGCATTGATCAGGAGGTTTAGTATAAGGAATATCTCTTTCATCAAAGCTTTGGAGAGAGTGTACCTCAATAGTAGATGAGTGAGGGATTGGCTTACATAATTCTTCAATAGGAGGTAAATTTTTAACATCTTCGGCCTTAATACCTTTCTCCTTAAGAGATTTCTTAGCTTCCTTCATAACTTCATCATTTAATTCAATCATCCCTCTCTTCTTCGGCGTAGGCTCTGTAGATGGCGCAGGAGTTGATGCTGGTGTTGGCTCAACTAAGGTCCAATCATCATGATTCCGGCTTATTTTAGCCATTAACTCCTCTGCTTCAGCCGGAGTTCTTTCCCTGAAAACACAACCAGCACAACTATCCAAATATGACTTAGATTCATCCGTTAATCCATTATAAAATATAACAAGGAGTTCATTTTTAGGCAATGGTTCTTTAGGCAAAGCTCTAATCAAAGAACAAAACCTTGTCCAAGATTCAGGCAGTATCTCTCCTTTTCCCTGTTCAAAATCAAAGATTTTCTGCACAGCAGCATGTTGAGCACTAGCGGGAAAATATTTCTGAAAGAAAGCATTAACCAAAGTAATAGGACTAGTAAGAGATCCAGGAGACAAGCTATTAAACCAAATTTTAGCAACATCTTTCAATGAAAAAGGAAAAATCTTAGCAACAAAGTAAGTGCGGAGCTTAATATCATCAGAAAACAAATTACTCAAAGTAGAAAGCTCATTCATGTGCTCCATAGCACTCTCATCTTTAGTACCACAAAAGGGAGTTTTCTCAACAATAGATATGTAAGATAAATCCAAAGAGAAATCATAATCCTTGTCTCTAATATTGATAGGAGAAGCAGCAAACTTAGGATCAGGAGATAAATTATATCTAACAGAACGTCTAGCAAGAAGTTCTTTAACATTACCTGCATTACGAGCAGCACGTGCTTCTGCAATAAAATCATCATTGAGCTCAATGTAAGCATCATCATCATAATCATCACTAGAACATTCCCTAGACTCAGGTGAACTAACAGGTGTAACAGTGGTGTTTCCCAACTTAGCTCTAGCAATAGTAGCATCTAAAAAGGAACCTAGTGAACCTCTCTCATCAAGCACAGTAGAAGCATCATCTAAATTATCTGTGGCACTTTCAATCTCAGCAGAAGTAGTAGCAGTAGCATGTGGGTGTGGTGGTGTAAGCAACTTACTCATAACAGATGGTGAATCAAGAGCAACAGAGGTGTTGAGAGTCGTACCTCTTCTTGTAGTGGATGGCAATATAGGAACTTTTCCATCACGAGGTTTACCCATGATGAAAGGATTGCAGCGAACAATATGAATACCAAGTGAACTTACAAATAAAGCTATGCTCCCCGGCAACGGCGCCAGAAAATAGTCTTGATGACCCACAAGTATAGGGGATCGCAACAGTCTTCGAGGGAAGTATTACCCAAATTTATTGATTCGACACAAGGGGAGCCAAAGAATATATGTAAGCCTTAACAGATGAGTTGTCAATTCAGCTACACCTGGAAACAGTCTTACTCACAGTGGTTTATCAGTAGCAACAGTTTTATAGCAGTGACAGCAGGGAAACAGTAACAGCAGTAGTAAAATAGCAGCGGTAATAGTAACAGTTGTAAACAGTAGGAACAAATACTGTAGGCATAGGGATGGATAACGGGCGTTGCATGGATAAGATAATTCATGAAATCAATGAGATATGGGCAATGCAGATAAATAATGATAAAGCATCGTAGTACAAACAATCATAGGCATGTGTTCCGTATATAGTCGTACGTGCTCACAAGAAGAAACTTGCACGACATCTGTTGTCCTACCAGCCTGTTGCAGCAGGGCCTCAAGGGAAACTATTGGTAATTAAGGTACTCCTTTTAATAAAGTACCGGAGCACAGCATTAGCACTCGGTGAACACATGTAATCCTCACATTATAGCCATCCCCTCCGGTTATCCCAATTTCTGTCACTTTGGGGCCTCGGGTTCCGGACAACAATATGTGTATACAACTTGTAGGTAAGACCATAAACAACAAGTATCATCATAGAAATAATAACATGTTCAGATCTGAAATCATGGCACTCGGGTCCAAAGTGACAAGCATTAAGCACAACAAGTTGCAACAATGTCATAGGCACTAAATAAAGATACTAGGCACTATGCCCTATCAATCTCATATCAAATTACATGAACAATCTCATCCAATCCCTACCATCCCCTCACCTACAGCGGGGGAATTACTCACACATGGATGGAGGAATCATGGATGGTCGATGGAGGAGCGTCGGTGGTGATGGTGATGAAGATCTCCTCCGAATCCCCGTCCCGGCAGGGTGCCAGAACGGAGTTTCTGGTTCCGAATCGCGGTTTCTGATGGCGGCGGCGCAGTGGAAGTCTATCTGGGAAAAACGCCGTCTCCCAGATATTATGTCGTCAGGGGGTATATGTACGCGAGAGGGGAGGTCGAGAGGGGACCTGGGGCCCCCTCACACAGGGGTGGCGCGGCCAGGGCTGGGCCGCGCCACCACCGTGTGACGGCCCCTCGAGCCCCTTCCGACTACTGTCTTCTGGCTCCGTGGATCTTCTGGTGAAATAGGATTTTTCATGATTTTTCCCGAATTTTTACTGGAAGTTGAATTTCTGCACAAAAACGAGACACCAGAGCAATTCTGCTGAAAACAGCGTCAGTCCGTGTTAGTTGTATTCAAAACACACAAATTAGAGGAGAAACAACAGCAAAAGTGTTCGGGAAAGTAGATACGTTGTGGACGTATCAGGGTCTTCTGGTGAAATAGGATTTTTCATGATTTTTCCCGAATTTTTACTGGAAGTTGAATTTCTGCACAAAAATGAGACACCAGAGCAATTCTGCTGAAAACAGCGTCAGTCCGTGTTAGTTGTATTCAAAACACACAAATTAGGGGAGAAACAATAGCAAAAGTGTTCGGGAAAGTAGATACGTTTTGGACGTATCACTCTGCTACTCGCGTGATGTCCACACACTCCTGCGTGAATATCCTTTAAGATTTCTTGTCCTTCTTGAGGAGTGACGCATCGTTGCAAGACGCCTGATATACTTTTCTTATATAATTTTCCTTGTAACACGACGAAAGCCTTGGATCATCTTATTATCCTTGTTGCTTCTACCATGTCTTCGGGTAGCGATTTGTTTATCATGTACGCCAGATATGGCTGCATCCAAGTTTCCTCTATCATCATGACTTCTTCTGGTTCTGCTGCACTTGTTTTTCCAGCCCCCGAGCCTGTTGCTTGGTGCTGACCTTGGTCCTCTGTAGTCGAGGTTTTGCTGTTCTTTATTGATCTCTCTATGTTTTCTCCCAAAAGACTCTTTGTGGTACGGCAAGCATTGGGACCCGATGTTTGCTAAATTGTCGGCCTCCTCGTTACTGGCTCTGCTGACGTGTGAAACTTCGCATCCATCGAATGTTCCTTCTAGATAGTAGTATAAGTTTCTGTATGCTGTCATGTTATCGCTAATGGCGTCGCATTTGTTCATTACTTGTTGGACGACAAGATTCGAGTCTCCAAATATTTTTAGTTGAGTTGCTCCACAAGCTTTTGCCATTTTCATTCCATGGAGCAATGCCTCGTATTCGGCTTCATTGTTGGAAGCTTGGGGAAAACTCATCCTTAGCACATACTTTAATTTGTCGCCTTGTGGTGATATCAGGACTACGCCTGCTCCTGCGCCTTGGATTTTCTTTGAACCATTGAAGTACATTGTCCACACACTCGATAAATCTGGCGGACCTGCACTTTGTAATTCTAACCACTCTGCTGTGAAGTCTGGTAGGATTTGTGATTTGATCGCCTTTCGCTTTTCGTACATGATGTCCAGGGGTGATAGTTCAATTCCTCATAAGGAGACACATCCTGTTGCTGAAGGGTTGTTCAATATATTGGATAGTGGTGCTTCGTTAACCACTATAATTGGGTGCACCACAAAATATTGCCATAATTTTTGAGCTGTTGTGAAAACACTATATGCAAGCTTTTGATAGTGCAGGTACCTCTGCTTTGTTGGAGAGAGTACTTCGCTGATGAAATATACTGGCCTCTGAACGCCGTGAGCTTTTCCCTCTTCACTTCTTTCGACTACCAATAATGTACTCACCACTTGATGTGTTGCTGCGATGTACAGTAGTAGTGGCTCTTTTCCGTTTGGTGCGACCAACACTGGGGGTGTGGAGAGCACTTTTTCAACTGCGCAAAGGCTACGTCTGCCTCTTCTGTCCACTCGAATTTATCATCTGATTTTTTCATGAGCGTGTAGAAAGGGAGTGCTTTCTCTCCCAATCTAGCAACGAATCGACTTAGCACCGCGATGCGCCCTGTGAGCTTCTGTATGTCGTGTAACTTTGTTGGTTTTCCCATTGTTAAAATTGCTTGGATCTTTTCTGGGTTCGCCTCTATTCCTGTTGCTGACACCAGGAAGCCCAGGAGTTGCCCTATGGATACACCAAAAGAGCACTTTGTCGGGTTAAGCTTGAGTTTGTACCTGTTCAGATTGTCGAAAGTTTCCGCCAAGTCGCTGATCAGAGACTCCTCCTTCCTTGTGGTGATGACCACATCGTCGATGTAGACTTGGATATTGCGTCCTATTTGACTTCTGAGGCAATTTTGCATCATTCGCTGGTAGGTTGCTCCTTCGTTTTTTAGGCCGAAAGGCATGACTTGATAACATAACACACCGTATGGTGTGATGAAAGCTGTTTTTTCCTCGTCTTCCTTCTTCAATTTGATCTGGTTATAACCAGAATATGTGTCTAGGAAGGAAAGCCTTGCGCACCCCGCTGTTGAGTCGATTATCTGATCAATGCGAGGTAGAGGGAAGGGATCCTTTGGACAGTGCTTGTTGAGAGATGTGTAGTCGACACATACTCTTTGTACGTCTGTATTTTTCTTGGGGACTATAACTGGATTAGATACCCAAGTCGATATTTTGATTTCTCGGATGAACCCTACGTTTTCCAGCCTATGTAGTTCTGATGCTATTGCTTTCCTCTTGGGGTTCATCAAATCATCGTAGTGGTTGCTTGATTGGCTTTGCTTTAGGATCCACATTTAGTGCGTGCTCGACGAGTTCCCTGGGAACACCTGGCATGTCTGAAGGACACCAGGCGAAGATTTCCCAGCGCTCACGGAGGAACTCGACGAGCATGCTTTCCAATGCGGGATCCAGGTTTACTGCTATGGAGGTGGTCTTGCTCGGGTCCGTCGGGTGGACCTGTATTTTCTTTGAGTCTTGAGTTGCATCGAAAGCTTGATCTGGCAGGGATCGCCCGACGTCTGGTAACATGTTGTGGTCAGTTTCTCCTTTTAGCCTTGTGTACTCTGCTGTCATGCCGAAAGTTTGCGCCAACCTATTGAATTCTTTATCACAAGTGTTGGATACTTCAAAGCTGCCTTGCACTGTGATCGTTCCTTTGGGCCCTGGGATCTTGAGCGTGAGATATGCATAGTGAGGTACTGCCATGAATTTTGCAAATACTGGGCGTCCCAGGATTGCATGATATTGTGAAGGCCAGTCCATGACTTCAAACTCCAGCTTTTCTCTGCGATAGTTGCTACTGTTACCGAAGCAGACGTCGAGTTCTATTTTTTCCAAGGGGTAATTTGCGGCTCCTGGTACTATTCCATGGAAAGGACAATCTGTTGGCTTTAGATTTTCCAGTGAGATACACAATGCCTTCAGCGTTCTTGCATATATCAGGTTTATGCCACTTCCTGCATCCATGAATACTCTCCCGACATCATATCCTCCTATTTGTGCTTTTAACACCATTGGTGAGTGACCTGGTCTGTGCACTTTCCTTGGGTGGTCTGCTCTGCTGAACCTAACTGGCTGATCGGACCACTGCAAATACTCTGTAGTGGCTGGTGGCGATGAGATGGCTAGACTTACCTGTCTGGATATGCTCTGTCGTTCTTTCTTTGACTTTGGCACTGGTTGGATCATTGCAGATATATAAACTTTTGACTCCAGATGCTTTGCTAGCCGTTGTACTTGATATCCTTGACTCATGTTCTTATTTCCTTGCCATGCTCGTTGGCTCGAGTCCATGGCAATTTGCAACCTTAAGAAGGTTCTGCAATCCTTCATCTGGTGGTTAGAAACTCTCTTTCCATCTAGATACGCATAATGGATTTGACAAGGTCCGTATAGCATGTCCTCTGTCGACGGGCCAGAGTACTTTTGTTTTTCTGCGTCATGTTTTCATCTTGCCTAGAACTCCTTGTTTTCGTAGCCTTCCTCGTCCTTTGTTTCGTATCCTGCTGCTACCTGATTTCTCCTTGCGTGGTTATCTCCATTGCGATATCTTTGCCTCTGCCTGCTTGCTCTGTCGACTTCTGGTGAACATCCCCTTTTGTTGTTGTATGCGTCTTCTCTGTCGGCAAATCTGTTGGCTACTTCCATTAGCTCAGACACTGTTCTTGGCCTTGTTCTCCCTATCTCTTCCACTAGGTCCAAATGACGAAGGCCACTCGAAAAAGCGTCTATCGCTCTCTCGTCGGAGACGTCTTCTGCTGAGTTTTTAATTACACTCCAGCGTTGTATATAAGAGCGTAGGGTTTCGCCTTTCTGCTGCACGCATGACTTGACGTCTTCCAGCGACGCTGGGTGCTTATACGTTGCGCGAAAATTTCTCACGAATTGATTCTCTAGCTCTCCCCAACTTCCGATGGAATCGTTGGGTAGGGTATTTACCCAGGACCGCGCTGCACCAGTGAGGTGTAACTGTAAACTTTGCATGGCTGTTGCTCTTGTTCCTCCTAGTATCTGTACTGCTTGCAAGTAATCTGACAACCATAGAGTGAGCTCTTGCGACCCGTCATACTTTTCTTGATCATGTGGCAACTTGAAAACTTTGGGTACTCGCGTTTTGCGAACCCTGTGGGTAAAGCATAACGCGCCCATCTCTTTTTCATCATCTTCATAATTTTCCTCTCTCCACGCATATCGTGAGTTGTTTACTCGCGGTTGTGCTATTATGTTTCTTGCGTCCTCCTTCCCTTTTTGTCGCCTCTCATTTTCTGAAGAATTACTGGATTCGTTTCGCGAGGGTTTGCGCTTGAATTCTTCTTTTCGCCTTTCCTTTCGATGTGTCACCTTTTCCTTTGGAAGCTTTCCCATCAACCTGTCTTCTACCAGCCCGAGACCTCGTATTGCGGCTTGATGCATATGCTCCCGTCGATCTCCAGGCTCTGGTTGCGTGGTTAGTAGGTATGCCTATGCTGCTACCAACGCTGCTTCTGGTGTCTCTTGAACGAAGTCTTCTTCCTCTTCTGACTGCTGTGCGCTTTGACTTTTCGCGTAGCTCTCCTCTCTTATCTATGTTGTTGTCCTCCTGTTATGCTTTGGGTCCCTATGTCTTTCCAAGCTGCTCTCTGATGCGTCGCTGTACTCATCCCAGTATCCTCCACTTGACGTACTGTCGTCACCTCGAGTTCTCATGAACATGTCACTTTCCTCTCTTAGCTTCTTTTTGTGCTGGTGTAGTGCATACTGATACCCCATCAGAACTTCTCTCCTTGAATCTGCGGGTACCTCTGTGCCGTGATTGATGGCTGACATGATGATTCTCCACTCTCCGGTTGAAACATGAATTTTCTCCTTTTCCTTTTTGCTGTTACTCCTCGGTTTGTCGACTTGTAGGTCGACCTCTTTGTTGCCTTCATGATTGTCCTCTTCTGCTGCTTCAGTGATAATGATGCATAGCTGATGTACGCTTCTAGAGACGCCACTGCTTTTGATGGCGAAATCCCTTGAGCTGTCGTGAGTTTTAGCCATTGCTTCTTCTATGTCGGGTTTTCCCCGAGTTTTGTTGAATTCCTCGAGTTTCTCTTTCATACCTTCTGTTGCTGTGAGACTGACCGACGAGTTTACCTCGCTGGAAGAGCCCACGGATGATCCAGATACTGTGATTCTCTCGGTTTTGCTTGCTGACGGATCTGATTTCGGCGGATCCGAAAGGCGAGTTGAACCCGAAGGTCCGATGTAGAAGCTTAAACTTCCGAACGTCAGCTCCATCTCTTGATTTTCGTCGACTCCTGAACTATTACTAGCTAAAAGCGAAAAAACCATCGAATTCATGATTCCAACGCCCAGAGTCTCCACGGTTGGCGCTAATTGACGAGGGTTAACTCGACAAATGTCCTAGATGAAGGACTTAGGATCTGGGAGATAGGGCGTCAGATGAACTCAAAGGTAAAGTCAGTCAAACAAGGTATGTATCGAAAGTAAACGTGGGTATTGAACCTGGCTTGCTTTCAATCTGTCCCTCACCGTCCCCTCCTGGCCCCTATATATAGATGGCCAGGTCTCGAGGATCGGGAGGAATCTGATACAGATTACAATATCGACATACAGTAAGAACTCGTATTTCGACTAGTATTACGATTCGGCCTAGCCAAACGGGCCTCAGGGGTACTCAACTAACGGGCTCTATTATCTATGCCCTTGTCAGCAGGCTTAGGCGCAAACCCTAATCATGCAGTATGACATCCCATCGCTCGCCTCCAGAGCCTTGCGCCGCCGCTACACCTTCTCCATTCCCTCTTCCGGCATGCACCGGATGACGGGACAGTAGGCCTCCAGAACCCTGCGTCTTGTGAACCTGTACGGGTGAGGGGCGATCAGGTTTTTGGGGAGCGCTTCTGCGTGACTACTGATGGCATCACGTCGACCGACGACTCCTTCCCCAACGAGGACTTCTTCCCAGACATCAGCAGCCTCTACATCGACGACATGGCTGACGACGCTGGTGCCAACACGAACCTCAACGCCAACGCGAATCTGAACGCGAACATGAATCCTCCTGCAGCACCGTATGCAATCTGTACCCATCTTTTCGAGTTTCTGTTATAATTTCTTGTACTAGCGTTTGGAATAGATGTGATCTCTTTATCTGTGTTAGATGTGATCTGTTCGTCTATTTTCCTAGTATGCATGATTAGGTTAATTCCTGCAATTATCATCATGCTTTATTATTGGTTATTTCGGATTAAATCTTATGGTAAATTGCTTATATATTCAACACTATTTTTTACCGGAGGACCCAAGATTACTGGATTACCGAGAAATCTTTAAGAATCTCGCTTTTTACGTCAGGACAAATAGGAAGCCATCATTTTCCCATTGTATTGCTTCTTAGGCAGAGCATCGCGCGTACAAACTACAGGTACAAGGCATGAATCCTAAGCAGTCTTCCCGGGAGCAGGTGGATGATCTTCTCGAGGAGGTCATCGGAGAGGGTGCTGGATGTGGTTTATCGGTCGCGGTTTGACCTCTGCAAGCCTCTTCCTGCTCCTAAGAGCATCTCCGGTCGTTTGAGGCCTCTAGGCCGAAATCCGGCGCTATTTAGCGTCGGATGGATGTTAATTTTGGCTTGGGGAGGCTCATGTTTCCAGCGGCGAGCCCAGGGGAATATTTGAAATCAAACACAATTAGACGAAAAACGTTCAAAGTTCGGCGAAATTTAGAGATATTTATATATAGGGTGATTTTTTACATATATAGGCCGAATTCGTAATATATTTGAATTCGGCCGATAGACTAACTAAAAACACGGCGTTCTACATGCCTAATCGGCGGTAGAACGCCGTGTAGTCGCCACCGTCGTTGCTAGAGTCGCCGCCGCCCTGCGGTGGCGGCGGCTGGCGGCTTGACCCCTGCCTAGCGTTGTCGAAGCATGGCGGCGTAGGCCAGTAGAGGTCATCGTCGCTGGAGTCCTCCAGCTTGACGACCGGCGCGCCTCGGGTGGGTTGCGCGGCGGTGGCAGCGCGACGCTGTGCGGTCGCCAGGTCCAGCAGCCGCCGCTGCTGCTCCGCCTCCTCCCTCTCCCAGTCCCGCCTGGACCAGTCGAGCGCCGCGTCGAGCGGCATAGAGTTCTCGGCGGGGACGACATCTCTGAGAGACCGGGCGATTGCCTCACGCATCGCCGCCTTCTCGGCCCGCGCGGCCTCCGCCTCGGCGAGGTCAGACGCGGCCTTGGCGGGGTCGTCCTTCTTCGGCTTCCGCTTGCGCGGCGGCGATGAGGTGCGCGCCTCTCGCGGATGACGAGGGCGCCACTGCTGCACCTCGGCGGCGCAGACGGCTGCTCCTTCTTCACGGTCCTCGGCGTGGATGCCGACGAACGTGTTGCCGACCTCGCCGACGCTGATCCGGAGGATGCCGATCTGGAGGAGACGGATGCCATCCGCCGTGGCATCCAGGAGCTCCCACGGCGGCACGACAACGTCGGTGGCTGTGGCGGCGGCATCCCGAGGACAGGCGAGTTCCCGCGCTCGATGTGCGTGAGGACGGCCTCGAGGGTGCGGCCGTGCGCTCCACCAGCGGCGGCGGCTGGCGGCGTTGTTGCGCGCAGGGGGAGGAGGAGGGCCGTCGTACGCGGCGAGTTCGCGTTCATACCTGCGACGGAAGAACGCGTTCCACGCTGGGTAGTTGTCCGGGTAGAAGCGCGGGTCGGCGCGCTGCTCGTCGCACATGCCCTCGGGGATCTCGTCGATGGCGGCGTCGAGGGCGGCGCCCTGTGGCAGCGGCAGGATCGGGACGCCGCCCGCGCTCAGACGCCAGCCTCCGGGCGCGCGGAAGTTGGGCGGCGCCGGGTAGCCCGCCGCGTAGAGCAGGCGGCCCTCCCACTAGTGCAGGGAGCGCCGACCGAAGCCGTTGTCGGCTGCACCGTTGTCGGCCATTGCTCGAGGAGGTGGAGGTGGAGAGTTGATTGGGGAGAAGGGGGTGAATGCGGCCGGCCAGATGCGCGATAGGACGAGATAAATAGGCGGCCGCGCATTAACTAGCCTCGCCGCGTGGCTGCACGTCCGTCGGCGGCAGGCTTTTACAGCGCGCGAAAGACGATGCGTGGGAAGACGATGATATGCGGAAGCCGATGCGATGAGGATGACGACCGCCCTCTCTCACTGACAAGTCGAGACCACCAGATGCGCGGGAACTTTCCTCGCCGTTTCGCGCGCATTTGTTTCGTCCGAAGTCCCCGAGCGCGCCCCGGAAGGCCGGGGATGGCCTGGGCTCGCCGGATGGATGAATGCCCAAATCCGAGCGAAAACGAGAAACCGAAGACACGACTGGGCCAATTTTCGCCGTCCAGATAAAAAAAAGCCGTCGGGAGCCTCGTCGAGCTCGTGGCTGGAGATGCTCTAATAGGACTGCCGGCCGGCGCCGGCGGCACTCGGCGGGGAGCTCTGCCCCGCCGCATTAAGGACTAGATCTGATGCACACCAAGGCAGTTTTTTATGCATCGCTCCTAAGCAGCGCCTGGAACCTCGCGTCTTTCATGTCGTTTACTTACACTAGATGACCCGTTGCGTCACTGGCGCAAAGGGCAAAAGCAAGACAGTATTGAATTATAAGTTTTATTCATATTAATGTCCGTTAAATGCATCATGCATATATTTATTATTCTTCCGCATACACTCTTTTATTCTGATGAGTTACACGGTATACAGAGGAAATTCCGTCCCATGTATTATTCTAAAGATCTTATTGTTTGATGGGGATTTTTTATTGATGTGTAGGTTGTGAGGTACCGAGGAAAAAATTTACAAAGCGAAAAGCTAAGCATCATGCTTGTTCTAACCAAGATGAAACCTTCCCTAGGGTGGAATGCTGCAACATGAATATACGTGAAGTTGGGCTTCATCTGAAGGGCATGAATGCTGGTGGCTAATGTTTGTTAAGGGTGGGGAGGAGTGGTCCGAGGTAGAGGCCCTGCAAAGTGTTGCAAAAGCAGCCATCTTGTATTTGGAGGAGGTGATGTCGAACTGTCTCATAGAGCTGAACTACAACAAAAGATCACATGCTGAAGCGCATGTAACATAGGAACAAAATGTACTGGATCTTCTTCCCTTGCCCGGATGTTCTGTTTGCATTGGCAGAACATACACATGTGCAGTGAGAGATCCCTGTAGCGGAGAATATAATGTCAAATACAAACACTCACATCCACAAATACATATGGCAAAGTATGTTAAACAATACGAATATGGAGAAGGTAATTACAAGAGATCTACTCTTCCTTTATCCCCATACAAAAAAAGATGTGCTCTTGGAACAGGTAAACCACTACTTATAAGCACACGAAGAAATGGAATTGAAAGACCGACAACAACAGGTAAGCAAAACAGATGCAAAGTACAAGGAACTCTGGGCAATAGTTCATGCCATGCATAGAAGTAAATAAAGTTTAGTCCCTGGCAATAGCTCATGCTATGCATAGAATTAGATTAAGTTCAGCACATAGTGTGGGCACAGGATCTGGCCAAGGTATGGTTGGATTACTTACAAAAGTATGTTCCTGGAACAGTGTGCGCTTATAGAAAATAGCTTTTACTTAGTTATTTACACAGCTACCACACCAGGATGATGCTGTGGCAGAGAATACAGGTGATCAGCAACATATATGCAGGTACTAAGGGCATCATATCGGCTTGATGGCGTATCAGAAAACCCATAGGGGGTAGCGGCCGCGCATCAAGTTGGTCCTCTTCTGAGTACCAGCACAGGATTGAGGTAGCGAGCAGCACTAAGATACCAATAAGTTCTATAGCTGGCCCCTGCAAGCCGAGCTCGTAACAGGAACCATCCATGAACATAGGGTTGTATAGAAGAGGACCTGATAAACAGAGAAAAGAACAAAAAACCATTATAGCATACTGGTGTTTAGGAGAAGCTATCGAAGGTACTATACCAGAAAACAAGAATGATTCATGTGAAACTAAAGAATGATATGAAAAAAAAAACTATAGCAGGTAACACTGTGGAAGAGCAGAAAAGCATGTCCATCATCATAAAGTAATTAGGCTAATCTTATATACAAACAGTGCCTGCAGACACATTAAACCAGTATTTTTTGCCCATCCAAGCTCACTTGGCAGGAGTGGTAATTCTAACACAAGAATGGATGCACAATAAGAAATCTGTGTAGCAATGACACAAACCTGGCATGCACAATGGTGTCATTTACATCAAGAAAGGCGTAGGTAGCAATCGTTTGATGACATCAGGCATGTAACCGTGCGGTATGTACCACAGGCTACCGCAAGCACTAAGACTCGATCCTGATAAACCGGAACATAAAAATAGCAGACCAAAAAAAAAAGAAAGGCTGAATAACCTGGGTTGAACCAACACATGCATGCAATATAATCACATTGAAAATAAGTAGCAAGCAGGACCTTTTGGTCTTCGGAGGCACGATCTCATCATCTTTGTCCTCAACAACGGTTGTAGCATCATCTACCGCGGGTTCCATGTAAGAATAACCTGGCAAGAGAAACAAATTAAAGGACGGATAACACAAAGTCAGTAGCATTGGCAGAACCTTAAAACAGGATAACCAACATTTTGCACTTCTTCGGTTTTGCTTTTTCGAGAGTATTCTCCACTGCAAGTCATTCCTTGTATGTGGAAGGTTGTGCCTCATCTTTGGAAGGGGTCATCAATAAAGAACCTTGGAGGAAAGTAGAGTATGCTACAGTTAACAGCAAAGGCCTCAATTGAAGTATTAGAAAAGAGAGTAAAGTTAGCCTACGGTGCTCCCATTAACGGTTCATCAATACTATTAGATATGAATGAGATATTTTTAAAACAACAGTGTGTTCTCAGATACAACACCCCAAACCAAATTCACTATCAAATCACACATCAGCCTAAAGCAATAGCAATCACATATCAGACTACTGGTGCATGATATGAATTGTATATATTTGATGCAATCATGCTCAATTATACACCAGCTGCATGTTACTGCACTAATAATTGACCCCCCATATACTTCCTTCATGCATATGAGAGCATGCCGCCAAGGAACACAATTCATGAGGTTTTCTTTTTCATGACCAAATATCAAAAAGAACATTATTGCGAAAACAAATAACTATTACCTAAGTTATTATATCCCAAAAGTTTACTTGAATTATCATACATTAGCTCCAGTGCACACTTCAAATTGCCAAATCTGCGAGGCTGCCCTGATAATGCTGAGCGCAGAAAGGAAGAGATGTCATATCACAACAAACAATCGCAAGAACAAAGAACTTTATACAAGTAAAGTTAAATCTCCATACGGCCAGCCATATCTTATGAATGTACCTCATTATACAAAAACACAATAATCCCAAAAATATTTGGATTGCAGTATAGCCTCACAATTGAAGCCGACAACATCCATACAGACACTAACTCTCAAAATTTGTATTCATCTCAAAATACTACAATTATGATAGCTTCAGACCATATTAACAAAACTCGACAAGAATGTGTACATTGTCAGTAGTACAGATATCAGGATAAATACCTCAAAGAAAATTAGCTGCCAACTGGCATGAGCATAAGTTTCCTAGCCTACTGAACCATCTGGAGGACTTGGCCGAGCTTGAAAAACTAAATTATATCCCTAAACTGTGCACTGCAAGATGTTTCCAAAAATGTTATACAACACAATTTTAATTTTTTTATAAGGGCAACACAATTTTAATGCAGAGAGTCAAACGACCAACAATCAAAGAAGGTACATACAGGTTCCTTAAGAGCAGCAACGGAACCTCGGAGGAGGTGTTTTGGCTCTCAGGTGTATATGAACCTATTATGGAAAATGCATTAAAAAACCAATTTCAAATGTCAAAAAATTCTAAAAATAAATTTAGCATGTAGATCTGGACATTCTATATTGGCACACAAGTTTTTGACAACAAAGAACATTTATGTGGCATTGGTAAAAAAGACAAAAATATGTCCTATAAATAGTGATATGTTCATACATAAATTTGTCTTTTTTATATAGGACATAAAAAATGTTCTTTTCTTCTGAAAATTTGTGTATAAACATATTATGTCAAGATGTACATGCGGAATTTTTGTTCCAATTTTTTTGACATTTTAAAATATGTTTTTCAATAATAGGTTCATTTGCTCCCGTGAGCCGAAATGGATATCCGCGGAACCTCCTGCTTTTTTTAGAATTACTCTCCCCCATCTACATAAATTAGGATTCCAACGACGTACTTGCAACTGGCAATATGTCATTCCTTGTATTTCCAGAGTATCCATAAACTGCACCACACCCTGCAATATTTCCGGTACAAACTTCTCAGGAACTTGGCCATACATGTATATACTAATATACATTAAACACAACCTTGAGAAGGTAACAAGCGCATTGTAGATCAGCATAAACAAAAGCGACAGCACACGAAAATCAAAAAGACTGAAAGAAGCTTGTATACCTGTTGATGTGCCCGAGATGGTGAGGTCGGGACATCAGCTCAAGCCCAGGAGACCGCCCCCATGCGTTTCTGCGATCTGGGCAACCACCACGAGCACGCTCCTTAGGGCAGCATCCTCATTGATGGCTGCTTCCCGGCCAATCCGGGTTAAACTAAAGCACACCGAATCTGAAAATAGTGGCATAGAAACACATCAAGCGGGGAGAAAAATCCTAGATGATGTGGGAACAAAATAGGAGAGGCTCAAGCTCACCAGAAATTTTGGTCAAGCATCTAAAAGAAAGTGGAGCACAGAGAACGAAGGGGATAATCACGCTCACCTAACTCTTCCACGAGAAGCTTCCCTCGGCGATTCATCCCCATCTGCCGGCTTCTTAGGTCGAGGAGGGAAGGTGGGCGGCTGGGCGCACGGCGGCGCAGCAAGGCCAGGCTCGGAAGGAGGCCGACGGTGGCGAGTATCTCCGCGCCAGGAGTGCCAAGGACGGAGTCAATCTTTCTTTCCCTGCTCCAGCGCCGTGCTGCCTCCACTCGTCTCCTCTGCGCCGCCTCGCTTGGCGCTAGAAAAGGAGGCGGGGAAGGAAGAAATCGAAAGATTGGTCAAGGAGAGTAGCCTGTCGGTAGGCTGAGGAGGCGGGAAGGAAGAAATCGAAAGATTGGTCAAGGAGAGTAGCCTGTCGGTAGGCTGAGGAGGCCATCCACCGTCCTCTATACAGCTGCCCGCAGCGGTAAATCAGGAGAGAGCCTCAGACCAAGCACAAGATGATATTCTTGGAGCAACCACACCTCTCACCGACCAATGGATCCCACGAATCTGCGGGGACCAGCTGCAGCGTGACAACAACCCAAACAACACGTGAAATGAGTTAAGTACTCCCTCCGTCCACTTTTGTAAGACGCGGAAAGAAATCCCGGTCACATTCCGGAACACTAGCGATAGTCAGAGATTTCCAAATTTACCCCCCGTTCGGACAGGAGGTCGCTCGCTTTCCCCTCCTCTCGCTCGTATTCGCCGCTTGCCCCTCTCCCTCACACGCTTCGCCAGCACCGCAGCGCCCTCTCCGTCGCCGGCTTCGGCGCCGCCGCCTCCCTACCCCTTTCCCTCGAGCACGTCGCCACCTCGCTATCCCTCGCGCACGTCCTCTTTCTCTCGCGCGTTGTTGCCTCTGCCTCCGTCGCTCGTGTTGCCCTCTTTCTTCTGGAGTTCAAGTTGAGATTTTTCCCCCTCCGGCTGCCGGATCTGCAACGGCGTTGGTGGACCTTCTGGAGTTCAAGCGCGACGGCCGTCTTCCTCCGAGCTACTGCTGCATGTGCGGCTGCGCGCCCTGGCAGACCAGGAGGAATAAATCGATGTGGAGCATGGAACTGGGTGCGCCTTCGCGCCCCGGCGGACCGGGACCCCGCCATGGTCGAGCGCCTCCACGCAGAGGTGCGCCTGCTCCGCGCTCCGTCAACCACGACTACATAATCGGCTTCAACTTCGTCACTGAGGTCCGCTACTCCGTCAGGCAACGTCTTCATCAACGACAACACCGGCCAGGTATCAATCTCTAGTCTGGGTACGATTCAGTGCTCAATCTGCACCTTCAAATGGCCGCTGGGTCGGGGAGCGTGGTTATCAGGTCAAGGAGAGGCACCACAAGATGCACGGGAGAAAAAAATGTTTGATTAGGCGAAGGGGGAAGAGCATCTTTTGGAGCAATGTTTATGCACTCTAGTTCTACGAACTAGACTAGAATTAATCCTGCCAAAATTCATTCGTATTCTTTCCCTGTCCTCCTACCACATACAAGTATTCATTCCTGCCTACTGCTCCTAGATGGTAATCGATTAACGGATGCTGGTCACTTAATTATGAGGCTTATATTGTTGTGAGGTTTTGCTTGGCATTACTGGCCAACTATTGCCGTTTTTTGTGTTTCTGAATACTGTATGTCTGCATATACTGCCATTTACCAATGACAGAAAAGGATTCCTGATGTTTTATTCATGCTTGCCATGATATTTTATTGTAGAAGTACATTGATACTCTAGTAATTAGGACATGCACTGCAGTAAATAAGACATACTCTAGTA
The DNA here is from genome assembly GCA_007115705.1 of Dactylis glomerata. NCBI lineage: Eukaryota > Viridiplantae > Streptophyta > Magnoliopsida > Poales > Poaceae > Dactylis > Dactylis glomerata. The sequence goes on along the minus strand of QXEO01002107.1, from coordinate 6,286,979 downwards.
CTCCCAGTAAAATATAAGCATACAAAATATTCAACAGTAAATATATACTCCAGCAAACATAGACTGATCCTGGTAGCCATTGTAGAGTGTAGTTTCATCCAACAAGATAACCATGGAGTACAAACACACGTTACAAACACAATGTACTTCTTGTCCTAGAGTATGGAGTAGCAACAAACTTCATCTCAATGGACACCTAGTCCAAGCATCTCTAGGGCCTTCGCATAAACTGCTGGAGGTACTGAAATGAGTGATGGTAGTCGTTTTAGCTTTTGTAGTTTGTCTTTTCCCATGTGAGGAATTCTGTATCCATTTCCTCCACCAATGTTTATCACTTTGAGCATGCAAGTCTGAAGTGTAATGAAAACTTTGTTCAGGTTTGCACTATCATATGTATCGAATTCTTCTTGCACTCCTTCGATCAGATCCTTAAGAGTTTTTGGAGCTCTACAATCGGTTAGTGACTGTAACCCACTAAAGAATCCTAGGTCAAGCGCGTTCATATCTGGGGAATTAGCTGGTTGATTCCTGATTCTGATGTCTAGGCCTGTTTCGGCAACAGCATCAGCGAAGTCTAGGTCGTCTGGTAGAATATGTGTCCTGGCATTATCTTGCTGAATAAAATTTGGTTGTCCATCATGATCCGCAGGCCACAAAGCTTGTATAGCTGGCACTACCTTTTGTGTAATATACTCTCGCATTACATCCCTGTTCACAATGATGTTCTTTGTCTCCAGTGTCCCCTTTTCTCTGTTCTTGTTTTTCTTTGCTGCTGGAGTAACTTTAACAAATGGCCAGACTCCAAGTTTACCTGAAAAGGTGAGTTTCCCAGCTGCGTCGTACCTTGGCCTTGCGACGGCCGTGAGAAACATCACTTTTCCAATAGAGTTCTTGTTTTGAACGGTTCTTTCAGGATCCTGTTCCTCAGGCAGCAGGTAGTAGTGCCTTCTCACTTTGCTCATGTTAAACCACTTCTCATCGATATGCACAATGTTGTCCATATTTTTGAAACTAGGGCCTGTCTCATCTGCTAGTGTAGTCTCATCAAGCATGGATATGCAAAAGTCAAGCCTGTCTCGCATGTTTGCCTCGGTCAATAGTGGCTTCAAGCTGCTCGAGTGCCTTCTAATCTTGCCCACCTTGAATTTTTTGTATAGTGTACTTTTGCTTATACCTAATGCCCTAGCAAGTGAGCGCACCGTTGACCTCCTATTTAGGGGAATGGTGGGGATGAGGGATAAGATATCGTCCATAGGTTTTCGGCCACATCGCCCTTTTCTGTTGTTAGACACATCGACTTCATGGCCTAGTTCCTTTTGCTTTGTTGCTGTCCCCCAAATTCTTTGAATGACTCGGACATGGGCTCCAAAAATTGCAGCCACATCCTTTTTATCATTTCTTTTGAACTTTCCACCTCTACTCTTATGGAGGGTTTCCAAGGACATGTAAACGGCATATCTCTCCTCATCTTTGAGCCATTGTCTTTGCCTTGGCAATTGCTGAACACCTACAATAGCAATACAACAAGAAAGTTAAACTCTTATCTTTTCAGTAGAGAAATTCTATAGCAGTACATAAATTCAATAATATAAGAAGTGGACAGATGGTTGACACACTTTCTTTTCATTTCATGCAGAGAAAGTAAAAGAAAGTAAATCAACCAAAAGGGATCAACAAGTCTAGGCTTGAGCAACTGAATACTACTCCTAGCTGTACTCCAGCTGAGCTTGATGGCAGAAGATATCTTTTCTACTCGTGGTATGTGTCATGTTGCAAGATATTTTGGTATGTATTGTTTGGAGCAAACGTTCTGTCATCTTAAACAAAGAGTACTCTAGTTTGACATTACTCTAGTAGCTAGAATATGAATTACAACAACTAGATCGTGCATGTTTGACAGTATCTGGAACACGAATTACAGCAACTAGATCATGCATATTTGACAGTATCTAGAACATGAATTACAATAAGTAGATCATGCATGTTTGACAGTCGATAAAATAGACAGTACTCTAGTTTGACAGTAGCAGTTGACAGTACTCTAGTTTGACAGTAGCAGGTCAGAGAGCAACCAGTATTAGGTTTTTACTACTGTGAAAAACAAGCATTATATGCTCTTTTTCTGTTAAATGGTCCCTCCTTGTTATTTGAGTGAACATGTTTAAATCATGATTGACAATTTCTAAATCAGATCATTATATGCTCTTGTTATTGTTCATGAAACATAAATGTCATCCACTTCCACACAGGAAACACATGGAGTGTACCTGCATCTTCTTCTTCCGGAGGTACATTGTCTTCTTCGGGGGGGGGGGGGGGGCTGCAGTTCAGGTCTGGGAGAACCATAGCTGTTGTTGCTGATGATCTCTGTTGAGGTACAACTACTCTCTGCTGAGGTACTGCTGATGTTGATATATGTCGACGTAATATTGCTGCAATTTTTCTGCTAGGGGTTGGCGATCAACTGCTGCGGAGGCCGGTGAGAAGGAGCCGGCGATGTGATGTGCGACTGCCTTGAGGAGGTGCTCCCCTGGTTGCCGGAGAGCGCCTGAAGAGTGAATTATGGTCAGGTGCCTTGCCGCTGGAGCCGGCGATCTGCCGTTGAGGTCAGCGGCCGACAAGACACGGTGCCCTGCCGCTGGAGCCGGCGATCTGCCGTTGAGATCAGCGGCCGGCAAGACACGCTCTGGAAGCCGGCGATGGGGGCTATTGTGGTGCCCTGCCACTAGAGCCGGCGATCTGGTGGGAGACGGCGATCTGCCGGTGAGGCCGACGGCCGACGAGACACGCTCTGGGAGCCGGTGAGGGGCGCTGCTGCGAGCCGGCGGGACGCTATGCTGGGAGCCGGAGCTGCTGCGAGCTGGCAAGGCGCTCTGCTGGGAGCGGTGCGATGCTGGGAGCCGGCTAGACTTGCTGTTGCGAGCCGGAAAGACGCGCTGCTGGGCAGGGACCTGGGCGGCTCTGCTGGCGCTGCTTCGCTAGGACTGCTCTGCCGGCAAGGATCTGAGCGGGAAGAAGCTAGGGCTGCTCTGCTGGCGAGGATCTGAGCGGGAAGAAGCTAGGGCTGCTCTGCTGGCGAGGATCTGAGCGGGAAGAACCAACGGGGGAACGGTGACCGGCCAGCCGGCGCTGCTGCTGCCTGGACACGAGACCTGGGCGACCTCGGCGATCGGCGCTGCTGCTGTGCTCGGCCAGCCGGCCGGCGCTGCTACTGCTAAGGCACGAGACCTCGGCGCTGTTGTGGCCGGCCGGTGCTGGCGTGCTGCTGCTGCAGGGATCAATCGATCGGGCGACGCGGGGAAGAAGGACGCGAGGAAGGACGACGATCCAGAAGTTTTTTGAATTTTGAATTGATCGATAGATCAGGGGTATATTAGTCCTTTTAGCAATAATTTGGGCTGTCGGAATTTTGCTTCCGCGCCTTACAAAAGTGGACGGAGGGAGTAGTTACTTTCCATCAACTCCCACCAAAAGCAATGCGGAGCGAGTCGCTGGCTGAAAAACCAGCCCCGCACGCGTATGGGCCCAGCGGTCATGGACTTATACAGAGAAGAAAGAAGTGGAAAACAAAGTTACCGAATCCAGTGGCTGTAATTGATGCGGGGTGAAAGCCTGCACTGTTTTGGGTCGATCCGACGGTTGTCGAGCAAATTTTCGTGAGGATGGCCTGGTTGGCCGAGTAGCTTCGCATCATTTAAAGGAGTAATGGGTCTAGCCCAACGCGGGACTGCTTAGGAACCAGCCAGCCGCGTAAAGGTGGTGTACCTAGGTACAAGTTTTTTCTGTAAAAAGTATGTATAATAAATTAGCAGAGGTTTGGATTAATAGAAGTTTTAAACATTTGTGGAAGCCAAGAATACCACAAAAATTAAAAATTTGGCTCTGATTGATATGGCATAATTTGATTGCAAGAAAAATGGACAGGAGATACAAGATGTAGTTTCTGTGAGGTAGAAGAAAGTAGTCCTGAAAATCTGAAAATTTTCATTATGGACCGTAGGATTATGTACCAATGGTTTAGATCTTGTTTGACTCTTCCTCTTGTCAGTTTACAGAAAACCGCCCGCACCGACTCCATACAGTTTGCAATAAGGTCCTTCATAGATGTTTGCTTACAGAATCAAGCCAACTGGTACATGTTGTGCCTTACATCTGTGGACCTCCTGTGCCACTTGCCTTGTTCCTGGACCTTCCTGTACCACTTAAAATTTGAAAGGTTGACATGATCTTGTGTGTACGTGATAAAAGAATTTCAGTTTAATACTCTTCAGTGTGTAATATCTTAGTTAGCACTAATATTTTGGGCTGACACTGGCAAAGCATTTGTATCAATGGGGAGCTGAATAAATCGAACTCTACATTTCCTTTACGTTTTCTGAAATCTAGGTATTTTACAAACAACATAAATCTTGAACCCATAATTAATAAGATATCAATTAAGCATCTCTACGGTTTCTGAAACCACCGTGTGAATTATGAAACATGCCATCAGCCAACAAGTGACAGGTACAAAGCTTGCATTCAGATTAGTTCTAGGAAGTGTCAATTAATACATTCCAAATAATTTATACATATTTCTAATACTACGAGACAACTGTCAGCTACTATCCAACGCCAAGCTTCTGAATGAACCCAGTGGAGTGCTTGTAGTGCTTCAAATATCTGCAAAAAGAAATGCACAATTTTCCTGTGAAGACAATGATGAG